>JZKD02S1739578.1:210052-275074 GCA_000966675.3 Picea glauca
AGTTGTTGAGATCAGTCTCCAAGTGGGAGATTGTTGGTTGTGGAGCCTGATTATCTTCCTGATTCAGAGGTCCTTTCTTTCAGCCATGTTGATACCCCATGAAGTATTTACACCCTAGAAGTATGTACACTCTTCCATGTGGGGGAGTGCAGAGGGGGGGTACCCCCTCTGTGGGGTTCGGGGGGGATATCCCCCTGGTTGGGGGGTCTGGGGGCAAGCGGGGGTTCGGGGGCGAAGCCCTCGAAGAAAAATTTGCCTTGTAAAAGTATATTGTAATTTCATTGTAAATCTGGACCGTTCATTATAAGGTCGCAGATCTAACGGTAGAGATTATGTTAGGGTTTTTTTCCCTAGAAGGAAACCCTCTTTTATGACGGAAATGTATCGCGGCTATGGTGGATGGTGAATATTGTATTCTGAGAGAGGAAACTGTGAGAGAAAGAAGAGGAAGTTACAGCGGGTTTTGTTGTAGGTTGTATCCCTTCATTTGCTGGATAATAATAAAGGAAGGACCTGGCAATTTCTCTGGTGGACATAGCCCACACTGGGTGAACCACGTATATCTATGTCTCTCTTGTATTGTGTGTCTTCTATGTTTTGTTTCTGCATTTGTTTTATTTTATTGCTCCGCGGTCTTGTTTTTCTAACAAAAACCACAAAGATCCTCATAAGACCAAGCAAAAACATCTTTAAATTCACCAAGCATCTCGACAAACTTCACTCTCTCTTCATTTGAACATTTGGCACCTATTTTGACATCCGTTGGAGTTTCGGGTGTCCCAATGTTTAAGGAGATGGTTTCATCCACCTTCCTTTTCAACTCCTCTTCTTTCCGTTTCTCCTTTTTTCCTACATCACTTGAAGAAAATGAACTCTCTAAAGGGGTCAAGCCTTTAGGAATCTTGTTATCTTCTATGGATATAATTTCCTTAGGCTTGAAAGGTTCATTTTGGATAAAAGCACAAATGCTCTCGTCATTATGGAAAACCTGCCAAGACTCTATATTGTCAGGGATATGTGGATGATACCAAGATTGGGAAATACAATCAGGTTTGTGTGGCAGATGTTTCCGAGTAGGAGAAGATGCAAAAACAACTAACCGATCAACCATTGAATTTAGTTCCCTCTTTATGTGAGTGATATTGAAAGATAATAGGTTCGAGATAAGATCCCAAACAATTTGGGTGTATCGTTTCATCAACTTGTTGCTAGGGGAATAAATCTTGCGTACAAGGTTAACAACAAGCTCAAAATTCCCAAAAACTGAAAGGTGACCACAACCAAGGTTATAGGCGTTTTCAGTGCCTAATAATAGAGCTTCAAATTTAGTGACATTGTTTGTGCAAGCAAACTCCAACCTATAAGAAAAGTTGTGGATTTTTCCTACAGGATAAATCAAGACAACACCAGCTCCATTACCTTCATTTGAGAATGAACCATCAAAGTGCATGTGCCACATGCCATCATCTAAGTTGATTTGTTCCACATGAATATTATCCTCCTCAACGAAGAGGGAATACACTCCTAGGTCCTCTTTGAGATAGTTTACATTAGGTTGTGGGACACTCTCTATGTAAGGTGATATCCTTCCTTCTCTAAGGAATATGATGTTTTTTTCATTTCGAGGAATGGATAAATGTGTTCCGTCGAGCAAGAGGTATCCACATGTTAAGGCTTTCCAATATCTTCCCAGGATAATAGAGTAATTTCTTACAGGAATATTTGTTACCTGAATATTGAGGGTCGTCTTTATTTAAGGATGTGCGCACAAAACTAGGGTCACATCTTTAATCTCCCCTATGGTCTTTTGTTGTAGAATATTATAAGAAAGCATGCTTCTAGCATTTTCATCTATACAAGATAAGCCTAGCTCTTCCATAATAATGTTCGACATCACACTTGGGCTCGAACCACCATCAATGAGGAAATGATGGGCAATCTTGTTCATGATCTTCACAGAAATATAAAAGGGGGATTTTTTACAGGGTATCTAAAATTGTGTACACCTACTTTATTTACAGAAGAAACATCTTTTCCTACCTCTTCATAAAGATTGGCTACAACTAAAGGTTTTCCTTCCATGAATTGTTTCAGATGAATCTGTTGTTCAGGGACGAAAAACATGTATAGAAGGGTTGCATCTGCTTTGATGTTGGACAATTGATTCAAGATATTGTACTTGGAAGAGGGGAGAGAGGGAGTGATTCTTTGACTCTTGGGGGCCTTAGGAACCTAGAGCACAACAGTGGTTGAGGAAAAGCTTGGGTTAGAGGTACCGTGGGGAGGATTAAACTTTCCCTTGGGGGCATAGGATTTGTTCTTAGTGGTGATGACCATGACATCATCTGGCTCTGCAAAGTCTAGGAAAACGATAGTAGCTTCTGGTCTCTTACCAAAGATCTTATCTCTGGCACTCTTCTTTACCTCACATGTGGTTTCTTCATGGTGTTCCTCACAAAAGTTACACCAACTTTGAGGCAGGATAGCCTTAGGCTGAAAATTGTTTTCAACTGGGTTTCTAAAGGGGGGATTAGAAGAAGGTGAAGCTCCAGGGATGAGAGGGAAAACAATACCCTTCCGCTCAAATGTTGTCATACAATTGTTCATATATTGTACTAGCTGTAAGAGAGCGGACATGTTTGTTTGTCTAACCAATTCTCCCTAGGGAAGATTAGTTCTTTCAAGTTGTTCTTCATACTATGAACAAGTATGTAGAGCAAAATCGAGATTATAAATGGCTTTTTCCTCAAGCCTATGATGGTAGGGAGAAGGCAATGCATTGTAATAATTCATGAAAGAAGATTGGTTCCGCGGGCGGATAAATTCAGGGATTTGTTTGTACAACTTGGTGAAACGCAAGTTGAAAGACTTGATGGTCTCACCATCTTTGTAAGTGACGTTATTGTATTCCCTTAAATTCTCGGTAGGGTTTTGGATTTCCCATAAGTGGACTGGAACCAATAGATTAACTCCTCCCAAGTAGACAGGATCTTAGGAGGAAGGTCAAAGAAATCGACCGCAGCCTTTTCTTCCAAGGAATTGACGAAAAAGCGCATGCAAGTGTCATTATCGTTGGCCCCTATGTTATGACAAGCATTAGAAAATGCCACTAGGTGTTCATTGGTACTAACGGTGTTATTCCCTAAAAACTTAGGCAAATTCTCTTTAAACTTTGGAAGTGGGTGAGTAGTAGGTGCTAAGTTAAGAAGAGAGGACACATTCCACAATGTGGTTGCAGCATCTTTTTCGAACTGAAAAAGTCCATACTTTTTAATGACTTTGGTGGGGTTTGTAGTAGATTGGACAAGAATATGGTGGCTATATAAGATACCAATCACTAATGATGATGAATATTTTGAATATGAGGCACTTCCAGTGCCACTAGAACCACCACTAGATGCCATCTTATGGATGAGAGATGAGGGAAAGAAAGACGAGCTGGATGAATAAGATAATGTCCTCCTTAGAGAACCTTGTTGGACAGATAACACTATGTTTCTTTTTCCTATTTCCACAATAGGACTAATTTTAGGTGACAAGCCTCTTCTTATTCTAGAAGCACAAAAATCTAAGGACATGAAAGGAAGGCCAAAACTGAAGAAACAAAAGGCTACTGTTGATTCCTAGGCTACCTATGTCTAGCTTCCAATTGTTCTTGAGCACTAATATCTTGTTTAATTTCCACCCAAGAATGGCGAAGCTCAGCACGGGTCCTAGCAGTGTCTAAAATAGTATGAAACATATTCAAAGCAATGATGGTCTGGTCTTGGAGACTGGGCTCAAGATTGGGCTTCCTTGCAACATGAAAAATCATTAATAGCAAACAATCAAAGAATCAATAACAGAAAAAGAAAGATGTATCGATGAAAATCGAGTGTAAAAATTAACCGGAGAGATATCGAAGATCTACCCAGTATGGTCACCAAATAAATGTTGAGGAAAAGATATGGAATAATCTTACTCAAGCATTTTCAGACTTTACTTGGCTAAATAAAAGTAGACGGGAATATCACCCTATGTTTATAGCCAAAAAAAATAATATCCTAACTCACAAGTATTAATTACGAGTGCTTAGGCTATTCTTTTATCAACAAAAATGCTTGTTGGAAACTCACTTTTTATGTAATCTTCTGAATATAACAGTTGTTGAAATAAATGTAAGAACAAAAGTAAAGACACCAAGATGATAATCAAGACAGTTGAGACATAAAAGAATCCTTTATTTCATTCCAATTCACCAAAGAGTGATTTTCTTTACAAAACTCATACAAAAATCTTGGACCAAAGTCAAACTTAGACATCCCCGATGGAACATACAAAAGGACCTCTGACATAAAACCAAAATTGAACTCTAAAAGATGGATCATCTTGCCATAGATTTCTGCCCACTCGAATATGCACAATAGCCTTTATCAGTCATGAAAATTAATTCACAAACATACAAGTCTACACAAACTATCAAAGATAGATCAACACCTTTGAAAAACAAGTGTCTGAATGATTTGATTCAACCCTGAATATTGTTGTCTACAATAAGACATTGCTATCACAAAAGAGAATTAGGCTGTGATAAATATATGAATGAATGAAAACTGAACTACCTCAACATAAACTCAAAGAGAAAACCTTAGCATGCTTATGCTTCTATCCCTCCTTTTATTTTCTTTTCCTTCGTTGTTACTAACATGTGTCTATTGTAGGTGTCGCGAGAACAAAGAGAAATGATCACCACAATAAATTTGGTGTTACTTGATCTTGGAACAACAAGGGAGGCCTGTATAACATGCCTGATCCATTATCCCATAAAAAAAGATATTGTCAACCATGAAAGTAGTGTCTAATAGTAACATAACATCGAATGAACATTAGACTTGATCTCCAATCTACAAGGGGTCCCACCTACTAGTATTATTTAGCTTTTAAAATAACAAGCTTTAGCAACACTTTGCGGGCCAAACTTCGTGGCGAATTTAATCGTCAACAAACTGCTCCCAATCAATGTTTTTCTTCTTCAACTCCTCCATCACAAGCATTTTGATCAGCCTTGAGTGAAAAACACTTGTATCAACTGCCTTGGACTTAGCTTGGACCCTGTCATCCATTTTCCCAATGCTTCTAAAGAAATAGAAAGGGAGATTCATGAGGTCTTCACCTGCGAAGTGCAACAAAAATCTAATGTGGTACTGATAAATCATATTGAGCCTTCCCTCACAGGTGAAATATCTTTGGATCACCCTTAGCATATTATCAAATCCTTCAACCATGTGGATCTTAGGCACTCCCTTTGATAGGTTATCTCCTTGACATTCTAGTTTAAGAAATTCTTTAGAGAAGGATGCATTTAGATTCATGGAATTAAACCATCTTTCACCACTATTTGGTATCTTAGTAGCTGCTGCTATGGTTGCTCCAGATACTTCAAGTTCAAGAGTCCCAACTTTAGTTTTGGTTCCATCAAAATTCAAGGCAAATTCTCTAGATACCTCAGGGTGCCCCCTTTGCATATTCTGACATAAATTAAAACATCCCACTCTTTGGAAGACCTCCCTAATCAGAGGTTCAACAACAAACAACTGCATGTCATAGGGTTCAGTCCTCACAATGCCCCACCCTTGTCATCCTTCTTCTGCTGTGGAGTATTCATTGTTGTTATAGGAGGAAAACTGAAACAACAATTTGAGTGATGCAAGAGGGAAAAAAAAAAGGCAGAGGTCTTAGGGTTTGGATGGATAATCTTTTTCAAAGATGGTTTTTGTCTAGGGTTTTAATGTTCTTCAACCTATTTGGCCTACAGGATTATGAAAGGACAACTGATAGTCAGGAAATGAAGGAAGACTACACAACAAAATGGAGATGCAAGGACAAAGTTGCTGCAAAAAGATTTGGTTTAACAATTCACCATCATTTTGCAAAACTCATTTAACTTTATCAGTAAAAGACCTTTTTTTTAAAATTTCCAAAGTAGATAGAATTGAATAAGAATGGAAATCTTGATGATAACCAGCTGGTACAAAATCTGAGGTAGGTGAATAACAGTGCTGAGTTGCTGCATAGGGTTTGCAGTGCCAAAACATGGGATTCACAACATAAGAAGCAAGAGCCAAATAAGGGATAGGCAAGGTGGCCCGACAACAAGGTTTTCTTAATCTTTAGTAAAAGAGGATGAGAGATATGTAATTGGTTGAGAATTGTGATAACAAAGGTAAGAGGGATAGTTGGTGGCGTGGACCACCAGTTCGCAGCGCCTAGGAGAAAAGATGATAAAAACAATCTTTATTGCCCTTCAACAAAGATTAAAATTCTCATGGAGTATCTGGAGGCTGAGGATTGAAAATTGATAGGCTTGAGCTTGGAAGAATCCACCTGGAGTTGGTCTAAACTCCAACTCACTTTCACCAGCCAGTTTGCAGCATTTTCCATAGCGTCTGTCTGAAAACACTAGTTTTTGCAATGCTGAGCTAGGAGCAATTTGAAATCTTGGGAAAACAGTTAGAAAAGATTTAAATGATGAAATCCTAGGTTATTTCCTTAAAAAATAATGAAAACAAGGAGATCAACTAACAAAGCATCATAAGTGCAATTATGGTTATGAGAGCAAAGTGTACTTGAGATGCACTACGAAATGTCTGATGAGATGGCAACGCACATAAAGAACCTGATTTGACCTTTTAACTGGTAGAGGGACAAAGTGGAGGGGTATTAGTACATCGTGGAAGTGGTGACATGTCAGGGTGGTGGTGGAGGCATAAGGATGATGGATTGTCTAATCTTGTCATGAAGATGAAGATATAAACCAAGGGTTTGGGCCAACATTAACACTAACTTTATTTGTGCTAAAACCTAAAAGACTATAAGGAAGAGGACAAAAATAAAAACTAAACAACACTAAAGATAAAAATAAAAAACCTAAGGCTAAATTGACCTGATCAATTCCATGTGATAAGATTGGCTCCACAGGGGATGACATGCTCCCTGTGAGATGCCAAGAACAAGCAGCTTCAGAGTCTTATCCTAGGGCTATGGGGTCATTTATTCAATAGAAAGAAAAAAAAAATGATATTTACAATGGAAGGGAAAACGACTCATGGCTTAAGAAAAATACTTCTTTAGAAAGTGCCCATTAACTGGGCCACCAAAAACTTCAGAGTCTTCCATGTTTTGCAATTTATAAATATTATTTTGAAAAACTTCATAAATATTGAAAGGACCAATCCACAAGGCTTCAAATTTACCATGTTTTCCTTTGTCTTTCCTTGGTGCATCCTACTTAAGCACCAGATCTCCCAGATGGAGATCTTCTTTGTTTACCTTCTTATCAAAAGCTTGCTTGATCTTCTGCTGATGGCTCTATGCTTTATCAAGGAGCTGCTCCCTGTTCTGCTGTACTTCTACTCACTGATGCATCCTTCTGACCATATCAGCTGGTTCTCCCTATTGATCCTGAAGGAAATTTTCCACAGGAAAAGAAAGATGAGTAGGAAAAATAACTTCAATCCCGTAAACAAGCTGAAAAGGGGAACTACCAAGTGATCTCTTTGTAGTGACTCTATCATCCCATAAGGAAAATTTCAGCTTTGAGTTCCATGGTTTCTTGTTGTCCTCCAGTAACTTATTGATGATATTTACAAGGATATTATTAGAAGATTATGCTAAACCATTTCCTTGGGGGTAATAAGGGGTAGAATGAACTAATTGAATCCCATACTTCTCACAAAACTTCACCAATGGTTCAACTTTGAAAGATGCAACATTATCAGTAACAATCTTGCTTGGACAACCAAATATTGACATAATATCTTCAAGAAAACCAATGATTACCTTGTGTGAGGCACTCCTTGTAGGAATGGATTCTACCCACTTGGTTAAATAGTCAGTTGCAGTCAAAATCCACCGATGTTGACCACTTGAAGCTGGATGAATTTCCCCAATGAAGTCAAGTCCCCACTGCTGGAAAGGACCAGAAACCACCACAGGCTTTAGAGGAAAATATTTTAGCTGATGTTTCCCTGAAAACTTCTGACATTTATCACATGCCCTAATCTTTGCAAAAACATCAGTAAAAAGGATAGGCCAAAAATACCCATCTCTGAGGATCTTATATGCTGTGGTCCTCCAAAAATGATGACCCCCACATAAGCTGTCATGAAAATTAGTCATGGCCTTTTGAGCCTCCTTTGGATCTAAACATCTCAGGAGAACCCCAAGAGGATATTTCCAATACAACATGTGATCAATGAAACACTATATGATTGCTTTTAGTTTCAAAGCTCTCACCTTTTTCTTCTCCAAACCATCAGGAGGCTGCAACTTTTGCAAGAAATAAATAATGTATTTGTACCAAATGCATTCTGCCAAGTTGGGATTGATATGTGAGCTTTTAACGGAGATATCAATTTGCTGATTTTCAGAGTTTAGTTTCATGAAATTAACCCCCAGTGCTTTGAAATTTGATTCAGCCAATAATCTAGCTAAACCTTTCCCTTTCACCAACTTAGTAGGCTTGATCTCAAGGTCAAACTCCAGAATTTTGGCAATCCACTTGCTCCTTTTTCCAGCTATGTCAGGCTGGATTAGTATTTCCTTCACAGAGGCTGATGGGACATAGACAATAATATTGGAATGCATAATATATACCCTAAAAATTTTAAGGGCCTTAACCAAAGCATAATCCTGCTTTTCCATAATTTCATACTTCACATGTGCATCCCTTAATGCCCTACTGAAAAAGGCAATGGGCTGCTCCATCCCATCTATGTTTTTCTGAAGAAGGACAACAACCAATGTGTCATGTGAGGAAAAATAAAATATCAGAAATTCCTTTGAATAATCAGGGATGATGAGAAAAGGTGCCTCATTCAATGCTTTTTTAATATAATCAAAAGAATTTCGAGCTTCAACATTCCATTTCACCTCATTTCCTTTTCTAAGCATAGATGTGATAAACTTAACCAATTCAACAAAGTTAGAGATAAATCTTCCCAAAAAAATTATTTTACCCAAGAAAGACTAGATCTCTTTCTTGGACCTAGGAAGAGACAAAGTCTTGATGGCCTCTACTCTACTTGGATCAATCCTTACCCCTTCTGTTGAGACAATGTGTCCCAACAACTTGCCCTCTTTCATGGAAAATGAAGACTTTTTAGGATTGAGAGACAACCCAAACTTTCTACATTTCAAGAAAACCTTCTTCAAATGATGATAATGTTCCTTATCATATCTTGAGAACACTGTAATGTAATCTAGATAGATGACCACAAATTTTTCCTTCTCTCCAATGAAGGCAATATCCATTGCTAACTGAAAGGTTTCTCCTGCATTCATTATACCAAAGGGAATTTTAGCATACATGAATGTGCCCTAAGGAGCAATGAAAGTTGTCTTTTCTCTATCTTCAGTTAGGATAGAGATCTGATTGTAGTCTGAGAATCCATCAATCATAGACATCCTTGCTGAACCAGTCACTCTCTGTAAGATATGTTCCATCTTAGGCAAGGGATATTTATCATTCTTGGAACTTCTGTTAAGATTTCTAAAATCAACACAAAGTATGATTTCACCATTCTTTTTCCTCATAGGAACTAGGTTGGCCACCCACTTAGAGTACCTTAAAGGTATGATGATCTTAGTATCAAGCAATTTCTTGACTTCCTTTTCCATAATAGGCAACAACATGGGATTTATCTGTCTAATTTTCTGCCTAAATGGCTTTGTCTCATCTTTCAAATGGATTTTATGTTCAATGATTCTTGTATCATAAGTTTGTAGATATTCATATTTCCAAGAAAATACATTAGAAAACTCCTTTAATAACTTCCCATACTCAACCCTTTGTTCCTTTGATAAACTACTATACAATTTGACATACTTGGGATTTTCCATTGTTCCTAGGTTGCAATCTGTCACATCAGCTTCTTCATTTGAACCTTTAACCTTCACAACAACATCATTTATGTCAAATAATCTCTCCAAAGAAACTAATCCTTTGGGAATATGGTTACTGGGCAGTTGGACCATCTTGTGATATGCAAATTTGTTGAGGAAAATATCAGAATGAGGGCTTTTTGTATCATCATGATCTTGATCAATATGAAGAGAAAACAACTCTTCCACTGTTTCCAGGAATCTCTTAATCTCAATATCATCCTCAAAGACCTTCCAATGTTTGAAATTTTTAGGTATAGAGGGTCTATAATTTACTTCCACATCATATTTGAGCTTGGGGGGAAAAGGGATCTTAAAGTTACTTGCAGAAACAACCAAAGAATCTACCATAGCATTTTCTTTTCTTGGAACGAAAGAAATGTTAAAAGCTAAGAAAAAATTATCAATAAGATCCCAAACTTCATTTCTGTAAGTCCTTAACCTGGGGTGTTTTGCTTGATACATATTTTTAACTTGATGCACAATTAGTTCAACATCGCCAAACACTTCTAACTCCTCAATCTTTATATCTTTAGCAGCTCTCAAATCCAAGACAAGAGCCTCATACTCTGCTACATTATTTATAGTTTCAAATTCTAGTTTATAAGACAAAGATATGATTTCTTGAGTTGGGGAGATAAACCCACTCCAGCACCAACACTTTCTTTAGAAGAGGCCCCATAAAAAAACATCTTCCAAACTGGGGTATTTTGAGGAGGCGTCTCACAATTTTTAATTGGTTGTTTTCTGATTTCAATAGGTGATTGAGGAGAATCAGTGAGTTGTAAGATATTGGATCCTAAATTAGTGTCAACTGCAAAAATGGGGTGGTTTGTAGGATTAGCTTCATCACTGATGATGTAAGCTAGTTGTGCTTCCCTATAAAGTCTTATGTGATCTCCTCCAAATATAAAAATAATAGCATATGAAAGGTCCATCTGCAAAGTTCCCCCTAGTCTCTTGATCCAAGATCTTGAAAATAACATCCCAAACTTAGGGGGGACATCAACCACCACAATATCCATGACCACACTCTTCATGGGAAATTGAAACAAGGTAACAAACAGGTCTTTGATGAGTCCAAGGAATTTCACTTTTCTTGAGTCAAATGAGTATAGGTCATGAAAGGTTTTAGTAATTTCCAGACCAATCTCATCCATGACAGTTTTAGGCATAAGGTTATGAGATGGACCTGATTCCATCAAGAAATTGTGCAAAACTTTATCATGAATATTCAATGATGTGTAAAATGGAGGAGAAGTGTCATCCCTGTCTTCTACCAAAGGTCCCAATATGACTACTGGTTTTTCATCTTGTAGGTTCACTAAGTCTATGGAATTGGATGAAGATTTGGGTTGCAACATCTTGGAAAGATACCTTTTGAACTCTTCATTTTTAATCAGTTCTGAAAATGGTACTGGAATTTTTATCTTTTGAATTTCATTCTAAAAACTAAAAGAAGAGGGAGATTTCAGAATCTCCTTAATTTATGGAACATGGGTCTTAATCACTGTTTGAGGGTTTTGTTCCTCTTTTTCTTTGCTTCTAGAAACCATAGCCTTAGCAAAATTTTCTATTTTGTTGGGCTGATCTGATGTACTAGGCTTCCCCTCCTTTTTTGACCTTAAGTTGTATTTATTTTGGTTTTCATTATCTTTTCCCCTTTACTCAATTCATTCAACTGACTTTCCATAAGAGACTCCTCCTATGTAGACTGAGTTAGATGAGGGGATGAGGAGGTATCACCCACACAATGAATTTTTGGATCTATTTCTTCATCCTCTCCCACTTCATCATCAACCATGTTATTTTTAAGAGGGGTCCGAACTTTTTTTTCATCCCTATTTCTTTGATCTCTTTGAAGGATCTGAGGGGAGTTATTTTGTCTCCTAAAATTTCCTCTGTTACCAGTATCTTGTGTATTTCTATAATTTTTTTCCCTCAAGCTTCATTTTTTCCATTTCAACAGAAAGTGATTTAACTAGATTTGTTAGTTCATCTACTTGAGGGTTAACACCAGAAGAATAAGAGGTTGATGCTTCAAATCTATTTTTCCTCCTATCTCTATCAGATTTTCCCCTGAGCTTATCAACTGCCAATATATTTGATTCTACCTTCAAGGATGCATCTTGCATATGATCTAGTGAGGCATATCTCCTTTCTCTCAACAAGAGGCAAAACTCAGGGTCAAAATCACTGGCATAAGTTATCTTGGAAAATTTTTCAGTGGGCTTAGTTTCAGTGGGGATTTTGTTATACATTTTATTAAATCTCTTTGAAAAATCTGAAACAAATTTCCCTTCTTTTGTCTTGAGTGACCCAAACTCTATAATATAATATAAGAAATATTTCTTATCTCCCCAATGCCTCAGAAAGGCATAATCCAAATATTCAATTCCAACAATAGATCTAGGATTTAAACCCCTAAACCATTTCCTAGCCTCACCATCAAGGATTTGTACAAAAAATCTCATCCAAACATCCTCATTTTCAATATTAAGATTGTCAGCATAGCTAAAAAAGGCTACAAGGTGTTCCTCTATAGTTATGTCCTCTTCCCTTATAAAATTGGGCATGTACTTAAGATAGTTTGCAACTAGGAGAGCATTGATAGGTTGAGGCAACACAAGAGGGACATACCTAGCAACCACTATGGCATCCATCCTTTTTCTAGGAAGGTTAGCACCTGCCATTGGATTATGAAGAGGAGGATTATAAATTCTAGGAGAATAAGGAGGAGACTAGGTCTTGATTGGTACAACTGCAGTCTTGATGTTGTGTAGCTTGGGAGAAGGAGGAATATAGGATGGAGAATTTTCAGATTTAACAAGGAGAGGTTGTGTCTTGGAAGAGGATGGTGGAAAATCCAAGGGAACTGAGGTTTCTTCTTCTTTGGTCACAACAATTTTAAGAGATGGAGGAGAAGGAGAACCTAGGGTAGGAAAGTCCTGTAATCTCTCAAGTCTAAAACAACTTACAACATCAAGTGAGGCAAGAACTTCAAAACTTTCTTCTTTCATTTTGGGAGAAAAAGAAGAATATTCCATAGGGAAATCTTCAAGATTTAAATTTCTATAAATTTCAATAGAGGTTAAAAGAGGAGCACTAGATACAGCTACTGGTGTTTTAAAAGTGGAATCAGGAAAATAACCAGTAGTACCTAGAACATCAACTGAAAATCCTTGTTGAGAAGATTTTCCTTTCTTGATGATCTTCTCTAGGTTAGCTTCAGGTGTAGCCAAAGGTAGATGTGGGTTAGACCTCGTGTTTCTTCCTTTATGAGCCACAACTGAAACAATGGAGTCACCAGGTGCAAACTGCAGTCTTCAATGTACTGATTACTATGCACCCTCAGAATCAGTATCTCTTTGTCATTCAATCCCAAGAAAATGTTTTCAATCCGTTCCCCAACAACGACGCCAAGAATGTTAGCACTGAAAGTTACACTTTGACTACTAAAGTGAAATCTTATTACCCATCAATAGGTTTATGAGATAAATCTTAAAATGTGGTGTCAAATGGATAAAACTCAGTTCAACAATGTCAAAAAACATGAAATTCTGGATGAAATGCATAAAAAAAAGAGGTCTTGTTTAACTTAGGTTAGGGTTTTGAGGATTAGTGTGGATAGAAGGAAGACCTAGTAATAAAAATGAAGTGAGTCTACTGCTAGCATCAGGATTTACCAGTAGACAAAGGAGAGAAAAGCTTAAGATACAAGAGCTTATGAAATCTAAGCTAAAAAAAATTGAGAAAGTTATAACAACATCACAATCAAACATCCATTGTAATAAAACTACAAAATATCATTTGAATCATTCAATGATAATAAAAATTCAGAGTGAGAGAGAGATATGATGGTAAGAGAGAAAAATGACTTCCATTAAACAAAATTTCATCAAGTCTGATATATCAAACCAGAGTAGGATCTGTTACATTAATATCACCAAAAGGGTCTTTTTTTATCAACCATTCGAACCTACAAAATGTATTCTAATGCTTATTTTATATCCTAGATAGGGAAAAATAGCATACAATGCAAGTTTCATCTTCAAACATCGGATTCTTCCATCTTAAATTGAGGTAATTACACCTGTACAAACTAGAAATAACAAAATGCTATAAAAAAGGCTAATGTTGGCAACTATTCTAACACCTTAAACTTTCATAATGAGGCATCCTTTGAGCGCATTAATTTTGTATCCAGGTATCCTCTAGCTTTAAACTGACCTTCAAACAGTTGTACCATGCTCCCCTATCCATCTGGTGACTTTTGATCCTCTTGAAACCATCAAAATAGGAGTTTCCAACAAATCCTGTAGCGCTGACTGTATTAGCCAGTTCACAACGTTTGTCTGTATAAACCAGTTCACAGCGCCAGGCTTTGGGAACTGTCCTGTAGCTGTCCAATTAGTCTAGTTTAAGGCCCAAAACATCCAAAAAATTTCTCCAAAGTTAGGTATTCCTGTAAAATCCTCATAATATGGTGTATGAGTGGAAAACTCAATTATAAGTAGCATAATTCCTAAAAAAATCTTCAAAATCAAGGAGCAATCATTTCCAAAACTGAGATTTCCTAAGCTATTTCATCCATTATTTTCTGAGCCTGGAACTCCTTCTTGTGGCAGCTTGGGCCAACACATTCAATATTATTTTGGCTAAGTCTTCCTTGAGAGGATTCAAATCCATATTTAACCCCCTGATCTGACCTTGGTAGGCTAAATTTTGTCTGTATATGATTTTAAGTTGCATGTGAAGAGGTTTAAATATCTTAGCAATGAGCTTGGCCTGTACAAGATTCTCATGATACATACCCATGAGGTCTCTTAAATTCTTCTTTCCAGCTAACTCTTCCCTTTTTAATTTAGCAATTTCATCTCTGGATTCTCTAAGCTGTCTGATCAACCTTTTAAAGGTAGTGTTCTCTAGAGGGGTGGTTATGTCTATCACCTCAATGTGTTTTTCAACAACTTCAACTTTACCTTTACCCTTTCTCTTGATGGGAGCTTCTATTATGTCCTCTTTTTCAACACTTTCCTTCTTTGCTGATGACCTGGTGAATGGCCTCCTAGATTTATCTTCAACTGCAACAGATGGTGATAAGAAAAGTAACCTCCTTCCCTTTGTGCCTGTGGCTCTAGCTGATAGAATTTATGCTAATTTTGGAGCTGGTTGGGGTGAAACTTCTCTTTGTGGAGATTGATAAATCCTCCTTCTCCTTCTTATTCATTAGGAGCCTCATCATTTTTAGCAATGTATTTTCTCTTCCTCTTCTTACTTGTCTCTGTATGTACAGTGCTATCAACCCGAAGAGGGCTCTGCACTTTGGATTGTGGAGTAGGAGCAACATTCAATTGAAAATGTGAAGAGTCAATGAACTTCTCCCAGTCAATGTTTTTATTCTTCAACTCCTCCATCACAAGCATTTTAATCTGTCCTGAGTGAAAAACACCTTTATCAACTTCCTTTGAATTAGCTTGGACCCTTTCATCTATTTTCCCAATGCTTCTAAACAAATAGAAAGGGATATTCATGAGGTCTTTGCCTGTCAAGTGAAACAAAAGTCTAATGTGGTACTGATAAATCACGTTCAAACTTCCCTCACAGGTGAAATATATTTGGATCACCCTTAGCATCTTATCAAATCCTTCAACCATGTGGCTCCTAGGCACTCCCTTTGATAGATTATCTTCCTGACATTCTAGTTTAAGGAATTCTTTATAGAAGGATGCATTTAGATTCATGGACTTAAACCATCTTTCACCATTGTTTGGTATCTCAGTAGCTACTTCTATGGTTGCTTCAGATACTTCAAGTTCAAGAGTCCCAACTTTAGTTTTGATTCCATCAAAATTGAAGGCAAATTCTCTAGCTACCTCTGTGTGCCCCCTCTGCATCTTCTGACTGAAATTGAAACATCCCACTCTTTGGAAGACCTCCCTGATCATAGGTTTAGCATAAAAATTTTGCATGTCATAGGGTCCAGTCCTCACAATTCCCCACCCTTGTGAGCCTTCTTCTGTCGTGGAGTACTCCTTGATGTTATAGGAAGAAAACTAAAACAACAATTTGAGTGATGCAAGAGGCAAAATAAAAAGACATAGGTCTTAGGGTTTGGATGGATAATCTTTTTCAAATATGGTTTATGTCTAAGGTTTTAATGTTCTTCAGCCTATTTGGCCTCCAGGATTATGAAAGGATAAATGATAGTCAGGAAATGAAGGAAGACTACACATCAAAATGGAGATGCAAGGAGAAAGTTGTTGCAAAAAGATTTAGTTTAACACTTCACCATCATTTTGCAAAACTCATTTAAATTTATCAGCAAAAGACCTTTTTTCTTAAATTTCCAAAGTAGATAGACTTGAATAAGAATGGAAATATTGATGATAACCATTTGGTACAGGTTCCGAGGTAGGTGAATAATAGTGTTGAGTTTCCGCACAGGGTTTGCAGTGCCAAAACAGGTGATTCACAACAGAATTCACAGCATAAGCAACAAAAGCCAAATAAGGTATAGGTAAGGTGGATTGACAACAAGGTTTGATTAATATTTAGTAAAAGAGGCTGAGATATCTGCAGTTGGATGAGAATTGTGATAACATAGGTAAGAGGGATAGTTGGCAGCATGGACCACCAGTTCGTAGCGCCTAGGAGAAAAGATGATAAAAACAACCTTTGTTGTCCTTCAATAGAGCTTAAAATTCTCATGGAGTAACTGGAGGCCGAGGCTTGAAAATTGATAGGATTGAGCTTAGACGAATCCACCTGCAGCTGTTCTAACCTCCAACTCACTTTCGCCATCCAGTTCACAACATTTTCCGTAGTGCCTATCTGAAAAAACCAGTTTTTGCAGCACCGAGCTAGGAGCAATTTGAAATCTTGGAAAAACATTTAGAAAATATTTAAATGTTGAAATCCCAAGTTATTTCCTTAAAACATAAGTGCTGAAAATAAGGAGATTGGATGACAAAGAATCATAAGTGCAATTATGGTGATGAGAGCAAAGTGTACTTGAGATGCACTGCGAAATGTCTGATGAGATGGCAGCATACAAAAAGAACCTGATTTGACCTTCTAATGGGTAGAGAGACAAAGTGGAGGGTTTTTAGTACATCATCAAAGTGGTGACATGTCAGGGTGGTGGTGGAGGCATAAGGAATATGGCTTGTCTAATATTTTCATGAATATGGAGATATAAACCAAGGGTTTGGGCCAACATTACCACTAAATTTATTTGTGCTAAAAACTAAAAGGCTATAAGGAAGAGGACAAAAATAAAAACTAAACAACACTAAAGATAAAAACAAAAAATCATAATGATGAATTGACCCAATCAATTCCATGTGATAACACATTTCACAAGCATATAAAATTAAAAAAAATAAATGTTTGTAGTTTCTTAACTGCATTTGCATGTTTGTTTGGTTATAATAACTTAGGTTGTGTTTATGAAAGAAAATAAGTTCTGAACCAAAGTTCCTTAATACTTTCTTTCCGAAAAGGCTTGAGTAGTTTCATTTCATTTGAAATGAAAAAGCATAACAGGATAGGTTGTTCTTAGGATATTGGTTTTATTTTTGAAAAGTTTGCATTTTAATAGAAAAGATCAAAATCTTCATTTGTAGGACATATCTTTCTTTCATTCGCGTTTAAAGCACAAATGTTCTAAAATCTCTACAATTCTCCTCTTTTTAGTCTCTGAAAGAAAACCATGGGTCTCACTACCACACCCATAAGTAATCAAGCCACTAAAATTAATGCTTATTGTTAAAATCAATTAGACTTTTTCATTTACAGGGTACACCAATTAGACTAGGATTTAGGGCCTTGGATTAGGTGTGGAGAGGAAATTATTCAAGGCTATTAAAATAAAATTAAGAATCTGAGATAGGGAGTGTTCAAGTCCAATGTCGTAAAATTTATCTATAACCCCCCTCTAACATAGGGGCTAAACACGAGGTGACATAAGGAAAGCTAGAGGAGATAACCCCTCCAAAGCCAAACCAAGCATAGTGGGGATCATATTTGAGGGTCATTCTTGGGATTTCACTAACTGCATTTGACTAGGGAGCTTTGTGGACCTCAAATATGTTCAAGATCCTCAATTGTATTCAAGACTGTTTGCCTTTGGTACCCTTGAAAGGATTTTGACATAGCTACCCTGCTCATACGATCAACCCGACTATCAAATGTACCCGCTTGGTGACTGACTGTGAGCTGGAAACCTAGTTTCCTTTTATAGAGACTCACACAGGTGAGTATTGGGGTATACTGCGGTACCTAGGATAGACTTCAAACCAAACATTGTAGAGTATACCCATAGGGTCTTTTCATGTTCAAGTTACACTTGCACCGATAAGTTTCTCTAGTGTTGGTTGGGGTAACTGTTCTTCCTCCCATTTTCTTGATTGCTTGATATATCTTTAGGGACTTTGTAGTGCATTCTATGTGCTCCTCCCTATATTTACCTTAGAGTGTCGATTGATCATTTCAAAAATTGGAAGATCAACAACTCCCGTACTGTTCACGCAGACTCCAGGGCCTCCCACCGGTAAATTTGGAGCCAACTCCACCACCGGTGAGGAAAAGGTTAGATCAAGAAAGTTCTTTCGAAGCAACCGGGCCAAATGAAACTGTTCTTGATCATGTTCCTATAGGAGACACTCTTACACTACAAGACACAACTGTTTCATACCTCTAATTTGAAGGCTTCAAGCCCTATAACTCTCCGATAACTGACCTCTCATGGCTACTTCTTGTTCAGGTTGATCCTCTTGAGGTGTCTAGCTCTAGTTGCCATCTCGTTTGGTGAATTTCTATGGAAGCACATGATGTTACCTATACTGGGATTCCTTGTACTTCCATCCTTGCCACAGGTGGAGAAGGTGTCATACCCCCTCCCTTGCCTTCCCCTACAAGGAACAACTCTAGTCAGACACCTACCACTTTTGGCAGTGACACAGTGTTTTCTACGACTCCAACCACTGTTCATACTTCGACTGTACACAACACGTATGTTGTTCCTTTTACATTTGGGATGTCACATTTTGACATAGGTTCTAATTTAACCTACTCCACTTTACAGAATACTAGTCTGGGGGAAGGGAATTCTACAGCTCCCTTGCAAGGATCTCTTGGGGTCACCTCTGCTCCGTACAATGTTGTCCTTACGGTGGGGGTCATATTCCCCCTCCGTACCCTTCTCTCGGAGGAAATTTTCAACAACCATCCGGGCTCAATGCCAATTATATCCTATTTAGAAAATGGATTCAAAGGCCTCAATCCTATACGACTTCGGTTGGGTCCATGTCATTCTCTTTATTTGGTGATTTTGGGAATAACACCTTCTCTTTATCTGTGTTTTTGTCAGGGGGAAACCCCTTTCTCAATCAATCCAACAATATGCAAGGCTTTGTACCTTCACAAGTATTTATCATAGGAACTACTTCCTTTCAAGGTCTTGGAAATTCCAGGTAGGGTTTTATACCCCTGCAAGGGATGTCGATCTTGGGAAACCCCTCCCATGTCCAATGGAACCCCGGGAAAAGTTCAATCCCTTTACCAGGGGGATCGACTAGGGGAAACCTCAACCAAGGTTTTTGGAATACCATGCAGAGGGATAAACCCACTCAAGGCATGTCATCAAACTATTAGAATCCATATACGATGCAGACAAGTGTGCAGGTGCCTTACACTAGCCAAGGAAACCTTAGTTTTTACTAGATCCCTGGTCAACAGGCAAGTTTTTCCTGGCAAATTGGTGCCAGCCAATATCCAGGTTCCTATTTTGCTTTAACTGTGCCACAACCTAGGTTACCTTTTCTAGAAACTCTTCATTTTCCATATTTGTCAAGGTTGTAAAATGACCCTATTTGTCATGATCTACATTGGCCTGCCGTGCTTAGTAAGTTTCCCTCAGATATTCCAAAATTTGAAGGCAATCCTAGCGAATATCCAGGCGATCATGTTACAACTTTTCACCTATGGTGCTCCTCCAATTCGTTGATTGATGACTCTATTAAGTTGTGACTGTTTCAACACACTCTCATAGGGGGTGCCGCAAAGTGGTATATTGAGCTTGATTGTTTGGATTATTCTTACTTTAATGATCTGGTGATGGTTTTCTTGAACCATTTTGAGCTACCGATGAGATACGATGCCGACACCGAGTTGCTTGCCAAATTGGAACAAACTAAGCATGTCCATATCTTGGATCATATTCGAGAATGAAATTGTTGTAAGAGATTTATTAAAGTAAAGGTCCCTCCTACATTCTTTCTCAAGTGGTTTTTGAAGTCTTTGGTGCCGTGTGTTTCTAAAGACTTCGCAACTTTTGGAGTGTTTTCAGAGGAGGAGGCTAAAATGAGGGCTCAGTAGCTAAAATTGATTTATTCACAATCCAACATTCTTTATGAGATTATTCCTTACGCACCATGTTCAAACTTTGAATTGACCAAACCAAATTCTAGGCCTCATGCCGATGCATTGTGGGATCAACAAAAAAAAATCCCACAGATCAGTTGTCTAACCAAATGCAACAATTGTCACTACAATAGACTATGGCCAACCAAAATTCTAGTATAGTTTCCCCTTACACCCACACGTTGGAAGTACACAATGTGGATATGAAAAACCTCAAGGAGAACCAACAGTCCAATGGGAAAAGAAAGAGAAAAGGCAAAAAGAGAAAATTGGGTAATGATAAAAAGGTTGCTAACAATGCCGGTGAGTGAAAAACGAGAAGAAAAAGGTTAAGTTTCCATGTAAGCTTTGCACAGATGACCACTTGAATAATCAGTGCCCTCGGATAGAGGAAGCCCATAATATTTTGGCACAACAACAACCTTCTATGTTAACTAACCCTTTTCCTCAAGGGCATAATATGGCACAAGATTCCTCATCCACAACCGTGCTTGGGGGAAATCAGGGTGCCCCCACACTTAATGCTAATGCCAGAGTCACAGATATATACATGATGAGATCATATGATCATATTAATACTAGGTCTCATGATTAAGGAATTCCTAAATCTGTTGAGAAAAGATAAGAAGCTTCCAACCCATTGCCTCCTCTTCACATTGAGAAGAGCATGGGAGAAATAATGAATCACATCCCCAAAGGTGTGTTTAAGAAATATTCTCATAATACAAATGCAAGGGCTTCCCCAAACTATTCTATAGTTTAATATCTTGAGCAAACCCCTTGTGCAATGTTTTCTCTAGAAGTTCTCTAGAGTTTCCCCTCACAGTTAAAAGCATTACTTTCTACTTTGGGTGTTGCTGAGCCAACTAGCTCGAGAACTATCGTTTTTTACCCTTCCAATCACAACCCTCATTTTAATTACCATGTATCCTTCCAGATAATAGTTTTTTATGCCATGAAATCGTTGAAATAGAATATTTTTTGCACGGTGGTAGACGAGGGTGCATCAACTTGCGTTATGTCGTTGGCATGTTGGAAGGCTATTGGTGATACAAATGATTTTTGGCACGAAATGAGAGCATAGATATAATAAATAAATGTACAGATATATATCATATATCCAATAATATAACATATATTTATCAAAGATATAACCATAAACACATAGATACAGTAATACACAATTTCTATTAATGAGCGAAATGTACAAGAATGTAAAAATATAGAGTGAAAGACTCACTAGAATGGTGGCACCTTGTCTTTGAGAAGAGATGTGATGACTACTAAAATTCCAAGAAGATGGATTATAATGAGGTGCTAAAGGAATTTTTAACATAAAAAAATCCCAAAACCCTGACCCCGGAAGATGAAAAGCCAACAGTTGTGTGGACCCCGTTTTGGGTAGTTTGGTGTATCAACTTCCTAGGGGCATAAATTTGGAAAACGACCTTCATTTGGGGTGCACGATAGCTCATTGGAAATGTATCTTCGATGCGATTCATTTTGGGGGCTCAATCAAATCCTTTGGCTATGATTGAGGTGCTCTATCCCAAGAAAACTTCATTTAGGCCCTCAAAATGGCCTTGAAAGTTTAGGAACCAAAAATCTGCTAAAAATAGTAAATTGCCAGAACATTGTTTTGAGCTAGTTGGAATAGGTGGGTGGCCACCGATATCCACCTGGATCAATCCTCCCTCCTTAGGAAGAAATGGTATCCATTGCATTGAGTTCTCGGGGGAGAGGGAAAAGTGTTTGTTGAATGTGCATCTTGATGATCTGCTTGCCTTGCTGGAGAAGTTGCGCTGCTTAGCTTGTTGAAGGCTATCACAAACCTATGGCTAGAAGGGTTTGACCTTTTTAACTAGTTTGGATACATGATATGATTGTGTGAAGAAGGAATCTTTGTGATTTTATTAAATCTTTTTGTCCTGCTTCTGCTGGACAGAAGGTGCTTGGACTGAGGTTACAATGGTTGCAGTGTTCTTATGTTCACCTTTTGAACAGACCGTGACGAAGATAAATTTTGTAGTATGAGATACTACCTTATGGCACTATTTAGGTGGGAAAGCAATTGGATATGAGGTCAAGACTCATAAATAGCATGGCGCTTCCACATATATGGCTGGCCCGAAAGAACATCACAGACATCCAACGGGGAAACATCACATAATACCTCATCCTTGAAGGGCTCGATGCCATATGACAATCGACACTGTTGGCTGACACATAGATCTCATCCCTGGCAAATCCACCCGATGTCATATGGATGCGGGTGTGGTGTTGTCGACAATCCCAATTGTTTGACGACCTATACTGACATGGGGTTCATATGGCTTCCGCTATCAACAATGAAATTCAATGGGGTTCCCTTCACTCACATCTGTGAATGGAAGAGGCGTTCACCCTATTTTGGATCTGTTGGTTCTTCTCGTTGAATTGTTGCGGTTGCGACAGTAGTAGTGGGGTCTGTGTCGATGATCTGTATTTTTCCATTATTTTTTGAATCAAGTTTCGACTCCTTGTCTTTGATCTCAGACATCAATTATTTTTTTGAGCGACATTCATCAATGTTGCACTAGGGGATTTTGTGGAAATCACACCACTTTCCAGTGTCCTTCTTCATCTTCTCGTGACACTTCTTTTCTTGTGGCTTGGACTAGTTTTTGGGAAGTTGTTTGTTAGGGTCATCTTTATCATACTTTGGTTGTTGTATATTTGTAGACCCGAACTCCCATTTTTTCTTGTGCCTAAATTTATGCTTGATTTTGACAACATATCAATAGGCAGTTCCCAACGATGAGATGTCCAAAAAATCCATTTCAATTTGGATGTACCTATGTATATCCCCATGGTATTTCAGAACCAAATGCCACTTAGAATATTTGATACCCATCTTGGTGCACAAGGTATGAAAAGTGTTGGTGAAATTTGACACTGCTTGGCCCCACTCTTGGCGCATCGTCGTCCATCTCATGTACTGGTCATCATAGTTACCAACAAGGTAATATTGTTCCTTGATCACATCCACAAAAAAAGCCAAAGTGGGCTCGAACCCATATATTCCAGAATCCTCTATGGAAATTTTCTCCCAGTAATTTTCCCACCAATGTTTGACATGGGGGAGACCTTTAAGGAGTGCGAAGGTGATCTTTTCCCTGCCGAAAAAATTCTAAACAAAGAAATAACCTTCTAGCAGATTTAACCATTTTTCTAGGGCATCTGCATCTATCCATCCTTCAAATATGGGAATATCCAAATTAACTTGTACCTTGAAAGGAGAGGTACCTCAAAAGAGGCCGCTTGATGAAGACGCGTTAGTTGTTATCAGCATGCATTGAAGGATGTGGGAAAAATTATCCATCATTTCGTCCCTTTGTCGTGTGAGAGATTTCTCAAGAAATAGATTAATAGAATTGTCTCCTCTGTCATTTTTCTTTTCTTCCACCATGGAGGGTTTCTTTGGCGTGCGAGAGCGATTGTACTCAAGAGAGACAAGATCGAGACCCAACTTTCTATAGTCAGACCTCGTCGGGGACATGCACTGAAAAAACGATTAAGACAGCCTACTCTAATACCACTGATCCAGATTATTTTCGGCACAAAATGAGAGCGGAGATATAATAAAGAAATGTACAGATATATATCAGATATCTAATAATATAACATATATTTATCTGAGATATAACCATAAACACAGATATATATTACAAGACTCTAAAAATGACAAGACTCAAAAAATACAGAGTGAGAGACTTGTTGGCATAGGGGAAGACCCAGGGTTCAACTCTAACAACGCACCAACAAGCCCTAACTATTGGCACTTTCAACAACACCCGTGGAGCAGATGCAGTCTCACCTGAAGTAGCAATAGGGGGTTGCAGGACACAGATGCCTAAAACCAGAAGAAATGCAAAGTGATTCCAGGACAATAACACACAACAATATAGTTACTCTTTACCACACTTAAGCCTACTTCACACAATTATATTCCTGATCTAACACAACAATGCAACACAGTATAGCAGATAACAAATAACACAACATCCATCACATAGAACAACAATATATACATGGTTCACCCTCTCCCTAGGGATATGTCCACAAAATTGTGTTTCTTGATATAGTATATGAAAACATACAGTTCTATCTGCGCACTTAGCTGCAGATTTCTCTCTCTTTGTCTCTCTTTCTCCCTTCCCTCCCTACGCACCCAGCTATAGGGTTAATCTTCACACCCAGATGGAGATCTTACAATACAGACTCAATAACGTTCTCAACAACAACACTCAATAATGAAAAACACTGTCATAGTGTCAATGAACCAACTATTGAGAAACCCCTCTCGACTCTCCTAGACCTTTATTTATACATTACATGGCAAATGTCTAGGTGTCAAAACCCTAGATCCAAAACCCTAGGTCAACTTGACCCACGTTTTTAGTGCTTCACTAACCTTTCTTTCCTTATTTCCTGTGAGGTGCTCCAAAGCACTCGTTGATGTATTCTTCCTCTTGCTGAGTTTTCCACGATCCATCTTCCTTACTACTTTACCTTGCTTGATCTTCTCTTCCAACGACTAGCTTTTCCTTTCTTTTCTCCTTCTTTTCTTCTTATTTTCTCACTTTGACCCTTCCTTGGTTTGTGTGCCTTCTGTGCAGTTCGTACTTTGCCTTTCTTCCTTAATATTCACTTCCTTATCTAACCAAGGGCCAATAGGCCCCCAACACTCACATGTGACTCATCCCGAGTCACTGCAATACTAAACCTTCTGTTTTACTTGGACTACATATTGCATGGAGCAGCCTGTGCTTTCTGATCTGTCCCTCCCTATCATGTGAAGACTGTCTTCTGTGCGTCTGGTACCCAGTTTCAACTACACCTGGTACCTAGACCCTTCCTCCTTTCATTCTATTGAGAGCTGCGAGGCAGCTGGTTGTCATAATACAATTTCAACCGACTCCCATTCACTAATCCATCCTTCCATTATTCATTAAGGGTCTTCAACTATGTAGCTCCTCCCTCTATGATGTAGGCAACCTCAAATGGTTCTAGCCAATGTGTCCTGAACTTCCCTGGATGCTTCATGAACTTGCTGTCATATAACAATACCAAGTCTCCTTGCTTGAGTGCCTTCCTCTTGATATGTCTGTCATGGTAAGCCTTTTCTCTTTCTTTTTGTACCTACTGATGAAATCCTACAATAAACCTGTCTTCTTTCAGTTCCAGCAACTGCGCAAGCATGTCTTGAACAACGCCGGTGTCATCCATACCTGTGAATGTTGCAATTCTTAAACTAGCAACCAAGTATTCCATAGGTACCATTGCTTCTAAGACATATACTAACTTAAATGGGGTTTGCGTTGTTAACTTCTTGCAGGTAGTTCTGTAGGCCCATAACACTGCTGGAATTCTTAAATCCCAATTGTCTCTGTTCACACTGAAAATCTTCATCAGTGTTGTCTCCAAGATCTTATTGAAAGCTTCGATTGTACCATTCGCCTGTGGGTGGTATGGGGTGCTCCCTTGATGGTGAAATTCAAATTTCTACGTCAAGGCTTCAATAGTTTTATTGATGAAATGTGTTCCTTGATCACTCATGAGGATATTCGAGCATCCAAATCTAGTTATGATATCCTCAAAAATGAACTGTGCAGATGTAGCTGCACTACACTCCTTAACTGCTCTTGTTTCCACCCATCTGGTCAAATAATGTGTCGCAGTTTTAATGTATCTTTCTCCTGTGTGCCTTCCTGGTGGGTTAATAGGTCCCACAAAATCAATGGCCCATTTTTCGAATACTTTCAATGTTAATTGTGGTGCCAAAGACATCAGATCTCTTCTAGAAGGCTTTCCTACTCTCTGACATATATCACATGCCTTGTAATATTCCTTAGCATCCTTGTGTAAAGTAGGCCACCAAAGGATGACTCTGAGAATCTTCTGCACTGTGGCTTTTCCTGCATAGTGTCCTCCAGCGATGCCTTCATGTGCTTCTTCCAGAATTAGTGGTCTTTCTACCTCCATAACACATCTCCTCAAGATCTCATGTGGTCCCATCTTGTACAACTGTCCAGTTATCAGTTGAAAATTGGCAGTGTGGACTACCAACTATTTCTTCTACATAACTGTATATTCGTGAGGTTCCATTCCTTTGGACACGAACTGAACTATCCTGGTGAAGTGATCGTCGTCTTTCCTGATGACCATCAACTGTGCCTCTGGTAGTGTATCCTCCAGACTAGTTATAGGCTAGAATGGTGGCATATTATCTTTGAGAAGAGATGTGGCGGCTACTCACATTCACAAGAATATGGATTACAATGAGGCACTAAAGGCCTTTTTAGCATAAATAAATTCGATAACGCTAACCCTGGAAGAAGAAAAGTCAACAGTTTTGTGGATTCCTCTTTGGGTAGTTTGGTGTATCAACTTTTCGTGGGCGTAACTTTGGCATACAATCTCTATTTGGGGTGCATGATAGCTCGTTGGAAAGGTATCTTAGAGAAGATTAATTTTGGGGACTCAATTAGATCCTTTGGCCATCATTGAGTTGCTCAATCCTAAAAAAAATTCATTCAGGCACTCAAAATGGCCCCAAAAGTTTAGGAACTGAAAAACTTCTAAAAATAGTAAATTTCCAGAAGATTATTTTGAGCTAGTTAGAATAGGTGGGTGGCCACCGATATCCACCTGGAAAAATCCTCCCTCATTAGGAAGCAATGGTATCCATTGCGTTGAGTGGTCGGGGGAGAGTTAAAAGTGTTTGTTGAATCTGCATCTTGATGAGCTGCTTGCCTTACTGGAGAAATTGTGTTGCTTAGCTTGTTGAAGGCTGTCAATAACCTAAGGATGGAAGGGTTGGACCTTTTTAACCAGTTTGGCTACATGATATGACTATGTGCAGAAGGAATCATTTCTCTTTTCTTAAATCTTGTCAACCTGCTTCTGTTGGATAGAAGGTGCTTGGACTAAGGCTTCAACGGTCGCGGTGTTCTTCTGTTCACCTTTTGAACAAAATGTGAAGAAGCTGAATTTTGTAGTATGAGATGCTACCTTTTCAAACTATTTAGGTGGTATAGTAGTTGTAACTACCTCTGGTATCCTGTAGATATGACCCCCCAGAGTAACAATGACACTACAGGGTCGAGACTCATAAATAACATGGCGCTTCCACATATATGGTTGGCCCAAAAAAACATCACAAACATCCAACGGGGAAACGTCACATTATACATCATCCTTGAAGGGTTGGATGTCGTATGACAATCGACATTACTGGCTGAAACAAAGATCTCGTCGTTGGAGAAGCCTCCCGATGTTGTATGGCTGCGGGTGTGGTTTTTTCGACAATCCCAACTGTTTGACGACCTCTGCTGAGATGAGGTTCTTCTGGATTCTGCTATCAACAATGAAATGTAATGGGGTCCCCTTCACCTAGATATTTGAATGGAAGAGGCGTTCCCCCTCTTTCGGATCTGTTGGTTATTCTGTTTGAATTGTTGCGGTCTCGATAATAGCAGTGGGGTATGCATGGATGATATTTCTTTTTCAATTATGTTTTGAATCAGATTCTAAATCAGATTTCGACTACTTGTCTTTGATCTCGACCACCAATGATTTTTTTGTGCGACATTCATCAGTGTTGTGCCAGGGGATTTTGTGGAAATCACACCACTTTCTAGTGTCCTTCTTTATCTTCCCGTGACCCTTCTTTTCTTGTGTCTAGGACTAGTTTTCAAGAGGCTGTTTGTTAGGGTTGTCTTTATCATACTTTGGTTGTTGTGGATTTGCAGACCCAAACTCCCGTTTGTTCTGGTGCCTAAATTTTTGCTTGATTTTGATAGCATATCCATAGGAAACTCTTAGCGATGAGATGTCTAGAAACTCCATTTCAGTTTGGATGTACCTATGTAGAGCTCCATGGTATTTGAGAACCAAATGCCGCTCAAAATATTTGATACCTAGCTTTTTGCAAAAGGTATGAAAGGTGTTGGTGAACTCTATCTCTACTTGTCCTCTCTCTTGATGCATCGTGGTCCATCTCATGTTCTGGTCATCATATTTACCAACAGGGTAATATCGTTCCTTGAACGCATCCAAAAAAAATCCCAAGTGGGATCAGCCCCATATATTCCAGACTCCTCTATGGAACTTTGATCCTAGTAAATTTCCCGCCAGTGTTTGACATGGGGGAGAGCTTTAAGGAGTGCTAAGGTGATCTTTTCCCTATCAAAAAAATTGTGAACAGAGAAATAACCTTCTAGGAGATTGAACCATTTTTCTAGGGCATACACATCTATCTGTCCTTCAAATATGAGAATATCCAAATTAAATTGTACCTTGAAAGGTGAGGTACCTCCAAAGTGGCCACTTGATGAAGACACGTTGGTTTTTATCGATGGGTGTTCAAATATGTGGGAAAAATTCTCCATCATTTCATCCCTCTGCCGCGTGAGATCTTTCTCAAGTAACAGATTAATAGAATTGTCTTCTCTGTCATTTTTATTTTCTTCCGACATGGAGGGTTTCTTGGGTGTGCGAGAGAGATTGTCCTCAAGAGAGACAAGCTCAAGACCCAACTTGCTATACTCAGACCTTGTCAGGGACATACATTGAAAAACAATTAAGAGCATACCAATGATACAGATTATTTTCGGTATAAAATTAGAGCGGAGATATAATAAAGAAATGTACAGATATATATAAGATATCCAATAATATAACATATATTTATCAAAGATATAACTAGTAACACAGAGATATAGTAATACACAATTTCTATTAATGAGTGAATTGTACAAGATTGTAAAAATACGTAGTGAAAGACTTGTTAGAATGGTGGAAACTTATCTCTAAGAAGAGATGTGACGGCTACTCACATTCGCAAGAAGTTGGAGTAAAATGAGGCTCTAAAGGATTTTTTAACATAAAGAAAGTCCAAAACCCTAACCCCAAAAGATGAAAAGGAAACAACTTTTTGGACATCGTTTTGGATAGTTTGGTGTATCAACTTCCAGAGGGCGTAACTTTGGCATACGATCTCCGTTTGGGGTGCACAATAATCTCTGATACCACTGATCCAGATTATTTTCGGTATGAAATTAGAGCGTAGATATAATAAAGAAATGTACATATATATATAAGATATCCAATAATATAACAGATATTTATTAGAGATATAACCATAAACACATAGATATAGTAATACACAATTTCTATTAATGAGTGAAATGTACAAGACTATAAAAATACATAGTGAAAGACTCGTTAGAATGGTGGAAAATTATCTCTAAGAAGAGATGTGACAGCTACTCACATTCGCAAGAAGTTGGATTAAAATGAGGCTCTAAAGGATTTTTTAACATAAATAAAGTCCAAAACCCTAACCCTGAAAGATGAAAAGGAAATAACTTTGTGGACATCGTTTTGGGTAGTTTGGTGTATCAACTTCCAGAGGGCGTAATTTTGACATAAGATCTCTGTTTGGGGCGCACAATAGTTGATTGGAAAGGTATCATGGAGGATATTCATTTTGGAGGCTCAATCAAATCATTTGACTATCAATGAGGTGCTTTATCATGAAAAAACTTCATTTAGGCCCTCAAATGGCCCTAAAAGTTTATGAACCGAAAAGCTGCTAAAAATAGTAAATTGCCAGAAGATTTTTTTGAGAAAGATGGAATAGGTGTGTGGTCACTAATATCCACTTCGATCAATACTCACTCATTAGGAACCAATGTTCTCTATTGCGTTGAGTGGCTGGGGGAGAGGGAAAAATGTTTGTTGAATCTACATCTTGATGAGCTGCATGCCTTGCTGGAGAAGTTGCGCTATTTAGCTTGTTGAAGGCTATCACAAACCTATGGCTGGAAGGTTTGGAACTTTTTAAATAGTCTGGATATATGAGATGACTGTGTGTAGAAGGAATCCTTTCACTTTGCTTCAATCTTTTCGACCTACTTTTGTTGGATATAAGGTACTTGGACCCAGTTTGCAGCGGTTGCGGTGTTCTTTTGTTCACCTTTTGAACAGACTATGAAGAAGCTGAATTTTGTAGTAGGATATAATACCTTGGGACACTATTTAGGTGGGACAATAGTTGGAACTACCTCTGGTATTTTGTAGAGATGATCCCCAAGAGTAAAAATGACACGACAGGGTCGAGACTCATAAATAGCATGTCGCTTCCACATATATGGCTGGCCCAAAAGAACATCATAGACATCCAACAGGGAAACATTGCATAATACCTGATCCTTGAAAGGATGGATACTGTATGAAAATTGACACTATGGATGACATGAAGATATCATCCCTGAAGAAGCCACTCGATGTTCTATGGATGCGGGTGTGGTGTTGTCGACAATCCCAACTATTTGATGACCTCTGTTGAGATGAGGTTATTCTTGCTTCTGCTATCAACAATGAAATGGAATGGGGTCCCCTTCACCTAAATATGTGAATTTAAGAAGCGTTCCCCCTCTTCAGGATCTGTTGGTTCTTCTGGTTGAATTGTTGCGGTCGCGACAGTAGCAGTAGGGTCTGCGTCAATGATCTATCTTTTCCCATTATTTTTTGAATCATATTTTGAATTAGTGTTCGACTCCTTGTCTTTGATGTCTGCCACAAATGATTGTTTTGAGTGACATTCATCAGTGTTGTGCTAGGGGCTTCTATGGAAATCACACCACTTTCTAGTGTCCCTTTTCGTCTTCTCGTGAACCTTCTTTTTCTGTGGCTTGGACTTATTTTCGGGAGGCTATTTTTTAGGGCCGTCTTTATCATACTTTCGTTGTTGTGTATTTGCAGAACTGAACTCCCGTTTGTTCTGGTGACTAAATTTTTGCTCAATTTTGATAGCGTATCGATAGACAACTCTCAGTGATGAGATGTCTAGAAACTCTATTTCAGTTTGGATGTACCTATGTAGAGCCCCACGGTATTTTAGAAACAAATTATTCTCAGAATATTTGATACCCAGCTTGGTGCACAAGGTATGAAAGGTGTTCGTGAACTCTGGCATTGTTTGGCCCCTCTCTTGAAGTAGTGTGGTCCATCTCATGTACTGGCCATCATAGTTACCAACAAGGTAATATTGTTCCTTGACCACATCCACAAAAATATCTCAAGTGGGCTCGTCCCATATATTCGAGACTCCTCTGTGGAACTTTGATCCTAGTAAGTTTCCCACCAATGTTTGACATGGGGGAGATATTTAAGGAGTGAAAAGGTGATCTTTTCCCTGTTGGAAAAATTGTGAACAAAGAAACAACCTTCTAGCATATTTAACCATTTTTCTAGAGCATCTGTATCTATATGTCCTTCAGATACGAGAATATCCAAATTGAATTGTATCTTTAAAGGTGAGGTATTTTCAAAGTGGGAACTTGATGAAGACGCGCTGATTTTTATCGGCAGGCGTTGAAGGATGTGGGAAAAATTATCCATCATTTCATCCCCTCTTTTGCATGAGAGCTTGCTCAAACAACAGATTAATATAATCGTCTGCTTTGTCATTTTTCTTTTCTTCCACCATGGAGGGTTTCTTGGGTGTGCAAGAGATATTTTCCTCAAAAGAGACAAGATAGATACCAACCTTACTATACTCAGACCTCGTCGGGGACATGCACTGAAAAAAAATGATCAAGAGTAGCCTTGTCTAATACTATTGATCCAGATTATTTTCGGCACAAAATGAGAGATGAGATATAATAAAGAAATGTGTGTATATATATATATATATATATATATATATATATATATATATATATATATATATATATATCAGATATCCAATAATATAAAAAATATTTTTCAGAGATATAACCATAAGCACAAAGATACAATAATACACAATTTCTATTAATAAGCGAAATGTATAAGACTGTAAAAATACAGAGTGAAAAACTCGCTAGAATGGTGTTGGCTGTTGACCAAGTTTTGGGAGATCCTTGGTCAAATTTTGACCTATTTTGGACTTCGACAGCCTATTGAAGATGGAGCGCAAGACGAAGTGGAGATTACAAGATCTTGACCCATTTTTGGGTCCTTTTTAGGTTTTGGGATTATGTCAGAGGCATGGTATGTTGACCCATGGGTTTACCCATGCTTAGGCCTATTTTGTAATATATAAATAGATGTCTAGGTGATGTAAGGATAGATATGGAGATAGAGGCATATATGTGATGTGTGATAAGTGCAAGTATGGTTTGTAGATGCTTTGTGCATACTGTGAGAGACCTGCATAACTAAGTGCAGAAGGTGGTAACAGACTGTGGAAGGCTTTGTGCTGTAATGCAAGGAAGGAGGATCTAGCGAACTGCGCAGGTCTCCTGTCCTATGCAGAGTAAGGTTTTTGTGGCTCTGTGCATGAATCCAATTGAAGAAGCTAATAAAGAAGAAGAGTTGGTGGACGTAGCCGTAGGGTGGGGGTGAACCACGTATATGTTGTGTTGCTCTACTTTGTGTGATGTGTTGGTGTATTTATGTGTTATCTACTAAGTCCTTGACATAGATAAATAGATAGATCTGTTTATGCTTTGTGCTTATGATGAATCTAGATGCTAGATCTGACCTATATGAACTTTCTTAGTGCTTGAATCTGCTAGATATGATCTATTTCTTTATGCTAAGTGCTTAGATACGTTTGATCTGGGTGAATGTTGTGATGCTCTGTTTTATCTGTGGAGTAGAGATTGGTTAAATATTGATGAACTGAAAGTGCTAAGTGCTCTATTAAGTAGTACAATCATAGATCTGTGTCCCAGTTAAGGTTGCAGACATATGAGTCCTACAACCACCCTTGCCTCTACCTCGGGTGAGACTTCATATGCTTCGCAGATGTTTCTGAAAGGGCCAGTAGTTAGGGTTTTGTTGGTGCACTGTTGTAGCATTGAACCCTGGGTCTACCCGTGTGCCAACAAATGGTTCCGTTGCCGGGACCTAAAACTGTGATTGTTGGGAACTAAGAAAGAAGAAGCTTTGTGCAAAGATTAGACCTGAAAAATGTGAAAGCTCTATTCATAGACCTGTTTCCCTAGTACGCAACATTCTACTTGACTTGTGAAACTCTGTGCCAAGAAAATAAGTAAGATCTGCAAGCTCCGTGCTCTGATAAAGGTAAGAATAGTGAAAAGTTTTAGATCTGAAAGCTTTGTACTCTGTAGAAGTAAGATAAGTAGAAATTTTTGTTTCTAAAACATGGATCTAAGTATGTTTGATAGAGTCTGTCCTAGTTTGAAAACTAGGGTACTAATAGATGAAAGAAGGTTTGATATGAGTAGATCTAATAGTGAAAGATATGTTATACCTATGCATAGGAAGAATATTTGGACTAACAAATGGATGCAGGATCCTAGAAAGAATTTTTTGCAGGTTAGCTCCTATGATCCTAGCGCGAAGTATAGGAAGGGATGGAGATCATTTAAAAGAAATAGAGGACTAACCCTTTGTTATAGTTGCAGAAGACCGAGACATCTTTCTAAGGAATTCCCTAGGAGAAGACCTAGTTGTCTTTGTTGTAAGGCTATGGACCATGACGTATTAGATTGCCCTAGAATGATTGCTAAAGTTGAAAGAATGAATCTGAACCAAGAAAACCCTAAGGGAAATCTAGAAACTAAGATTATGGTAGAATCCCAGAAAGAATCAGAGAAAGTATTGTGACAAATGAAAGAAACCCTGAATGACCATCGACATGTCAGATTATCAGAGATCTTCAAAGAAAAAGAATGCATTGAAGAAAGAATAGGAGACTTCAATGTTGACTGTGTTCTGGATGAGAAAAAACAGGTGAATGTTATGACAAAAAGAACCTGGGAACTTTTAGGAAATCCTGCTATGATTCCTTCACTGGGAGGAATAGGATTATTCAGAGGAAAACTGGTAACCCTATGTGGGAAGCTTGTGAAGATACCTATGAGTGCCAATGGAACTTTGACAAAAGAAGATTTTGAGATAATTAAATTTATTGAGGACAACACTCCATTTACCATGGTACTAGGAAAGGCTTGGATTGAAAATGATCAAGCCAGAAAGAAGGAAGAAGAAGAGGTCTTAGAACCAAAAAAGCAAGGGTTAAAATATTTTATAACTAGAAGGATCACACACTTGATTGAAGCACAGGAGAATAGATCGCAACTATTTAACAACAACAACATAAATGTCGAAGTTGCAAGAACACTATAGGACCCACAAAAGACTGAAATACCTATCCCAAATAAAGGAGTATTACCCTTGAATCCTAGGAAAGAATCTCAACAGCACGAAGTCACTATTTCAACAGAAGATAAGAATCAAAATGGGAAAAGGAATACCAAGACGAAGCTCACTCGAAAGAAGGCTAGAAAACTAAGTAAGAAGAGAGCTAAGATCGAAAAGTTATAGAAAGATCCAGAAGGAACCCTGCAGAAGGACAATTTGCAAAATTGGAACTTCACCAGGATATCATAACAACAACACATGGCACTTCGCCATGGCGAAGCAATATAGTCGTTGGGGACATTATAACCATTTGAGCGACACTCCGAATGGGTAGAAAGGAATTTATGATCAGACAACTCGCCATTAGACCATTGGGACCGTGCCATAATGGACATAACAAAGTTAATGAAGGCTTCATACCCGTTGCAAGTGACCCATTGTTGAGCTACCTATTTATCCTGTTGCACCATGCACCGATAACACTTTTGCCAACCAAGAATTTGAGCTCGCAAACTAAGTTGATTTTGCATAGTGATCATCGGATTGTTTCCGTCTGTTCCATTGCAGTGTCTAAGTTAATCTTGAACCCGATCTAGTTAATCCCAAGCGCGTATGTCCGAGGAACTCAATGTAGTCGAAGAATCTGTGACAGAAGTACTCCTTGACCTGATGAATGAAAGAGCCATGTCGGAGAGAGGATTATCTGTAGGTGTACATGATTCATCCACAAGAATAGTGCAAGCATCTCCATTGACTGCTCGCGGAGTTGGACCATCTTGTCCATCATATTGAAAGAGAACCAAGAACAAGGACGATCTAGCGAATGCCAAATTGATCCCGACTATATTACCCGCCTACATACCACCTCCGAGCAGTGCAGTAAATCGAGATAGCGTTCCCAGAGATTTCAAATACACCCTGGTCATGACGTACCTCCCGAAAGGGATCCACATAGTTCAAGCAAACCAAGACAATATTGCAGCATTGAAGTTTAGCGACTTCAACCTCGACGACCAAAAATTCTATAACATGCTCATCCCACATAAGTACCTGACTAGAAAAAAAGGGAAGAATTCAAAGATAATTTTCCAGTTGTGGACAATGAACCTCGCGCAGTCCACCCTATTGAATGTCATTAAGATCCCACACTTCGGAAGGCACCAGGAGGTGAATGCACGTGTCAAGCTGTTGCTTTCCTATTACCATGGCGGTTATTTGTGGCTTGACCGCCGCATTACATTTGATCCAACAATGATCAATCAGATCATGGGCTTGAGTATGTAAGGACCTAATCCACAGGATTTTTATCTAGGAAAAGCCATGGATCACGCTCTAGCACAAAGGATCAAGGACACCTACGACGATGTCGAGAAGGGGAAGCGATGCTACAAGGTAGCTTCTATCCAGAGTGGCATAGTGTGCCTCACCTGTTAGTTTAATGCAGGGAACTTAGTAAGAAAGAACCGACCTACCCAAGTAACTAGCTTCGTATTCGACCTTGCAGGGAAGTGCATGAATGGCCTACAGATGAACTAGGCGAAGTACCCGGTGAATCAGTTGGAACTAGACTACAGAGAAGTGCAAAATCAAGGTTATGAATTCCATTTTAGTTGGCTTTTGATCCTTATCGCATTCGTCGCCTGGGAGATGATGGAAGGTGCGACCTTCCCTGACATTGAGCCATTTGAGTTGCCGACCACGAAGTTTAGTACACTTTGGTATTCAAGCGATATGAAAAAACAATGGCAGTCAAGTGTTGTTTCTCATACCTACTACAATCAGCTGAAGAGAGCCATCTAGTTCGAACCTCACATGACTCCGAACACTCTAAACTGGTTGCAGCCTTTGATGAAGTTCAACGCATATCGACATTTCATTTATATCACAAAGTGAGCCGATGAACATAAGAAACAGATCCAGTCATGCTACAAGATGACAGAGGAGGACCTAGAGGAGATTACTAAGGAATGGTCTGCTAACATCCTTATCCCCGCCAACCCCGTAGAGATATCCAACATTGACAACCCAAAAACTGCGTAGGATACACCCAGACCTAGCAAGACAAAGAAGACCGAAGAGGTCCAAGAATTAGATAGTGCATCAGTGAAGACTGCTTCCATATCACCAGAGCAAGGGGGTGAGGGTGAAGAGTTGGATGACAAAGAAGTCGAGTAGAAGAAAGGAGACAAGGTTGATCCCCTGAAGAAGAGGAAGGGTTCGCCTCCAAAACCCTCTTCCTGGAAGAAATCAAAAGCCTCCATGAACACGATGCAGACTGTCCTTACCTCCGATGACTTCGACTTCCTCATAGCAGCCATGAATGATGCTTCGTTGGAAATAACAGAAAAAAAAGAGGCCAATCATGAAGCAATGTATGATAGGATTGAGGTTGAACTCTGAGGGGTATAGTAGGCACTACAGTCTAGTCGTGCAGTCTCCACTGCGCCTCTTCCATTGGGAACACCAGAGCTAGGAGACAAGCCAACCCAACTCCACCGGTTAGCTGATAAAGTCGAAGCTCGCCTTCAATGAGAACAAGAGGAAACATAACAAGCCACCCACGCTTTGACGCAAGTACAAGGAGTACTTGTAGAGCAACGTCGAGCTGCAGAACAAGAAAAGATTTCCCTCCAATCAAAGTTCGATGAAGAAAAAGCACAGATACAACAAGGAAAAGAACAGTTGCTCACCGAGCAACTCAAAGTAAAGGAAGCGGTCAACAAAGCACTTCTCTCTATGACAGTCGTAGAAATAAAGGCATAAGACTGAGTTGCACAACAAGTAGAGCACCTTCAAGAAGTAATCCAACAACTATAGCAATGCATCACAGAATTAGAACTGCGCACAGTGCCCGAGACCCCACAAGATGTGAAGGACCAAAGAGAAGCAACTGTGAGGAGCACAGTTGAGAGACTAAAGGCCCTTGCCATGGAATACAAGTAGCTGAGTGATCGCAGTGCCCTGACATACGAGCAACTTGCTAAGAAACTAGATTTGAAAGAACTGGAGTCGCAACTCCAAGAGGCAAAGTATCAAGATGAAATGATACAGGCATAGCTAGAGCCCCTGTCAGCTGTGGAAATAATGAAGAGATATAAAGAGAAACGCACTGCCCAAAAGCAGATTCACGCTATTTAGAGCAGAGTTTTGGAAGTAAATCAGAGGCTCCAACCTGTACAAGACAAGGCTTACCAATTTTTTACAGAAGTAGAAAGAAGAGGAGTAGAACTAGATCAGGTTGTTAATGCAGCTGAACAACACCTAGAAGGACCCGTGAATGATGCAGTCATCCAACAGTTTGCTGAACAAGAGGATGTATCAAAACAACAAGTCGAAGCATCTTGAGCCAAGCTCGAGGCTTTCGAAGCAGAACTTCCTACATCGGAGTGACTCGGGATGAGTCACAGGTGAGTGTTGAGGGCCTGTTGGCCCTTGACCAAGTTTTGGTAGATCCTTGGTCAAATTTTGACCTATTTTGGACTTCGACAACTTGTTGAAGATGGAGCGCAAGATGAAGTGGTGATCACGGGATCTTGGCCCCTTTTTGGGTCCTATTGGGTTTTGGGATTATGTAACGGGCATGGGATGTCGACCCATGAGTTTACCCATGCTTAGGCCTATTTTGTAATATATAAATAGATGTCTAGGTGATGTAAGGATAGATATGGAGATAGAGGCATCTATGTGATGTGTGCTAAGTGCAAGTATGGTTTGTAGATGCTTTTTGCATATTGTGAGAGACCTACAGAACTAAGTGCGGAAGGTGGTAATAGACTATGGAAGGCTTTGTGCTGTAACACAAGGAAGGAGGATCTAGCGAAGTGCGCAGACCTCCTGTCCTATGCAGAGTAAGTTTTTTGTGGCTCTGTACATGTATTCGATTGAAGAAGATAATAAAGAAGAAGAGTTGGTGGACGTAGCCCCAGGGTGGGGGTGAACCACGTATATGTTGTGTTTCTCTGCTTTGTGAGATGTGTTGGTGTATTTATGTGTTATTTGCTAAGTGCTTGACATAGATAGATAGATAGATCTGTTTATGCTTTGTGCTTATGATGAATCTGGATGCTAGATATGGCCTATGTGAACTTGCTTAGTGCTTGAATCTGCTAGATATGATCTATTTCTTTATGCTAAGTGCTTAGATATGTTAGATCTAGGTGAATGCTGCGATGCTCTGTTTTATCCATGGAGTAGATATTGGTTAAATATTGATGAACTGAAAGTGCTAAGTGCTCTATTAAGTAGTTCAATCATAGATCTGTGTCCCAGATAAGGTTGCAGACATCTAAGTCCTGTAACCACCCCTTCCTCTACCTCAGGTGAGACTTCATCTGCTTCACAGGTGTTGCTGAAAGGGCTGGTAGTTAGGGTTTTGTTGGTGCGCTGTTGTAGCGTTGAACCCTGGGTCTGCCCCTATGCCAACAAATGGTGGCAACTTATTTCTGAGAAGAGATGTGAAGGATAATCACATTCACAAGAAGATGGATTACAATGAGGCTCTAAATACCTTTTTAACATAAATAAAGTCCAAAACCCTAACCCTGAAAGATGAAAAGCCAACAATTTTGTGGACCCCATTTTGGTTAGTTTGGTGTATCAACTTTCCAAGGGCATAAATTTGGCATATTATATTCGTTTGGGGCACACGATATTTCGTTGGAAAGGTATCGTCAATGAAATTCATTTTGGGGGCTCAATCAAAGCCTTTTGGAAACATTGAGGTGCTCGATCTTGATAAAAACTTCATTTAGGCTCTTAAAATGGCCTCGGAAGTTTAGGAACCGAAAAAATGATAAAAATAGTAAATTGCCAGAAGATTATTTTGAGCTAGTTGGAATAGGTGGGTGGCCATTGATATCCACCTGGAAAAATCCTCCCTCCTTAGGAAGCAATGGTATCCATCGCATTGAGTTCCCAGGGGAGAGGGAAAAACGTTTGTTGAATCTGCATCTTGATTAGATGCTTGCCTTGTTGGAGAAGTTGCGCTGCTTAGCTTGTTGAAGGCTGTCACGAACCTGTGGCTGGAAGGGTTGGAACTTTTTAACAAGTATGGATACATGGGATGAATGAGTGCAAAATGAATCATTTCCCTTTGCTTCAATCTTGTTGATATGCTTTTGCTTGACATAAGGTGTTTGGACTAAGGCTGCAGCGGTTGCGGTGTTCTTCTGTTCACATTTTGAACAGACTATGAATAAGTTGAATTTTGTAGTATGATATAATAACTTGTGACACTTTTTAGGTGGGACAATAGTTTGAACTACCTATGGTATCTTGTAGGGATGACCCCCCAGAGTAACAATGACACTACAGGGTCAGACTCATAAATAGCATGGCACTTCCACATATATGGCTGGCCCAAAAGAACATCACATACATCCAATGGGGAAACATCACATAATATCTCATATTTGAAGGGTTGGATGTCGTATGAAAATTGGAACTCCTGGCTGACACAAATATCTCGTCCTTGGCAAAGCCACCCGATGTTGTATGGTTTGCAAGTGTGGTGTTGTTGACAATCCCAACTATTTGATGACCTCTGCTGAGATGAGGTTCTTCTGGATTCTGCTATAAAAAATGAAATGCAATGGGGTCCTCTTCACCCACATATATGAATGGAATAGGCATTCCCCCTCTTTAGGATATGTAGGTTCTTCTGGTTGAATTGTTGTGGACACAACATTAGCCATGGGGTATGTGTCGATGATCTGTCTTTTTCCATTATTTTCTGAATTAGATTTTGAATCATGGTTCGACTCCTTGTATTTGATCTCATCCACTAATTATTGTTTTGAGAGAAATTCATCAGTGTTGTTCCAAGGGATTTTGTGGAAATCACACCACTTTCTAGTGTGCTTCTTTGTCTTCCTATGACCCTTCTTTTTGTAGATTTTCTGAGGTCCTATGAGGCCACCATCTAAGGTCTTTCCTTGAACTTAGTATGGCTCTAAGTTTCAACTATGTGGCTGTCTTCTCTTGCTATTTTAGGATAGCAAATAGTCACCCAAATGTCTGCGCAATATTTGATGGTTAAGTGCTCTTTTAAGGTGCCCTTGCAAGTGTTTTCTTTACTCAATGTTAGCACATGCATAATGCATTAAAATAAATAACACTAACTATAGATATTTGAAATTTAAAATACTGATCTACACTTCTAAGAATGCATAAATTTGACACATATATTTTTGGTCAACATGACCCTGGAAACCCCCCCCCATGGGGAAAACCAGTTTGGAGAAGATATATATATATAGAAGGCCTCAAAGAAAAATGTAAAAAACAGGAAACATAAACAGGTGAACCTGGTACAATAGAAACCACTCTCTGGTGCCTTGGAGTTCCTTAAAGACTTTCCCACAAGACTTGTGAAGTAAGGTGCCCCTTGCCTTGGTGAACCTTCTTCCTCTTTCTTGCCTTTGTCTTTATCCTGATCCGTTGCTCTGAGCTTGTCTTTTCCACTGAGATGATTTGATTCTTTTCCCACTTGAATGCTTGAAAGACCCTTGCCTTTTCCCTTGAAGCTTGTGCCCTCTCTCTCAAAGTGCACCCTCCTCCAAGATGTGATGTGCACCTCCTCTTTGGTGTGCCCTCTCTTCCAACAAATGATCTCCCACTACTTGCTCCCTTAGTCTCCTCACTAAGTCTCCCTCTCAACAAGAGCTCACACCCTCACACAACTCCCTCTTGCAATGGGTGCGCCTCTCCTCAAGGAATGCGCCAATGCTGCTCCAAGTGCACCCTCAACCAATGAATGCACCCTCACTCAAGTATGAGCCTCCTCCTCCATGGAAGCTCCTCCTCCAAGCTATGGCACCTTGTCTCACTCAATGGGCAAACCCTCATGCAAGTGCGCCCCTATCTCCTCAAGAAATGCGCCCTTGCTCTCCTCCTCCTCTCCTCTTCTCACAAGTGAAGAATGAATCTCAATAATGCACTATACCCTCCTTTAGCCTCCTTTGGCCAAGCCCTAAAAGATCAATGGCCTAGATCCAATCTAGCCAAGTCTAATCAATGGGTGAGATCTCATCCAAAAATCTCACTAAGGAAACTGACTTTCCTTAGTTGCTTTATGTATATTAATTAACCCACATTGTGAATTAATTGTCACATTAATGCTTAAGTAACATATTTAACTTTTGACTTAAATCTCCTAAGTCAAAGTGAAATTAGAATCATAAAGTAAAGTACAAGGGTAATAGTCTTCCCCCTTTGTGCTTAGAGACTCATAAGCACATGGGGACCACTTTCCAAGGTACCCAAATCCAAACACTTTTCCTATGGCTTGGACTGGTTTTCGGGAGGTTGTTTGTTAGGGACGTCTTTCACATACTTTGGTTGTTGCGTATTTGCAGACCTAAACTCCCGTTTGTTTTGGTGCCTAAATTTGTGCTTTATTTTGACAACATATCGATAAGGAGCTCCCAACGATAAGATGTCTAGAAATTCCATTTTTGTTTGGATGTACCTATGTAGAGCCCCATGGAATTTCAGAACCAAATGTTGCGTAGAATATTTGATACCCAGATGGGTGCACAAGGTATGAAAGGTGTTGGTGAACTCTGACACTGCTTGGCCCCTCTCTTGATGTAGTGTGGTCCATCTCATGTACTGGTCATCATAGCTACCAACAGGGTAATATCGTTCCTTGGTTGCATCCACAAAAAAATACCAAGTGGGCTCGGCCCCATATATTCCAGACTCCTCTATGGAACCTTTCTCCCAATAAGTTTCTCACCAATGTTTGACATGGGGGATATCTTTACAGAGTGCGAAGGTGATCTTTTCCCTGTTGAAAAAATTGTGAACAGAGAAATAACCTTCTAGCAGATTTAACCATTTTTCTAGGGCATCTGCATCTACTATCCTTCAAATAAGGGAATATCCAAATTAACTTGTACCTCGAAAGGCAAGGTACCTCCAAAGTGGCTGATTGATGAATACACGCCAGTTGTTATCGATAGAAGTTGAAGGATATGGGAAAAATTATCCATCATTTCGTCCGTCTGTTGCGTGAGAGCTTGCTCAAGCAATAGATTAATAGAATCGTTTGCTCTGTCATTTTTATTTTCTTAGGCCATGAAGTGTTTCTTGGGTGTGCGAGAGAGATTTTACTCAAGAGACACAAGCTCAAGACCCATCTTGCTATACTCAGACCTCGTCGGGGACATGCACTGGAAAAAATGATCAAGAGAAACATGCTTTGTTAACACTGATATGGATTATTTTCGGCATGAAATGAGAGCGGAGATATAATAAAGAAATGGATAGATATATATCAGATATCCAATTATATAACAAATATTTATCAGATATATAAAGATAAACACATAGAAACTGTAATACACAATTTCTATTAATGAGCGAAATGTACAAGACTATAAAAATACAGAGGTAAAGACTCGCTGGAATGGTGGCAACTTATCTCTGAGAAGAGTTGTGAAAAATACTCACATTCACAAAAAGATGGATTAAAATGAGGCTCTAAAGTAATTTTTAACATAAATAAAGTCCAAAACCCTAACCCCGCAAGATGAAAAGCCAACATTTTTGTGGACCCTGTTTTGGGTAATTTGGTGTATCAACTTCCCGGGGGCGTAACTTTGGCATACTATCTCTGTTTTGGGCGCATGATAACTCGTTGGAAAGGTATAGTAGAGGAGATTAATTTTGGGGGCTCAATCAAAATGTTATATTATCATTGAGGTGTGCGATACCGAAAAAACCTCATTTAGGCCCTCAAAATGGCCTCGAAAGTTTAGGAACTGAAAAACTGCTAAAAATAGTAAATTGCCAGAAGATTGTTTTGAGCAAGTTGGAATAGGTGGTTGGCCATCGATATCCACCTGGATCAATCCTCCCTCCTTAGTAAGCCATGGTTTCTATTGTGTTGAGTGCCTTGGGGAGAGGGAAAAGCGTTTGCTGAATCTGCATCTTGATGAGCTGCTTTCCTTGTTGGAGAAGTTGCATTGCTTAGCTTGTTGAAGGATGTCACAAACCTATGGTTGGAAGGGTTGGAAATTTTAAACCAATATGGATACATGAGATGACTATGAGTAGAAGGAATCCTTATGCTTTGCTTCAATCTTGTCAATTTGTTTCTACTGGACAAAAGGTTCTTGGATTGAGGCTGCAACAGTTGCGGTGTTCTTCTGTTCACCTTTTGAATAGACTATAAAGAATCTGAATTTTTTAGTATGAGATACTACCTTGCAGCACTTTTTAGGTGGGACAATAGTTGGAACTACCTTTGGTATACTATAGAAATGACCCCCAGAGTAACAATGACACTACAAGGTCGAGACTCATAAATAGCATGGCGCTTCCACATATATGGCTAGCCCAAAAGAACATCGCAGACATCCAATGGGGAAACATCACATAATACCTCATCCTTGAAGGGATGGATGTTGTATGACATCGAAATTTCTCCCTGACATAGAGATCTCATCCCTGGCGAAAACATCACATAATACCTCATCCTTGAAGGGATGGATGTTGTATGACAATCGACATTTCTCCCTGACACAGAGATCTCGTCCTTGGCGAAGCCACCCGATGTTGTATGTATGTGGGTGTTGTTTTGTCAACAATCCCAACTATTTGACGACCTTTACTGAGATGAGGTTCTTCTAGCTTCCACTATCAACAATGAAATTCAATGGGGTCCCCTTCACCCACACATGTGAATGGAAGAGGCATCCCCCCTCTTCAGGATCTGTTGGTTCTTCTGGTTTAATTGTTGCGGTCGTGACAATAACAGTGGGTTCTGTGTCAATGATATGTCTTTTTCCATTATTTTCTAAATCAAATTCTAAATCAGGGCTCGACTCCTTGTCTTTGATCTCAACCACCAATGATTGTTTTCAGCAAAATTCATCAATGTTCTGCCAGGGGATTTTGTGGAAATCACACCACATTCTAGTGTCCTGTTTGTTAGGGCCATCTTTATCATGCTTTGGTTGTTGCATATTTGTAGACCTGAACTCTTGTTTGTTTTGGTGCCTAAATTTCTGCTCTATTTTGTCAACATATTGATAGGCATCTCCGAGTGATGAGATGTCCAGAAACTCCATTTCACTTTGGATGTACCTATGTAGAGCCCCACGATATTTCAGAACCAAATTCCACTCAGAATATTTGATACCCTACTTGGTGCACAAGGTATGAAAGGTGTTGGTGAACTCTGGCACTACTTGGCCCCTTTCTTGACGCAATGTGGTCCATCTCATGTACTTTTCATCATTGTTACCAACATGGTAATATTGTTCCTTGACCGCATCCACAAAAAAATTCCAAGTAGGCTAGAACCCATATATTCTAGAGTCCTCTGTGGAATTTTTCTCCCAGTAACTTTCCCACCAATGTTTGACATGGGGGAGAGCTTTAAGGAGTGCAAAGATGATCTTTTCTCTATCGGAAAAATTGTGAACAAATAAATAACCTTCTAGCAGATTTAACCATTTTTCTAAGGAATCTGCATCTATATGTTCTTCAAATATAGGAATATCCAAATTAATTTGTACCTTGAAAGGCGAGTTACCTCCAAAGTGGTCACTTGATTAAGACACGCCGATTGTTATCAGTAGGCATTGAAGGATGTGGGAAAAATTCTCGATCATTTCGTCCCTCTGTCGCGTGAGAGCTTGCTCAAGAAACAGATTAATAGAATCGTGTACTCTGTCATTTTTATTTTCTTACATCTTGGGTGTGTGAGAATGATTTTTATTAAGAGAGAGAAGCTCGACACCCAACTTTCTATACTCAGACTTCGTCGGGGACATGCACTGGAAAAAACGATCAAAAGCAACCTGCTTTGTTACCACTGATCCAGATTATTTTCGGCACGAAATGAGAGCGGAGATATAATAAATAAATATACATATATATATCAGATATCCAATAATATAACATATATTTATTAGAGATATAAACATAAACATGGAGATACAGTAATACAAAGTTTCTATTAATGAACAAAATTTACAAGACTGTACAAATAAAGAGTGAAAGACTCGCTAGAATGGTGGTAGCTTATCTCTGAGAAGAGATGTGACGAATACTCACATTTGCAAGAAAATGGATTACAATGAGGCTCTAAATGAATTCTTAACATAAATAAAGTCCAAAACCCTAAACTGGGAAGATGAAAATCCAATAGTTTTGTGGACCTCGTTTTGCGTAGTTTGGTGTATCAACTTCTCGAGGGCGTAACTTTGCCATACGATATCCGTTTTGGGTGCACGATAGCTCATTGGAAAGGTATCATCGAGGAGATTCATGTTTTAGGATCAATCAAAGCCTTTGGGTATTATTTAAGTGATATATTCCAAAAAACCTCATTTAGTCCCTCAAAATGGCCCCAGAAGTTTAGGAACTGAAAAACTGCTAAAAATCGTAAATTGTTGGAAGATTATTGTGAGCCAGTTGTAATAGGTGGGTGGCCACCAATATTTACCTGGATCAATACTCCCTTCTTAGGAATAAATGGTGTCCATTGCATTGAGTACCACGGGGAGAGGGAATTTTTTTTTCTTCTGAATATGCATTTTGATGAGTTGCTTTCCTTGTTCTAGAAGTTGTGTTGCTTAGCTTGTTGAAGTCTGTCACGAACCTGTGGCTCGAAGGGTTGGAAATTTTTAGCCAATATGGCTACATGAGATGACTGTGTGCATAAGTAATCCTTGCTCTTTTCTTCAATCTTGTTGACTTGCTTCTGCTGGACAAAAGGTGCTTGGACCGAGGCTACAACGATTTCGTTGTTCTTCTGTTCACCTTTTGAACAGACTGTGAAGAAGCTGAATTTTGTAGTATGAGATAGTACCTTGTAACATTTTTTAGGTGATATAGTAATTGGACCTATCTCTGGTATCCTATAAGGATGACCCCCCAGAGTAACGATAACACTATGAGGTCGAGACTCATAAATAGCAGGGCGCTTCCACATATATGGCTGGCCCAAAATAAAATCAAAGACATCCAACAGGGAAACATCACATAATAGCTCATCCTTGAAGGGATGGATGCAATATGACAATCAACACTACTGGATGACATAGATATCTCATCCCTGGCGAAGCCACGAGATGTTGTATGGCTTCTGGTGTGGTGTTGTTGATAATCCCAAACTTTGGATGACCTCTGCTAAGATGAGGTTATTTTTTCTTTGACTGTCAATAATGAAATTAAATGGGGTCGCCTTCACCCACATTTGTGAATGGAAGATGTGTTCCCCCTCTTTAGGATCTGTTAGTTCTTCTGGTTGAATTGTTGTGGTCGTGACAATAGTAGTGGGGTCTGTGTTGATGATATTTCTTTTTCCATTATTTTCTTAATCAGATTTTGAATTAGGGTTTGGATCCTTGTCTTTGATCTCGACCACCAATGATTGTTTTTTACGACATTCATTAGTGTTGTGACAGGGGAGTTTGTGGAAATCACACCACTTTCCAGTGTCCTTCTTGGTCTTACTGTGACCCTTCTTTTCTTGTGGCTTGGACTGGTTTTCAAGAGGCTGTTTGTTAGGGCCATATTTATCATACTTTGGTTGTTGCGGATTTGTAGACCCGAACTCCCATTTGTTCTGGTGCTTAAATTTCAGCTGGATTTTGACAGCATATCGATAGACAATTCCCAACGATGAGATTTCTAGAAACTCCGTTTCAGTTTGGATGTACCTATGTAGAGCCCCACGATATTTCATAAACAAATGCCGCTCAAAATATTTGATACCCATCTTGGTGCGCAAGGTATGAAAGGTGTTGGTGAACTCTGGAACTTCTTGGCCCCTCTCTTGACGCATTGTGGTCCATCGCATGTACTGGTCATCATAGTTACCAACAGGGTAATATTGTTCCTTGACCGCATCCACAAATAAATCCCAAGTGGGCTCGACCCATATATTCTAGAATCCCCTGTGGAACTTTGATCCTAGTAAATTTACCACCAATGTTTGACATGGGGGAGATATTTAAGGAGTGCGAAGGTGATATTTTCCCTGTTGGAAAAATCGTGAACAGAGAAATAACCTTCTAGCAAATTTAACCATTTTTCTAGGGCCACTTGATGAAGACACGCTGATTGTTATCGGCAGGTGTTGAAATATGTGGGAAAAATTATCCATCATTTCATCCCTCTGTCACGTGAGAGCTTGCTCAAGCAACATATTAATAGAATAATTTTATCTATCATTTTTCTTTTCTTTCGAAATGGAGGGTTTCTTGGGCGTGCGAGAGAAAGTTTCCTCAAGAGAGACAAACTTGAGACCCAACTTGATATACTCAAACCTCGCCGGGGACATGCACTAAAAAAAATGATTAAGAGCATCCTGCTTCGATACCATTGATCCAGATTATTTTCAACACAAAATGAGATCGAATATATAATAAAGAAATGTATAGATATATATAGGATATCCAATAATATAACATATATTTATTAGATATATAACCATAAACACATAGGTACAATAATACACAATTTCTATTAATGAGTGAAATGTACAAGACTATAAAAATACAGAGTGAAAGACTCATTAGAATGGTGGAAACTTATCTCTGAGAAGAGATGTGACGATTATTCACATTCGCAAGAAGATGGATTGCAATGAGGCTCTAAAGGATTTTTTAACATAAAGAAAGTCCAAAATCCTAACCTGAAATATGAAAAGGCAACAATTTTGTGGACATCGTTTTGAGTAGTTTGGTGTATCATCTTCTAGGGGGCATAACTTTGGCATATAATCTCCATTTGGGGCGCACAATAGCTCATTGGAAAGGTATCATCAAGGAATTTCATTTTGGAGGCTCAATCAAATCCTTTGGGTTTCATTGAGGTTCTTGATCACAAAAAAGTTTTATTTAGACGCTCAAAATGGCCTCGGAAGTTTAGGAACTGAAAAACTGCTAAAAATAATAAATTGCCAGAAGATTGTTTCAAGCCAAACGGAATAGGTGCGTGTCCACCGATATCCACCTGGATTAATCCTCACTCCTTAGGAACCAATGGTCTCTATTTCATTGAGTTCCCAAGGGATAAGGAAAAACGTTTGTTGAATCTACATCTTGATGAGTTGCGTGCCTTGCTGGAGAAGTTGTGCTACTTATCTTGTTGAAGGATGTCACAAAACTGTGGCTGGAAGGGTTGGAAATTTTTAAACAATATGGCTAGATGAGATGACCGTGTGCAGAAGTAATCCTTGTGCTTTGATTCAATATTTTCAACCTACTTCTACTGGAGAGAAGGTGCTTGGACTAAGTCTGTAGAGGTTGCAGTGTTCTTCTGTTCACCTTTTGAACAGACTGTGAAGAAGCTGAATTTTGTTGTAGGAGATACTACCTTGTGGCACTTTTTAGGTGGAATAGTAGTTAGAACTAGCTCTGGTATCCTGCAGAGATGACCCTGAATAATAATAATGACACTACGAGGTCGAGACTCATAAATAACATGGATCTTCCACATATATGGCTGGCCCAAAATAACACCACAGACATCCAATAGAGAAACATCACATAATACCTCATCCTTGAATGGTTGGATGGCGTATGAAAATCAACACTACTAGTTGAAATGGTGATCTCATCCCTGGCGAAGCCACTCGATGTTGTATTGCTGTAGGTGTGGTGTTGTCGACAATCCCAACTGTTTGATGACCTCTGCTAAGATGAGGTTCTTCTTGCTTCCTCTATAAACAATGAAATGAAATGGGGTACCTTTCACCCACATTTGTGAATGGAATAGGTGTTCCCCCTCTTCAGGATCTATTAGTTCTTCTGGTTGAATTGTTGCAATTGCAACAATAGCAACGGGGTCTGCATCGATCATCTCTTTTTTTCCATTATTTTCTAAATTAGATTCTGAATTATCATTCGGCTCCTTGTCTTTGATATGAACCACCAATGATATTTTTGAGCGACATTCATCAATGTTGTGCCAAGGGTTTCTATGGAAATCACACCACTTTCCACTGTCCCTCATCCTCACGTGACCCTTCTTTTCCTGTGTTGGACTATTTTTCAGGAGGCGATTTGTTAGGGTCGCCTTTATCATAATTTGATTGTTGTGGATTTGCAGACATGAATTCCCATTTGTTCTGGTACCTAAATTTTTGCTCAATTTTGAAATCATATTGATAGGCATCTCCTAGCGATGAGATGTCCAAAAACTCCATTTCAGTTTGGATGTACTTATGTAGAGCCCCACAGTATTTCAAAAACAAATTCTGCTTAGAATCTTTGATACCCATCTTGGTGCACAAGGTATGAAGTGTGGTCCATCTCATGTACTGGTCATCATAGTTACCAACAGGGAAATATTGTTCCTTGACCACATCCACAAAACAATCCCAAGTGGGCTCAGCCCCATATATTCCAGACTCCTCTATGAAACTTTTCTCCCAGTAAGTTTCACACCAATTCTTGACATGGGGGAGATATTTAAGGAGTGCGAAGGTAATCTTTTCCCTGTCAGAAAAATTGTGAACAGAGAAATAACCTTCTAGCAGATTTAACCATTTTTCTAGGGAAATTTATCTTGTAGAAGAGATGTGATGGCTAATCAAATTCACAAGAAGATGGATTACAATGAGGAATTAAAGGCCTTTTTAACATAAGGAAAGTAAAAAACCCTAACCCCGGAAGACGAAAAGCCAACAGTTTTGTGGACCCCGTTTTGGGTAGTTTGGTGTATCAACTTTTTGGGGATGTAACTTTGGCATACTATCTTCGTTTGAGGCACATGATAGCTCGTTGGAAAGGTATCACCGAGGAGATTCAATTTGGGGTCCCAATCAGATCCTTCAATTAACATTAACATGCTCTATCCCCCAAAAAAAATCATTTAGGCCCTCAAAATGGCCCTTGAAGATTAGGAACCGAAAAACTGATAAAAATAGTGAATTTCTAGAAGATTGTTTTGACCCAGTTGGAATAGGTGGGTAACCACCGATATCCACCTAGATCAATCCTTTCTCCTTAGGGGGAAATTGTATCCTTTACGTTGAGTGCTCGACAGAGAGGGAAGAATGTTTGCTGAATCTGGATCTTGATGAGTTGCTTGCCTTGCTAGAAAAGTTGTGCTGCTTAGCTTGTTGAAGGCTATCATGAACCTATGGCTGGAAGGGTTGGAACTTTTTAACCAGTCTGGATACATGAGATGAATGAGTGAAGAAGGAATCCTTGGGATTTGTTTCAATCTTGTCGATCTGCTTCTGCTGCACAAAAGGTTCTTGGACTGAGGCTGCAACGGTTGTGGTGTTCTTCTATTCACCTTTTGAACAAACTTTGGAAGATGAATTTTGTAGTATGAGATACTACCCTGCGACACTATTTAGGTGGGAAAGTAGTTGGAACTACCTTTGGTATCATGTAGGGATGACCCCCAAGAGTAACAATGACACTATAGGGTTGAGACTCATAAATAACATGGTGCTTCTACATATATGAGTGGCCCAAAAGAACATCATATGCGTCCAATGAGGAAACATCACATAATACCTCATCCTTGAAGGGATGGATGCCATATGAAAATTAACACTGCTGGCTGACACAGATATCTCGTCTATGGTAAAGCCACCCGATGTTGTATGATTGTGGGTGTGGTGTTGTCAACAATCACAATTTTTTGACGACCTTTGCTGAGATGAGGTTCTTCTGGCTTCCGCTATCAACAATGAAATGCAACAGGGTCCCCTTCACCCACATCTATGAATATAAGAGGTGTTCCCCCTCTTCAGGATCTGTTGGTTCTTCTGGTTGAATTGTTGCGGTCATGACAATAGCAATGGGGTCTTCGTCGATGATCTGTATTTTTCCATTATTTTCTGAATTAGATTTTGAATCAGGGTTTAGATCCTTGTCTTTGATCTCATCCATGAATTATTGTTTTGAGCAACATTCATTAGCATTGTGCCAAGGGATTTTGTGGAAATCACACCACTTTCCAGTGTCCTTCTTCGTCTTCCCGTGACCCTTCTTTTCCTATGGCTTGGACTAGTTTTCAGGAGGTTGTTTATTAGGGATTCCTTTATCATACTTTGGTTGTTGCGGATTTGCAGACCTGAACTCCTATTTGTTCTGGTGCCTAAATTTCTACTCAATTTTGAAAACATATCGATAGGCAACTCCCATAAATGATATGTCCAAAAACTCCATTTCAGTTTGAATGTACTTATGTATATCCCCACGATATTTTAGAACCAAATGCTTCTTAGAATCTTTGATACCCATATTGGTGTGTAAGGTATGAAAGGTGTCAGTGAACTCTCTTGATGCAATGTGTTCCATCTCATGTACTGGTCATCATAGTTACCAACAGGGTAATATTGTTCCTTGACCGCATCTACAAAACAATCCCAAGTTGGCTCGACCCCATATATTCCAGAATCCTCTGTGGAAATTTTCTCCTAGTAAGTTTCGCACCAATGTTTGACATGGGGGAGATATTTAAGGAGTGCGAAGGTGATCTTTTCCCTATCAAAAAAATTGTGAACAAAGAAATAACCTTCTAGTGGATTTAACCATTTTTCTAGGGCATCTGCATCTATCTGTCCTTCAAATATGGGAGTATCCAAATTAACTTATACCTTGAAAGGTGAGGTACCTCCAAAGTGGCCGCTTGATGAAGGCGCGCTATTTTTTATCGACAGATGTTGAAGGATGTGGGAAATATTCTCCATCATTTCGTCCCTCTGTCACATGAAAGATTTCTCAAGCAACAGATTAATATAATCTCCTTCTCTGTCGTTTTTATTTTCTTCTACCATGGAGGGTTTCTTGGAAGTTCAAGAGTGAATTATCTCAAGAGAGACAAGCTCGAGACCTAAATTGCTATACTCAGACCTCATCGGGGACATGCACTTAAAAAATGATCAAGAGCAACCTGCTTTGATACCACTGATCCATATTATTTTCGGCACGAAATGAGAGAGAAGATATAATAAATAAATGTGCATATATATATCAGATATATAATAATATAACATATATTTATCATCTATATAACCATAAACACAAATATATAGTAATACACAATTTCTATTAATGAACGAAATGAACAAGATTGCAAAAATACAAAGTGAAAGACTCACTAGAATGGTGGTAGCTTATCTTTGAGAAGAGATGTGATGGCTACTCACTTTCACAAGAAGATGGATTACAATGAGGCTCTAAAGGAATTTTTAACATAAATAAATTCCAAAACCCTAACCCCAGAAGATGAAAAGCCAACAGTTTTGTGAACCTCGTTTTGGGTAGTTTGGTGTATCAACTTTGGCATAACTTTGGCATATGATTTCTGTTTTGGGCGCACGATAGATCGTTGGAAAGGTATCATCGAGGAGATTAGTTTTTGGGGCTCAATAATAGATTTTGGTAATAATTTAGGTGCCAGATCCCAAAATACTTCATTTAGGCCCTCAAAATGGCTCCAGAAGTTTAGGAATCGAAAACTGCTAAAAATAGTAAATTGTCAAAGATTGTTTTGAGCCAGTTGGAATAGGCTGGTGGCCATCGATATCCATCTAGATCAATCTTTCCTATTTAGGAAGAAATGGTATCCATTGCATTGAGTGACAGGGGAGAGGGATAAACATTTTTTGAAACTGCATCTTGATGAGCTACTTTCCTTGCTCGAGAAGTTGCGTTGATTAGCTTGTTGAAGGCTGTCATGAACTTGTGGCTGGAAGGGTTGGACCTTCTTAAATAGGCTAGCTACATGAGATGACTGTGTGTTAGCAATAGAAGTCACACTTAGACTGTTGTAAGTGCAAGCCTAGTACCCATCAAAATATTAGAGATAAGTGTTTATGATAAGGTGGAAAATGGATGAAAAATTCAGAAAAAGAATGTCAATCACAACTTACTCCATACAATATGCACCATCAAATAAGTCTTTGAGTAACTTGGATCAGGTTTTAATAAATAAGGTGAGTAGGGGGAAGACTTAATAAGAAAAATGTAATATGCCTATCATCTACATCAGGTAGTATTGACATACATATGAAGAAAACCCTCTAAAATAAGAACTTCTCATAATCAGAGAGGAAACTATGATATATTTATAAACAATATCACAAGAGATCCTCCATTTAAACAAAGATACAATTCAACCAAATGAATCATTCAATAGACTGTAACCAGAATTAGATAGAAACACGATAATAAGGAACAAGACTGATTTCTATTATCCAAAGTGTCTTAGGTCCGATACATACAATAGGAGGTATTCTTTGCTACATAGACAACATAAAAAATATGAGTCTCTCTCACACCATTCAAACCTTCTTTCATTATTACAATGCTTATCGTATATCCTAGATTGTCATTGACAACTTTAAAATTAGACTAACAACTCTTGCATAGGATTCATGTACCTAAAGGTGGCATGAATACAACTGTACAACAAATAGAAAACATAATGCTATATTTCAGGATGATGTAGGCAACATTTGCAACATCTTCTTTATGGCTGATGAGGTGTCCTTTTGAGTGAATTTTCCTTTGGCAGGTGGCCTCCCAGCTCACAATTGATCTTCAGAATAATGGTACAAATCCATATTGATATATGGCATTTGTTACTCCCTCCAAAACTCCAAAACTCCAAAACATGAGTTCGCAACGCTAGTTCACATCGCCTGTACGAAATAGCCAGTTCGCAGTGCCAGGCACTGCAAACTTTCCTGTAGTGGCTTGTTTGATTTTACAAAGGCTTAAAACACCCCAAAACTGCCTCAAGTGTCCCAAAATGTTGTAACAACTTCATATCTTGGTATATGACTAGAAGAAAACATCCCAGTAGCTAATCATGGTTTACAAAACATAACCATCTTCAAAAGTTGTAAAATTGCATCAAACAAGAAACTTGACCAAAACTGATATTGGTTAAGGAGGTTCAACATCTTCATTTTTTAACTTTGGAGCTTCTCTTGGTAGAAACCTTAGCCAACATGTCCATATTTATCTTGGCCAACTCTTCTTTAAAAGGATGTAGTTAGGCCTTTAGCTTTATGATTTGAGCTTGATGAGATCTATTTTGACTCTAGATATTTTTGAGCTGCCCGTGGAGGGGTAGAAATATTTTAGCTAAAAATCGGGCCTTGTAAATAGTTTCATGGTACATTCCCACCATCCCCTTAAGATTGTTCCTATAGCTAGAGTCTTCACTCTTTAGTTTATCAACCTCAACCCTTGCTTCTTTAAGTTGTCTTTTGAGCCTCTTGAAAGTGGGAGTGCTTTCCTCTTGAGGAGTAGTGTAATATCCCTCGGCCGAACCCAATTGTAAATGTAATGCAAGTGTACTTAAGATGGTGAGCTGTTTGACATCATTTTGTAATTCACCTTTCATTGCATAGTGCACGCATGTACTGTGCAGTAAAATGATGTAGTGTGCACAGTCTTAGATACCACGCGCAGTAACTAAAGTGCACACATTATTGAGGTCAGCGAGCCTTTGTGTCTATGATATGTTTTATAGGCTGGTGAGCTAGTTATTATAAGATGGGATGCTTATGTTTTGGAATTAGGCCAGAGTGCCTAGATGTTAAAAGGCCAGTGCACCTATTTTGTACATATCTCATGATTAATATAAAATGCATCGCTACACGCAGACCGACCATGATAAAAGAGATGGGGGACTAAACTCCACTAGTTAGGGAAAGGGAGGGGCTAAGTTAAGGAAAGGGGCTAAGCTAGGGAGCTTGAGCCAAAAAGGAATATTATATTAATATTTCTTAAAACATAAAGTATGGATAAGTATTTTATCCTAAGTTCTAAAGTTGGGGACAAGTGGGCCAAAGTAGCTCCCAACATGACAAGTGTCAAGTTGGGGACATGCATACATATTTTTGGGATGTGGTTCATTTTCACACATCCCCATCATTCTTATGATCATCTTTCCATGATTCTTCCCATCATTCATTCCATCATTCAACCAGGATGCCATGACAATTTTCACTCACGCAGTCAGTTATCCTCCATACTTTATGTGACTATACCTAAGCTTGTATCCATCGCCATAGAGGTTTGTGTAGCTGGTTAGGTGGGAAGCTGGACTAAAGAAGCGGGTGGTCAGGCCCATGGGATACTGAAGAAGCGGGTTGTCAGGCCTGTGGTATATTGAAGAGGTAGGTTGTCAGGCCCATGAGCAATTCTCTGAGTGAGAGAATTGCTGGGAATTGATTTCCGAAGGTGCTAAACTGCAACTATAGTACTCTGAGACTTCTTGTCCGGCTTGTTGTTGAAGCCCGAAAAGGAAGTGGGGCATTCGAAGGACTGTTGAGCAGAAAAGGGGCACACTTCCTGGGTAGGACAGACATGTGGGGAATGAGGGACTGTAGGTTGTTAGCTGAGTGGCACCTGAGATGGAGTATTTCCTGTTGTCTATGAGCCTTTAGCCTGATTAGGAATCCCTTTACCCGGGTGGAGTTTAGTCTCAACTCGGGGGTGACTCACTATTGAGAGTGATGAACAGTGTGGTCTAAGGCTAGGAGGTTCGTGGATGGTCTGCATGCAGTTGGTGATATTCTTACAAAGATAAGTGTCATCTGTGTGATAAATTTACATGTTGCATTGTTATTTGCGTGCTTATTTTTATGGGTTTCACCTATGCATGATTTTAACTGTCTGTATGGTTATGGGTATTTCCCGTATATGCTGGATGTCTGTGTTTACTGTTATTTCAGTATGAATTTGTGCATTTACGTAAAGTATTTGTCTGTTACGTTATATATATATATGCTTCCGCAAGTGTTATGTGTGCATATGTTTTAATTGCATGCAGATAGAAATATTTATGTGGCATAGCCTAGTATGATGTTGGGTTTGTTACAGTATGTTCCACAGAGAGAGGAGAAAGAGTTATCTGGCGTAGTGTGGCCCGGCATGGATGGCCAGGGACATTACAAATTGGTATCAGGGCCTTAGTTTTCGACACTGAGCCTGGATGGGCCAAGCAAGTTGAGTTGACGCGAAATTTCACAGAGGATTTATTTCGAAGTGGCAAAATTTCAAGTTGCAGAGCGTCCATCTACAATACAGTACAAAAATTGGGGAAAAAACCCAATTTCTATGGTTGAATTCAAGAGAAAATGGAGAAATTCAGCCAAGTGATGAGATATTACTAATTTAATATATGTTCTAGAAAATTCGAACCGGGAATAGGTCGAATTTGAAGTTACAGTGAATCCATGACAATTGGAGCGAGATTAGTAATTAAAATTCTGAATTCGTGAATTGATTTTTGGGTAAATTCATTCCAGAAATGTCAACCACAGTGATCTGTTGTTACAGAGGTTGAACTGGATTTATCGGGTTGAAATTGAATGAATTTAATAGTTGCAGAATGTCTATAGTAAATTGGGAAAAGCCCCAATTTCTGCAGCAGAATTCACAAGGAATTGATGCGCAAAAGGGTGAATGTGCACAGTTGGGTGCACTAAGAATGCATCTGGCACAGTGAAAATCTTGGGATAGGTAAAATTCAGTACTACGCGGAAAGATATTGGCATGCTGGTGCACGTGCTAAATTTTGGCGCCGTGTAGAAAAATGTTGGTGTGTGGGTGCACGTGCTAAATTTGACATTGTGCAGTGTGTATACGCATAAGAAGTGTGTGCGGTGTGGACATTCATAATAATGGCGTGCGTGGTGTGCGCATTATTGGCATAGCGCAGTGGATTTTTGTAGCTGCGCACGCAATGTGGGTATATGTTGTCACGTGACAGCTTAGTTAGTGGTGCGCGCAGAGTTTTAGTGTGTCGTGGAGATGTACTAAACTCTGGCATGGTGCAGTGCGTCGAGTGAAATGCATGCGGAATATCAGCATGCGGTACAAAAACTACGAGCGGTGGATATCAGCGCGCGGTATAAAAAAAAAAAAAAACTACACGCGATGGATATTGGCGCGCAACATAGAAGTGCACGCAAGTTATAGCGTGACAGAGAAGGGATACACAGTGTTTTTTAAAGTGCGCGAAGCATGATTTACCTTGTGTTGTTGCTACGCATGGTAAATATGGGTGTACAGGTTGAAATTTGTGCGCGCAAAGTTGTTTGAAGGGTGAAGAACGCCAAAACCCAGAATGAGGTGAAACTTGGACAAAATGTCCATAATATGTTTATGAAGAAACCCAATTGAGATCATATGAAAATTTCAATGGAGTAAGTGCAAGAGTGCATAATTACAGCGCAAAATTGCGCCAAGTTGAAAAACGAACAAAAAAAAAAATTATTGGGGAAATTTCAAAAGACCATAACTTTTTGCTCAAGACTCGGAATTGAGCATGTGAGTAGGCGTTGGAAAGGTCTTGGATAGTGGAATATAATTATCCACCTAGAGAATTGTTCAAGGCATTAAAATTTCCAAGAAATAAGAAGAAAGAATTCTGATATATATTATTGAACCAGAATGGTTCATATTTTCATGAATTGTTGAATTAGTTAGCTTGATAAGTTTTCTTGGCTACACATTTTGCAGAATTGACAACAACTAGATAAGATAAAGATTAGTGTAGAGTCCAGAGTAATGGAAGAGGCACAGGATAATTACAGTCAGCAAGATGAGAGCAAAGGGATGGATGTCCATATGGGAATTGAAGGAACAAACTCCAATGGACATGGAGAAAGAAGGGATGAAAACATGAATATGTCAGAGACCATTAAAAATTTGCAAAGGGATGCCGAAGACATAAAGCTGATAATGAAAGGCTTATGAGAGCCAAGGAGCAACAAGATGACTTCAACATGAAGTTATTGCAGAGCTTAAATCGAATAGAAAAGAAGTTGGATAAGGAGAGTGACTCAAGCAAATCTGGAAGTCACAGGTCTCATGATGAGAAAAGAAAAGAAATAAGTGTTAGAAGACACCACCATCACTCCCCAAGGCATTCCAATAAAAGATCAAACAACAGCTCAAGTCCATCCCCTGTCAGGAAGCATAAAAGGTCTGGGGTGGATGAGCTACGAGGAGAAATGAACAAAATCAAACCTCCTACATTTGATGGTGAGCACAAGAAGGATGAAGATGCAGAGACATGGTTGCTGGACATGAGAAAGCATTTTCAATTGCATAATTATTCTTCTCATGCAAAAGGTAGAATTTCTATCTATCAACTCAAGGGAAAGGCATCCATGTGGTGGGATCAACTTGTACAGGTGCAACACATTAAAGAGAAAAGTGTTACTTGGAGGGAATTCAAGAAGTATTTTGAGAAGAAATACTTGACTAAGAGATACTATGAGAAGAAAATGAAAGAGTTATTTGAACTCAAGATTGGGAGTATGATCATAGATGAATATGAGAGAAGGATTTTAAAACTGTTGAAGTATGTCTCTTTCATCAAGGATGAGACAGTTAAGATTCAAATGTATTTAAGTGGATTGCCATCCTTCCTCAGTGACAAAATATAGTATGATGATCCAAAGACATTGGAGGAGACCATAAGGTGAGCTAAATGCCTATATGATCAGCAGAAAGCAAGGCCAACTTTCCAAAAATCTTGGGAAGACAAAAGGAAATTCAAGGTGGATTAGAGGAAGAAGGGATCTAAGCCACCACTCTTCAAAAATAATCCACAGGGACAACAAAATCCTAGAGAACCCAGAATGATTGAGACAGGGGTTCAAAGGCCAAGGCAACCACCTATTGAATGTTAGGGTTGTAAAGGGGATCATATGTTCAAAGATTGTCCTCACAGAGGTGAAAAAGGGAGAACTTCTCACAATGTACAACAAGCTGAAACAATGGAGGACATGGGAAGAAATGTTCCAAGGATCTATGCAGCCCTGGACAAAAAGCAAGCAAAGTATCGGTCACATATGATTGAAGTGGAAGGTATGATTAGCAACCAAACCATTGCTATTTTAAGATCCAGGAGCTAGTCATAGTTATATAGATCCTAAGATGGTGGAAAGTTTGCATTTGCCAAGAAGCAAGCATGGAAAATCTTGGTTGGTGCAGCTGGCTATAGGAGCCAAAAGAAAAGTTAATAAGATGGTTAAGTCATGCCTCATGGACATGAATGGACTGAACACCAAGGAATATTTGAACATATTGCCTTTAGGTTCCTATGACTGTCTAATTGGGATGGATTGGTTGGACCAACATCATGCTCTCTTAGATTGTCATAACAAAGCATTTACTTGCTTGGATGAGGAAGGGAACCAAAGGAAAGTGCAAGGAATTCCTAGGGCAGTAACTATCATAGATATTTCATCATTGCAGCTGAAGAAATGTTACAGAAAAGGGTGTCAAATATTGGTAGCACATATGGAAGAGACACCTAGAGATAAGGTGCCAAATTTGGAAGATCATGCAGTCTTGGAAGAATTTGAAGATGTGTTCAAGGAGGTACCAGGACTACCCCCAAGGAGGGACATTGCTTTCTCTATAAATCTAATGCCTGGAGCAACTCCAATGTCAAAGACTCCTTACAGAATGAGTACACCAGAGCTGAAGGAGTTGCAAATGTAGCTTGAAGAACTTCTTAAGAAGGAGTATATACGCCCAAGTGTGTCACCTTGGGCTGCCCTAGTCTTGTTTGTGAAAAAGAAATATGGAACATTAAGATTGTGCATTGACTTTAGATAGTTAAATAAAGCGATTGTGAATAACAAGTATCCTCTGCCAAGGATTGATGATCTCTTTGATCAATTGAAGGATGCCAAGATATTTTCAAAGATAGATCTCAGGTCAAGATACCATCAAGTAAGGAATAAAGAGGAAGATATCAGCAAGACCACCTCCAGGACAAGGTATGGTCATTATGAGCTCACAGTGGTGCCATTTGGGTTGTCAAATGCACCAGCTCTTTTCAAGTGCTTAATGAATGGTGTTTTCCGAGAATATTTAGATAAGTTTGTCATTGTCTTTTTGGATGACATTCTTATATATTCTAAGTCAGAAGAAGATCATGAACATCATTTGAGGATGGTGTTGCAAGTATTAAGGGAGCATCAGTTGTATGCCAAATTGAGCAAGTGCTCATTTTATCAGAAAAAAATTCATTATTTGGGGCATATCATTTCAAAGGATGGGATATCAGTGGATCCTGAGAAGATAAAATCCATTAGAGAATGGTCAGTACCATAGAATGTGACAGAGGTCAGATCATTCATGGGCCTTGCATGCTATTATAGGAGATTTATTGAAGGATTCTCAAAGATTGCACACCCAATCACTTCCTTGCAAAGAAAGGGTGTGAAGTTTCAGTGGACATTGGATTGTGAAAAGAGTTTCCAACACTTGAAACAATTATTAACAAGTGCTCCAATACTAAGGATTGCAGACCCAAATGAAGACTTCATTGTATGCACAGATGCATGTAAAGAAGGACTTGGTGGAATCCTCACTCAAAATGGATTTGCTATATGTTATGAATCAAGGAAGTTGAAGGAGCATGAGAGAAACTATGCCACTCATGATTTGGAGTTGGAAGCCATAGTGCATGCCTTGAGGAAATGGAGACACTACCTCATGGGGAAAAGGTTTGAGATGAGGACAAACCACAATGGTCTGAAATATTTGTTTGATCAACCAACTCTAAATGCTAGGCAAAGTAGATGGTTAGAGTTTTTAAGTGAATATGACTTTGATATAAAGAATATCAAGGGGAAAGAGAATAAAGTGGCTGATGCACTCAACAAAAGAGTGCATGAAATGCATGATACAACCATTATCATGTACCAATCATATTTGAAAGACATAATTCTAGAGGCTGCAAATTTAGATTTGCATTACAAGGAATTAGTGGAAAAATTTGATCCAGGTGGATATTGGTGTCCAGCCACCTATTCCACTTGGACCCCCACCATTTCTTCTTTCATTTTTTCAGTTTCCGCACAGTTTACTATTTTTAGCAGTTTTTTGGGTCCTGAACTTCCGGAGCCGTTTTGAGGCCTTAAATGATGTTTTTTGGGAAAACAGGGAGCAAAATGAACCATAAATCAAGTTGCTCACCTAAAAGTTGTAGTCCTCGGATAGATCTTTCTAACGAGGTATGGAACGCGTCAAATGGAGATCGTATGCCAAAGTTACGTCCCCAGGAAGTTGATGTACCAACTTACCCAAACGGGGCCCATAGTCTTGGTGTTTCATCTCCTAAGGTTAGGTCTTTGGATGTTTAGGGTTTTCCATTGTTTCTCAACAATAATAGGCCTTTGAGCCTCATGGTAACACAGTTCAGAGGCCAGTAGTTGCCACATCTCTTCTCAGAGATAAGCTACCAGCGCCCTAGCTAGTTTATTTCCATTATGTCTGTAAGCATATTTGAGTCATTTGTTATTAATGAAATGAAGTCTTATTTCCGCTGCATCTCTGCGTTTATGTGTACTTATGTATTTCATTGTGTTCCTACATAAATCCATATTAGTGGTATCAGAGCGGTCTGCTCATTCTCGATCCTTCTTTGCATGTCCCCAACGAGGTCAGGGTATAAGGAGTTGGGGCTCAATCTGGTTGAACCTTTGCAAGATCAGCCTCGTAAACCCCAAAGACTGACCATGGGGGAAGAAAAGAAATATGAGGGATCAGGAGATCCTATCAAAATGTTGCTCGAGGAGGCCCTTGAGAAACAAAGGAACACGATGATGGACAACTTTGCCCAGATTCTTCAATGGATTCCCACTAGCGACGCATCGACATCCAACAGCCACTCTGAAGGTGCCACTCCTTTTAAGGTACAAGTAAACTTTGACATTCCAATATTTGAGGGCCAAATAGATGCAGATGCTGTAGATAGATGGTTGAATCTGTTTGAAGGATATTTCTCGGTTCATGACTTTTCTGACCGAGAAAAGATTATTTTTTCATTCCTCAAAGCCGCCCCCCATGTCAAGGACTGGTGGGAAACCTACTTGGAGCAACAGGACAAGGGAGAACCCTCTCTGTTCTCGGGTGCACCCGCTTGGAATTCTTTCCGAGACGCCATCAAGGAACAATATTATCCTGTGGGGAGCTATGAGCACAAATACATACAAGGGACTACGCTGCGGCAACAAAGGGACCAGGATGTGCATGAGATGACAAATCTGTTTCATACCCTACGCACAAAGTTGGGTATCAAAGATTCAGAGAAACATTTGGTGTTAAAATACTATAGTTGTCTGCACAGATACATTCTGGAGGAAATGGAGTTCCTTGACATCGCCTCGCTTGGTGTGGCATACCGATATGCTGCCAAGATTGAGCAGAAGTTCAAACAGAAGAAGCGAGACTTTGGGTCTGCAAATCAGAAGCAAGGGAAAGGTACCCCCAAACCGCAGAACAAAGGAGCAAGCCAAGGCGAGGCAGCCCATGAAAACCCGCCAAAGCCACAAGCAAAGAACAACACCACGAAGCCAAAAAGGGACACGGGGAAGTGGTGTGAGTTCCATAAGAGCTCCACTCACAACACAAGTGAGTGTCAGGCCAAGCAGTCACTGGTGGTCGAGTTGAAGGCTTCTGAATCGGATGCATGCTCTGACTTTGAATCATAACCTGAAAAGGGGAATGACAGGGGGAAGCAAATTATCGATGCAGAGCCCAATGCCACTGTTGCCACCATGAAGATCCATAAGGAGGAACCAGAAGATCCAGAGGAGGTGGAGCGTCTCTTCCATTCCAAGATGTGGGTAAAGGGTTCCCTGTTGCAGTTCATTGTCGACAGTGGGAGCCAGAAGAACCTCATCTCGATAGAGGTCGTGAAGCGACTGGGCTTGCCAACCATAGCACACCCATAACCATACACCATCGGGTGGTTGCACCAAGGATGGGACCTCCGCGTCAGTCAACAATCTCGCCTTCCCTATAGCATCAATCCCTTCACGGATGAGGTATATGTGACATTGCTCCTCTTGATGTTTCTGATGTATTGTTAGGCCAACCATACTTGTGGAAGTGACATGCTTTGTATGAGTCTAGGCCTCGTGCTGTTATTATCACTTTGGGCAATAAGCTGTACAGGATACTGAAGATAGCACTGCCTACCACCATCTCTTTGGTTATTGCAAAACAATGCAGTAAGCTCATTTCCAAAACTAGGAAATTTGTTTTCCTGATGATTCGCCCTCAGGGAAAGAGGAAGACTGTGGCCATGACCTCTAGATAGGGCCTTGCTGCATGAAAACAACAGATGGATAAGGTCATGGAGGAGTACGAGGACATATTCACCTCTCCCACAGGGGTGCCTCTACACTGCTAGGTCAAGCACCCCATCGATCTGACCCCAGGTGCACCATTGCCCAATGGACCCATCTATTGGCACTCTGTTCTAGAGAATGACAAAATCAAGAGGCATATTCAGGAGCTATTACAGAAAGGTCACATCCAACCGAGTTCATCGCCCCGTGGGAGCTCGATCATGTTGGTGCAGAAGAAGGATGGGACTTGGAGACTCTGCATTGAATATCGGGCACTGAACAAGATCACTGTCCGGAATAGGTACCTGATCCCACGGATTGATGACCTTCTAGACCAACTCAAGGGGGCAAAATATTTCAGCAAGATCGACTTGAAGTTTGGGTATCACCAGGTACCAATCGAACCCTCTGATGTGTGGAAGACTGCATTCAAATCCAAGGAGGGCCTTTTCGAATGGTTGGTCATGCCTTTTGGGTTGACGAATGCCCCTGAAAGCTTCATGAGGCTAATGGACGACATCCCGTGGCCATTCACCAACTCATTTGTAGTGGTGTACTTGGATGACATTTTGATCTTCAGCCAGACTTGGGAAGAGCACCTCCACCACATCCGACAGGTCCTCCAAACACTACGGCAACACAAATTGTGTGCCAATTTGGAGAAATGCACTTTTGGCATGACCCAGATTCAGTATCTGGGATACATTGATGATGAGCGGGGGGTACATGTGGATCCAACAAAGATCCAAGTCATTTGGGATTGGCTAGCCCCAACCACCCTAACAGAGCTCCGTAGATTTTTAGGTCTTGCCAATTTCTACTGCAAGTTTGTGTTGGGATTCTGTCATATCACTTGGCCTTTGAGTCAAGTCACCAAGGGAGGAGCTAAAGAAAAATTCTTTTGGTTTGAATCTCAACAGAAGGCGTTCAGGGAGTTGAAGCATCGCCTCTTCTCTGCACCAATGCTCACATTACTAGACTTGCAACAACCATTTGAGATCGAAACATATGCCTCTGACTATGCTATTGGGGCAGTCCTTACTCAACATGGGCATCCAGTGGCATATCACAGTGAGACACTTTCCGACACAGTCCAGAAGTATCCCACTTATGGAAAAGAAATGTATTCCGTTATGCAGGATTGTCAGCAATGGAAGCATTACATTTTGGGAAAGGAAACGGTCATCCACACAGACCACCGACCCCTGCAGTTCATACAGACATAAGGGAAGTTGCAGAACGATCGCCATCGAAAGTGGTCCACATACCTGCAACAGTTTCATTTGAACATTAAGTGCAAAAAAGGCAGGACCAATAATGTTGCAGACTGCCTTAGTCGACCACCCATCGTGGCACTAACCACTGTG
>JZKD02S1739578.1:275124-348333 GCA_000966675.3 Picea glauca
TCAACTCTTGTGGGCACGAGACTTCCGATTGGCCACTTCTCTACACAAGTGATCCAGAATTCGGCCACACATACAATACACTCTTGGAGGGTAAGCAAGCTCCCAATTTTCACCGCCAAGATGCCCTACTTTGTCACCTGGGACACCTTTGTGTTCCTTCAAGTGAGCATGCCAAGATGATTTGGGAGGTGCACTACAGTCAGTTTGCTGGGTGTTTCGGGGTCGAGAAAACCGTGGCAGTACTGCAAAAGTATTTCTAGTGGCCGAACCTTCGACAAGATGTCGGGAAGTACATCAAGTCCTGCACTGCTTGCACCATTGCCAAACTGACCATCAAGAAGCAAGGCCTCTATACTCCACTTCCTACCCCCAGTTGACCTTGGGAATCCATCTCTATGGATTATATGTCAGGCCTTCCTTCTACTAAGCATGGAAATGACTGTGTTTTTGTGGTCATTGATCAATTCTCGAAGATGTCGATTATGAAGGCCTGCAAGAAGAATATCACAGCAGAAGCCACTGCTAAACTCTTCTTTGAACGAGTGTGGGTACACTTTGGGATCCCACAGTCTATCATCTCAGATCGGGATAGTAGGTTCCTCAGTACATTTTGGTCCAGCCTCCGGTCGATGCTGGACACCAAGCTCACCAAGTCCACAGCTTTCCATCCGCAAACTGATTGCTAGACAGAGGTCGTCAACTGGATGATCGTACACATTCTGCACATGTACAATTCAAAGCATCCACGCACATGGGACGAGAGCCTCCCCTATGTACAACACAACTACAACCAGGCTCTCCATAGCTCAACCAACCAAAGCCCCTTTCAAGTGGGCTTGGGATTCCAGCCACTATGTCCCATTGACATAGCCATGCCATTTGTGGCTACTCAAGAAGATTTAGCTCATGTCCAGTCTGAGGCTGACTAGGCAAACAAATTCATTGAGCACATTCAACACATCCTCCAACAGGTTCATGACATATTGGACAGATCCAATGCTAAGTACAAGCAGTGACATGATCAACATCGGGTGCCACACAACTTCCAGGTGAGCGACAAAGTGTGGCTGCATTTGCAAAAGGAGCGCCTCGTTGGACCCCACCGCAATCTTCATCTGCTCCGATATGGGTCGTACACCCTCACCAAGGCTATAGGGGAAAATTCCTTTGAGCTTAGCATTCCACCATTCCTTGGTCTGCAGCCAGTGTTCAATGTGGACCGCCTTCGACCCTACTTTCCACCTCTACTAGACACATCCGACATGGCAGAACAACTCACACCAACAGAGTTAAATCCATACTACATGGAACAAGCCATAACTGATCAGATCATGGATACACAGATCAAGAACACTCGAAAACAAAGGATACCGCTATATCGAGTTGTCAAAGAAGGCCAACTCCTTCACCAAGGCAAGGGGCTCACCAGGGACCAAGTTCAGCAGAAGTTTCCTCATCTCATGGAGGAACTCAACGCAATGGGGACCATTGCTTCCTAAGGGGGGAGGAATGATCCAGGTGGATATTGGTGGCCACCCACCTATTCTACTTGGACCCCCACCATTGCTTCTTTCAGTTTTTCAGTTTCCACACAGTTTACTATTTTTAGCAGTTTTTTGGGTCCTGAACTTCCGGAGCCGTTTTGAGGCCTTAAACGACATTTTTTGGGAAAACGGGGAGCAACATGGATTGTAGATCATGTTGCTCACCCAAAAGTTGTTATCCTCGGATAGATCTTTCTAATGAGGTATGGAATGCGTCAAACAAAGATCGTATGCCAAAGTTATGTCCCCGGGAAGTTGATGTACCAACTTACCCAAACGGGGCCCATAGTCTTGGCGTTTCATCTCCTAGGGTTAGGTCTTTGGATGTTTAGGGTTTTCCATTGTTGCTCAACAATAATAGGCCTTTGAGCCTCATGGTAACATAGTTTATAGGCCAGTAGCTGCCACATCTCTTCTCAGAGATAAGCTACCAGCGCCCTAGCTAGTTTATTTCCATTATGTCTGTAAGCATATTTGAGTCATTTGTTATTAATGAAATGAAGTCTTATTTCCGCTGCATCTCTGCGTTTATGTGTACTTCTATATTTCATTGTGTTCCTACATAAATCCGGATCAAAATTAGAACAAGGTATTTTGCAGCAGAAAATTGAAGAATACAAGCTAGATAATGATGAAATTCTCATGTACAGGGGCAAAATTTATGTACCAAATTCTAATGAATTGAAAAATCTAATATTGGGAGAAATGTATAACGTACCTTATGCTGGGCACCCAGGATATCAGAAAACTATTGTAGTTGTCAAGAGCCAATATTATTGGCCATGCATGAAGAAAGAGGTTGCTTATTTTATTGCCAGATGTTTGGAATGTCAAAAGGTAAAGATAGAGCATAGACACCCAGCTGGTTTGCTACATCCATTACCCATTCTTGAGTGGAAATTGGAAGTTGTGACCATGGATTTCATCACTAAACTTCCCAGAACAAACAAGCAACATGATTCTATCATGATAGTGGTGGATAAGCTTACTAAAGCTGCCCATTTTATTCCAGTTAAGCTCACTTACAAGGCAATGAACATTGATGATGTTTATATGAAGGAAATTGCCAGATTATATTGACCATGTATTTTTGAAAGTGAAGGCCAACAAAAGTTCCCTGAAGTTGGGAAACTATTCAAAGTTGGAAGCTTGCTATTGTGGGTCGTTTGAAATCCTAGAGAGGATTGGTCCAGTAGATTATATGATTGCATTGCCTACATCTATGTCTGTTCATAATGCATTCCATGTATCATTGCTAAATAAATATATACCTGATGCTAATCATGTTATTGATTGGAATGTGATTCAGGTGGAGCAAGAAGGTTCTTTCCAAGTGCATCTGGTACGCATTCTAGACCGAAAAATCAAACAGCTCTGGAATCGAGCCATAGGGCTTGTAAAAGTCCAATGGTCCTGGTACGGTCCTGAGGACGCTACTTGGGAGCATGAGGATGCAATGCAGGCATAATACCCGCATATTTTTTAGGATTTTTGAAAATTTTATTGTATATGGGTACATGATGCACTGAGGACAGTGCATAAATAAGTGGAGGGGATTGTAATATCCCTCAGTCGAACCCAATTGTAAATGTAATGCAAGTGTACTTAAGATGGTGAGCTGTTTGACATCATTTTGTATTTCACCTTTCATGGCATAGTGTGCACATGTACTGAACTTCAAAATGATATAGTGTGCACAGTCCCGGATACTGCGCGCAGTAACTAAAGTGCGTGCAATATTGAGGTCAATGAGCCTTTGTATTTATGATATGTGTTATAGGCTGGTGAGCCAGTTATTATAAGCTGAGATGCTTATGTTTTGGAATTAATCCATAGTGCCTAGATGTTAAAAGGCTAGTGCACCTATTTTGTACATATCTCATGATTAATATAAAATGCATCATTGCACATAGACCGACCATGATAAAAGAGATGGGGGACTAAACTCCACTAGTTAGGGAAAGGGAGGGGCTAAGTTAAGGAAAGGGGCTAAGCTAGGGAGCTTGAGCCAAAAAGGAATATTATATTAATATTTCTTAAAGCATAAAGTATGGATAGTTATTTTATCCTAAGTTCTAAAGTTGGGGACAAGTGGGCCAAAGTAGCTCCCAACATGACAAGTGTCAAGTTCAGGACATGCATACATATTGTTGGGATGTAGTTCATTTTCACACTTCCCCATCATTCTTATGATCATATTTCCATGATTCTTCCCATCATTCCTTCCATCATTCAGCCAGGATGCCATGACAATTTTCACTCACATAGTTAGTTATCCTCCATACTTTCTATCACTATACCTGAGCTTGTATCCATGACCATAGAGGCTTGTGTAGCTGGTTAGCTGGGAAGCTGGACTGAAGAAGCAGGTTGTCAGGCCTGGGGGATATTGAAGAAGTGGGTTGTCAGGCCCGTGGGATATTGAAGAGGTGGGTTGTCAGGCCCATGAGCATTTCTCCGAGTGAGAGAATTGCTGGGAATTGATTTCCGAAGGTGCTAAACTGCAACTACAATACTTTGATACTTCTTGTCCGGTCTATTGCTGAAGCCCGGAAAGGAAGTGGGGCAGCCGAAGGACTATTGAGCAGAGAAGGGGCACACTTCCTGGGTGGGACGGGCATGTGGGGAATGAGGGACTATAGGTTGTTAGTTGAGTGGCACATGAGACAGAGTCTTTCCTGTTGTCTATGAGCCTTTAGCCTGGTTAGGAATCCCTTTACTCGGGTGGAGTTTAGTCCCAGCTCAGGGGTGACTCACTTTTGAGAGTGATGAATAGTGTGGTCTAAGGTTGGGAGGTTCGTGGACGGTCTGGACGCAGTTGGTGATATTCTTACAAAGATAAGTGTAAACTGTGTGATAAATTTACATGTTGCATTGTTATTTGCATGCTTATTTTTATGGGTTTCACCTATGCATGATTATAACTGTCTGTATGTTTATGGGTATTTTTCGTATATGCTTCATGTTTATGTTTACTGTTATTTCAGTATGAATTCATGCATTTACATAAAGTATTTGTCTATTACGTTTTATATATATATGCTTCCACAAGTGTTCTATGTGCATATGTTTTAATTGCATGTAGATAGAAAAATTTATGTGGCGTAGCCTAGTATGATGCTGGGTTTTTTACAGTATGTTTCGCAGAGAAAAGAGAAAGAGTTATCTAGCATAGCGTGGCCCGACATGGATGGTCAGGGATGTTACAAGTAGTGATATCAACAATTTCAATGGGTTGCTCAAAATATTTGGATTTACCTCTCCTCTGGGATGAAGTTTCTGCTACATCATCCTTCATAGGAAAATTTTGCTTGGTTGTTGCTCTTGTAAAAGGCCTCCTAGGCTTAACTTTTTCTGCAGCAATAGGTGAAGGAAACACAAGATTTCTCCCTCTCAAACTTGTGGATTTACTTGAAGGAACCTCCATAGGAGTGGGATTTTCCATGGGTGAAGCTCCCCTGTGAGAAGGCTATGAAGGCCCTCCTGCTTCTGTTTCATTTGTTTCTCTATCATCTATATCGCTCATAGAACCCCTTTTCTTCTTTCTAACCTATGAAAACACAATCCTTTCAACATGAGTAGGATTTTTTCTCTTAGATCATGGAGTGGGGGCAACATTCAACTAAAAGTGTGATGCAATGAGGAATGTTTCCCAATCGGTGCTTGTCTTTCTCAACTCTTCCATCACCAACATTTTAATAATGCTAGAGTGAAAGACACTAGTGTCTACTTTCTTAGACTTGGCTTGAACTCTATCATCCATCTTACCAATGCTTCTAAAGAGGTAAAAGGGGATGTTCATTGATTCTTTCCCTATGAAGTGTAATAGTAGACTGATGTGGTATTGGTATACCATGTTAAATCTTCCCTCACAGGTGAAATACCTTTGGATCACCTTCAAAATCTAATCAAAACCTTGAATTATGTGGCTTCTAGGTACCCCTTTCGACAAGTTGTCTCCCTAACACTCTGGCTTAAGAAATTCCTTGGAGAAGGAAGCATTTACTGACATTGCCTTGAACCACTTTTCTCCAGTGTTGGGTATCTCTATTGCAACATATATGGACAGTTTTGAAACTTCAATTTCTAACATCCCCACTCTGTTTTTGGTCCCATTGAGGTTGAGTGAAAATTCTATGGCTACCTCTGGATGCCCCCTCTGCATATTTTGATAGAAATTGATGCAACCTACCCTCTGAAAGGATTCCTTGATCAAAGACTTAGAATCAATGAGTTGCATGTCCTAGGGATCTGTCCTTACAATATCCCCTCCCTTATGAGTTTTCTTATGCTGTTGACTATCCATACTATTGCTGAGGAATGTTTTTCTGTGATTTTTAATGACAGGTAGGCATATGAAAACATGGAATACAAGAAATAGGGTTTTGATGACAAACTGTTTTCAATAGGATGATCTTGTACATAGTTTTTCTACAACTCACTTTATGCAAATTTAGCAATGAGACAAGGAATTTTTCAAACTGGAGATATAAAGAAAAGAAACTGGAAGTTATAATAAGAGGGAGACACCTGTGAATTATCTGCTTAAAACAAGGTTTTTCATGACAATACAAGTATCATTTAACAACATGATAATGCATGCAATCTTTAAACCTAGTTCGATAGCTGATCAACCACAAATTTCAAGATGAGAGGGGTGTAGAGTCACTCTTTAAAAGTTGATCTTGTAAAATATGTAGAAGACGGGGTTTTAATAATGCTAGAATAGAGGGTTCACAGTGCCCTTGTTGCTATGCATAGTTCGCAGCGCTTGGAATAGAGGGTTTAAAACACTGGGGAAAATTAGTGGAGCTAGTAAATTATAAGCGATGGGAAATATGGATGAGGTCTAAAGGCGATCTAGTCTGGTGAGCAAGGCTCAGAACATCATGAAAGTGAATTTGAAATCTGCCAGCAAAAGAATGGGACAGTTCGCAACGCCAATAGATAAACCAACCAAAACCCCTTTCTCAACATTCAAACAACATGAAAATTCTCATGGAGTACCCGATGGACCTGGGATTGATGCTGATGTCTTTGAATTTGCACATGAATGTTTGCAATCTGTCCAACCTCCAACCCTCCTCTTCAGCTAGTTCACAGTGCCTGTCTACTAGTTCGTAGCACCTGATTCAAAAATGAATTGCACACTTCGAGGAAACTGTTAGAATATCCGATGACATGATCCCTAAAAAATTGGTTAAAAGATGGTGCTGAAAACAATGAAATCTCCTCTGTCATGGTTCTTTAATTTGTAATGATGACAAATTAAAGCATGATGTACTTATAGTACACTGTGAACTCTCCTAGTGAGTTGGCAGTGCATACACCTGACTCTGACTTGACACTTATATGGATAAATGATGACAAAGGGAATCTTGTGTACAACACGGAGGTGTGACATTTCAAGGTGATGATGAAAAATTCAAAGATGTGACTCATGAGGGTTTATTCACCTTGTCATGATAATAAAAGACATAACCCAAAGACCCTAGACCAAGGAAAGACTAACTTTATCTTATTCAAATCAAACTTTAAGTGATGACTATAATGAGAAGACATGAAAACCTATGACTTATGTAACTATATGACTCAAAAAACATAACTGAACTGATATTTTGACCAATACAATTCTATGTGTTAACATTTGGCTCCATAGGGGATGGCATTTTCCCTGTGGGCTTCCAAGAACGTGCATTTCCAGTTTCTTATCCATGGGCTATGGGGTCATTATTGAAAGAAAATAAAACAAACTAAAAAAAAACTGATATTTACATTGAGAGGAAGCCACTCATGGATTTAAGAAAATTATTTCTTTAGAAAATTCTCATTGACTGGGCCACCAAAAAATTAAGTATCTTCCAAGCTCTGCAATTTGAAAGTGTTATTTTTCCAAACTTTAGAAATCTTGAAAGGACCAATACACAAGGCTTCAAATTTACCATGTTTACCATTGTCTTGCATTTGTGCATCCCATTTGAGCACTAGGTCTCCCAGGTGGAAATATTCCTTCTTCACCTTCTTGTCAAAAGCTTCTTTGATTTTCTGTTGATGTCTCTGTGCTTTATCAAAGAGTTTCTCCCTGGTCTATTGTACTTCCACTAGCTAATGCATACTCGTGATCACGTCATCTGGTTCTCCTTGTTGGTCTTGAAGAAACTTTGCCACAGGTAAGGTTAGTTGAGTAGGAAAAACAACTTCAGTTCCATAGACCAATCGAAATGGAGTAGTACCAATTGATCTCTTGGTAGTTACTCTATCTTCCCATAGAGTAAACTTCAGCTTTGAATCCCAAGACTTTTTTTTACCCTCCAACAACTTTATGATGATATTCACTAGGATTTTTCTAAACCATTACCTTAAGGATAGTATGGGATAGAATGAATAAGTTGAATCCCAAACTTTTCACAAAACTTGACCAGCAGTTCAAATTTAAAAGATGCAGCATTATCAATCACAATCTTGTTAGGAAAACCAAACCTTGACAAAATATCTTCCAGGAAGCCAATAACTACTTTATGTGTTGCATTTCTTGTGGGAATGACTTCTATCCACTTGGTGAAATAATCATTGGAAGTCAGGATCCAACGATGTTGGACACTTGAAGATGGATGGATTTCTCCAATAAAATCTAATCCCCATTATTGGAAAGGACTAGATACCACTATGGGCTTCAGAGGCAAAGATTTTAGCTACTTCTTTCTCGATAATTTCTGAGATTTATCACATGCCATGATCTTTGCACATACATCAGTGAATAAACTAGGCCAGAAGTACCCAACTCTGAGTATTTTATATGTTGTAGTCCAATGATGAAATCCACATAGGTTATCATGAAAATCAGTCATGGTCTGCTTTTACTCTTCTGGATCCAAGCATCTTAAAAGAACCCCTACACGATCCTTCCAATACAGAACATGATCAACAATGCAATATATGATTGCTTTGAGCTTTAAATCTATCACCTTAGTATTCTCAAATCCAGTAGGAGGCTGCAATGTATGCAAGAAATGGATGAGGTACTTATACCAACTACACACTGTCAATTTTGGGCTAATATGTGATATTTTTCTAGTGATATCAATCTTCTTATATACAAAATCTGCATTCATGAAATTAACCCCAAGTGCCTTAGAATTTGATTCAGCTAACAATCTAGCTAAACCTTCTCCTCTCACCAACTTGGTAGGTTTCATATCAAGATCAAACTCCAGAATTTTGGTAATCCACTTAATCCTCTTACCATCTATGTCAGGCTGAATTAGAATTTCTTTAACAGAGTTTGAAGGGACATAAGCAATAATTCTGGAATGAAGATCATATACTTTGAAATCTTTAAGGGCTTTGACCAAAGCATAATCTTGCTTCTCCATGATGTCATATCTAACTTTAAAATCTCTCAAAGCTCTGTTGAAAAAATAAATAGGCTGGTCCATTCCATCTTAGTTTCTTTGAAAGAGGACAACAACTAATGTATCATTAGAGGAAAAAAAAAATATCAGAAATTCTTTTGAATAATCATGGCTGATAAGAAAAGGTTCCTCAGTCAGTGCTTGTTTAATTTGATCAAAAGAATTCCTAGCTTCAAGTGTCCATTTTACCTCATTCCCCTTTCTCAACATGGATGTGATAAACTTAACTAACTAAGAAAAAATGGAAATGAATCTTCTCAAGAAGTTTATCTTACCCAAGAAGGACTAAATCTCTTTCTTGGACATAGGGAAAGACAGAGTCTTGATGCCCTCTAATCTACTTGGGTCAATTTTTACCCCTTAAGCTAAGAAAATATGTCCCAACAACTTATCTTCCTTCATAGAAAAAAGGGACTTCTTGGGATTAAGTGACAGTCCATATTTTCTGCATTTTAGGAACACCTTCTCCAAGTGTTGATAATGCTCTTGATCAGATTTTGAAAACACCGTGCCACAAGCTTATCCTTTTCTCCAATAAAAGAAATATCCATTTCACTCTGGAAGGTTTCCCCTTCATTCATGAGATCAAAGGGCATATTGGCATACATGAATGTATCCCAAGGAGTGGTCAATGTTGTCTTCTCCCTGTCTTAAGGTAAAACAAAGATCTGATTGTATCTTGAAAATCCATCAATCATGGACATCCTTGTTGAGACTGTCCCCCTTTGCAAAACATGACTCGGAATATCTCAAAGGTATGATGATTTGAGAATCAAGAAATTTTTTGACCTCCTTCTCCATGATGGGCAACAACATAGGATTGATCTACCTTAGTTTCTGTCTGAATGGTTTGGTATCATCCTTCAAAGGTATTTTATGCTCAATAATGCTTGTATCATAAGTTTGAAAATCATCATACTTCAAAGCAAAGACATCAACAAATTCCTTTAACAGTTTGATATACTCATCTTTTATTTATTTATTTATTTGTTTTTTTTCTGACAGACTACTAGATAGCTTGACATACTTGGGATCTTCATCAGTACCTAAATTGTACTCTGTCAAATCAACATCTTCATTTGAACCTCTTACTTTCATAGCCACATCATTACAATCAAATAATCTCTCCAAAGGAACCAATCCCTTGGGAATATGATTGCTAGGAAACTGGACAATCTTGTGGTATGCAATCTTGTTCAGGAATTTATCAGCGTGAGGACTGTTTTCATCATGTGGGTATTGATCAATGTGAAGAGTAGAATATTCCTCTGTTGTTTCCAAAAATATTTTTTTTCAATATCATCTTCAAAAACCTTCCAATGTTTGACATTGTCAGGTATAGAAGGCCTATAATTTACCTCAACATCATACTTGAGCTTAGGAGGTAGTGGGACTTTAAAGTTACTAGCAGAAACAACTAGGGAATCAACCAATGCATTCTCTTCCCTAGGAACAAAGGATATGTTAAAATCTAGAAAGAAATTGTCAATAATATCCCATACCTCATTCATGTAAGTCCTCAGCCTGGGATGCTTTGCTTGATATAAATTTTCGACCTGATGTACAATCAACTCTGCATCTCCAAAAACTGATGATTCTTCAATTTTTATATCTTTAACAACCCTCAACCCCAAAACTAGGGCCTGATATTCTGCAATGTTGTTTGTGGTTTCAAATTCTAACTTGAAATACAAAGTTATGACTTCTTGAGAGGGGGAAATGAAAAAAACTCCAGCACCAACAATATCTTTAGAAGATTCCCCATCAAAAACATTTTCCAAGTTTGAGCACCTTGTTTGACTGTTTCACATTCTGTTGGTGATGGCTTTCTTATTTATAGAGGTGACTAAGGAGGATCAGTGACATGTAGAATGATAGATCCCAAATCAGTGTCAACAACATAAATATGATGGTTTGTGGGATTACCTTCATCACTAATAATATAAGCCAGTTGTTCTTCTCTATACAACCTTCTGTGTTCACCCCCAAAGATTGGTATTGTGGCATAAGAGAGATCCATCTGCAATGCTCCTCCCAGCCTTTTAATCCATGATCTAGAAAATAACATCCCAAACTTTGGGGGGACATATTCAACTACAATATCCATGAAAATACTCTTCATGGGTAGTTGAAAGAGAGTAACAACCAAATATTTAATCACCCCAAGGCATTTCACTTTTCTTGAATCAAAGGAATATATATCATGATATTCTTTGGTGATCTCTAAACCCAATTCATCCATGATAGATTTAGGCATTAAGTTATGGGATGCAACCGAGTCCATTAGGAAATTGTGCAAGATATTATCATGTACATTTAATGATGTATAAAAAGGAGGAGAGGAATCATCTCTATATTCTACTAAGGGCCCCAATATAACTGCAGGTTTTTCATCTTGCAAATTTATTGAATCTGTTGAATGAGAAGAAAAATCAAGATGCAACATCTTAGAAATGGATTTTTTGAAATCTTCATTCTTTATCAACTCTAGGAATGGGACTATAATTTTAATCTTCTAAATTTCATTCTCAAAGTTAAAAGAAAATGGGGATTTCATAATTTCTTTTACTTCTTGGACAGGGGCTTTAACCACAAGCTGATTATTATATTATTCATTTCCTTTCTTTGGTGAAGCCACGATTTTAGTAGAGGGTTCTGATTTTTTAGGCTGATTGTATGTACTAGCTTTCCCTCTTTCTGTTTTGAACTCAAATTGTACTTATTATGATTTTCATTTGTTTTCTCTCCCTTACTTAACCCATTTATCTGGTTGTTCATTAGAGACTCTTCATAAGTAGATTGAGTTAGGTGAGGGGAAGTAGATGTGTCTCCCAGACAATGAATTTTGTGAACAACTTCCTCATTTTCTCCTTCTTCATCATCAACCAGATTGTTTTGAAGAGGGATATGAACCTTTTGATCTTCTCTATTCCTCTGATCTCTTTGGATAATTTGAGGTGAATTATTTTGTCTTCTGAAATTGTTTCTATTTCCAAAATCTTGTGTATTTCTATTGGCTTTTCTCCCCTCAAGTTTTAGTTTTTCTATTTCTGCAGAAAGTGACTTGACTAACTTAGTCAATTCATCCACCTGAGGGTTAGTTGATGAAGCATCATAAATGGAAGCTTCTAATTTTTGTTTCCTCCTATCCCTATCAGATTTTCCTCTTAATTCTGTAGCCAATATGTTTGATTCCACTTCTAGGGAAACATCTTGCATATGGGCTAGTGAAGTAGATCTTCTCTCTCTTAACAAAAGACAACACTCAAGGTCAAAAGGCAATAGCATAGGTTATTTTGGAAGAAGTTTCAATAGGAGTTGGCACAGGCGCAGACCCAGGGTTCAATGCTTCAATAGCGCACCAACAAAACCCTAACTACTGGTCCTTTCGGCAACACCTGCGAAGTAGATGAAGTCTCACGCGAGGTAGAGGCAGGGGTGGTTGTAGGACTCCAGTGTATTTAACCTTAGCTGGGACACATATCTGTGATTACAAACCCTAATAGAGCACTTAACCATCGTTATTCATCATTATTTAACGTTATTTCACAATGCAGATAAACCCTACTTATAGCGCAACACAGTATTCATTGAGATCTAATACATTCAAGCACTAAGCATATCAACATAGATCAGATCTAGCATCTTATTCACATCATAAGCTACTAAGCTATCATATTCATCTAAGCACATATCATTACACTAATAATAGCTCATATGAACAATAAAACATTCATAATGCACAAAGCAACCACAACATAGGATATACGTGGTTCACCCCTAGCCTAGGGCTACGTCCACCAACTCTTCTTCTCTTTATTGTCTTCTGTCAATGTTCTACATGCAGAGAGCCATAAGATCCTACTTTGCATAGGATAGGAAATATGTGCACACTTTGCTAGATCCTCCTTCCCCGAGCTAGGTCACAACACAAAGCCTTTACACAGTCTCTTACAGTCACTTGCACTTAGCCTTGCAAGTCTCACATAGCATGCACAAAGCATTCACAATTTGCACTTAGCACAATCACACAGATGTGTATCTTGCCTTAGCACTTAGCAAGGTACCAAGTCACTTTTTACATTGCCTAGACATCTATTTATACATTACAAAAGTGCCTAAACATGGGTAAACCCATGGGACGACATCCCCATACACATTACATAAGCCAAAAACCCAAAAATCCCTAAACAAGGGGATGAGATCTCATGATCTCCGCTTTGACTTGCCATCCACCTTTGATAGCTTGTCAAAGTTCAAAAATAGGTCAAACATGACCTAGGATCCTCAAAACTTGGTCAAGGGCCAACAGACCCCCAACACTCACCTGTGACTCATCCCAAGTCACTTTTCTTTGGGTAGCACTACCTCAAAAGCCTCGAGCTTGGCTCGAGCTTCTTCGACCTGTTGTTGCGCCAAGGCCTCATGCTCGAAGAACTCTTGGATAACCGCTTCGTTGAAAGGTCCCTCTAAGCATTGTTCGACTGCAGTGACTACTTGTTCCAGCTCTGCTCCTCAGCCTTTAATCTCTTCAAAAAATTGTCAAGCCTCATCTTGAATTGGTTGGATCCTCTGAGTCGCTTCCATGACTTTTCTCTGAATGGCGTGGACATGTTGTTGAGCAGTGCGTTGTTCCTGGGATCTTTTCATTCGCTCTACTATTGACAGGAGTTTCAACTACGCCTGTATTGTCGCTGCTTGCTGCTTCGCCTCGTGGATCTGTGACTCTAGTGTCTTCAGTTCAGGGTCTTCAGTAAGTCGCTCATAAGTCTACGCACTTCTACTACTAAGTTGTTTACATTCCAAAGCTAAGGCTCTAGTCCTCTCAACTATGCTCCAGGCAATGGCTTCTCTTTGGTCTTGCACATCATGCAGGGTGCTTGGCACTATTTGTATCTCTAGGTATGCTATTCTCTGTTGAAGTTGTTGAATGGCTTCAGCAAGCTGTGCTACTTGATGCTCTATTGGGTGTTCCTCCTTTTGCTCTAAGCCCATCACATAGCGAAGTGCTCTACTGACTGCTTCTTTTACTCCAACCTGCTTCACAAGCAATTGTTATTTCTCTTGTTGGATCTGTGCTTTCTCCTTTTTGAACTTTGTTTGGAGGTCATCCCTCTCCTTTTACGCAACTTGACATTGATCTATCACTTCCTATTGTGCTTGCTTCAGGGCCACTATGGCCTGTTCTTTTTTTTCTTGTGCGCGACGAAGATGAGCTTCAGTTGCATCAACTATTCTTTGGAGTTGGGTAGTCTCATCTCCCAATTCTGGTTCTTTTGATGGTGGGGGCGGAGGGGACACTGCGTGGCTGTAGTGAAGGGCATGTTGTACCCCCCTAAGTTATGCCTCAATTCTATCATACATGGCTTCTTGTTTGGCTTCAATATTCTGCAAGAGGTCTTGCGAGGCATCTGATACGGCTGCGATGATGAAGTCAAAGTCATTGAGTGTGAGTATAGTCTGCAACTTAGTCTTAGTAGATTTGGAATTCTTCCTGGAAGTAGGTTTCGTGGGGGAAACCTTCCTTTTCTTAGAGGGATCAGCCTCATCAATAGGATCCCTAGGCAGTGTTACTTCACCTTGCTTCTACTGATCTTCTGTTCCATTGGTATCTTCTTTATCTACTTCATCATCACCTCCTCCTCCAAGTGATCCTGAAGTAGTTTCTTCTGATGTGTTGCTTAGTTGCTGGACCTCTTTGATATTCTTCCTTTTGCTAGTTCCAGGTGTATGATATGCTTCGCGAGTGACCTCTGGGCTTCCGATTTGTTTAGGGTCAAACAATTTTGTGGGGTCAGTAGAGATAAGGAGCTATGTAGGCCAGTCCTTGGTTATCTCTTCTAGGTCCTCCTCGGTGAGCTTATAGTATGACTGAAGCTCTTCTTTACTTTCATCTACGCGCACAGTGATATAAATGACGTGTCGATCTGCACGAAACTTCATAAGTGTCCTGAACTGGTGTAGAGTGTTTGACGTCATACGAGGGAGCACTTCAATAACCCTCTTTAACTGGAGATAATAAGTATGGAATATTGCATTCGACTGCCATCGTTTCCCCATATCGCTCGAGTAGCAGAGCGAGGTGAAATTCGTATCGAGCGGCTCGAACAGTTCAATGTCCGAGAAGGTCACACCTTCCGGCATCTCCCAAGAAGTAAATGTGATGAGGACCAACAACCAACTAAAATGGAACTCATATCCCTGATCCTGAGCTTCGCGGCAATCCAATTCTAATTGGTTGACTAAGTATTTTGCCCAGTTCATCTGGAGTCCTTCCACACATTTTCCAGCGAGGTCGACAATGAAACCTATGACCTACGTAGGTCTATTATTTCTCACTATATTTCCTACAATCAACTGGCAGGACAAGCGCACTATGCCATTCTGGATGGAGGCTACCTTATAGCCTCGCATCCCCTTTTCTACATCGCCATATGTATCTTTAATCTTCTGTGCTAGTGCATGGTCTGCAGCCTTCCCTGGGTAGAAGTCTTGTGGGTCTGGTCCCTGCATGCTCAATCCAGTGATCCTATGGATCAACTTCGAATCAACGGTGATGCGTCTGTCTAGCCACAGATAGCCACCATGGTAGCACGACAACAGGAGCTTAACACACATGTTAACCTCCTGGTTCCTTCCAAAATGTGGTATCTTTATTACATTCATGATAGTGGACTATGCGAGGTTCATAGTCCATGGTTGGGGGATTATCCTCGAGTTCTTCCCCTTCGTCCTAGTCAAATAGTGGTGAGGAGTGAGCATGTTGTGGTTCTTGCGATCCCCTAGGTTGAAGTCGCTGAATTTTAATGCCATGATCTTATCCAGCTATGGTTGAACTACACGTATCCCCTTTGAGAGGTACATAGTAACCAGAGTGTAATCAAAGTCCCTTGGGACACTATCACGATTCACCATGCCGGCCAGAGGCAGGATGTAGTCGGGCAGGATAGTCGGGATTAACTTCACGTTCACCAAGTCATCTCGATTCTTGGTTCTTTTCTCGGCTGCAGCTTAGGATGGTCCAGATCCACAAGCAGTCGACAGAGAAGGTTGCACTCCTCTCGTCGAGGAAGATTGAACTCCTGCGGACATTAATTTTTCGGCCATTAAATCTGTTATAACTTATTCAGCCGAATTCTCTATGGTGCTGAGTTCGTCCGACATGCACGCTCAATATTGGATAACTCAGGTTGATGAATGAATGCTCAATGCAAGAGAACATGTGTCGATCACAGTAAACACAACGCGGTATCAATGAGTGCTTTTGTTGTCTCGGATACAATTCAAAAAAGTGTTCTCGGTACAATAGTCAACAGACTAGGTAGAAAATGAGGTAATGGATCTTTTCAACGGGCGAGAATCCTTTATCAATGTAATTCTGTCCGTTACGGCACGGTCCCAATGGTCCGATGGCAAGCTTTCTGGTCATAACTATTGTTCTAACCGTTCGGGAGCATCAGTGTAATAGTCATAATGCCTCCAACAGTTATATCACTCCACCATGGCGAAGTGCCATGCTGCGCTGTTCTGATATCCCAACGAAGGTCCAATTTTGCAACCCTTCCTTCTGCGAAGTTCCCTCTGGAACCTCTTAGAATTTTTCTAGCTTTTCTCTCTTCTTACTGAGCTTTCTAGCCTTCTTCCCTATGATATTTGTCTCGATATTCCTCTTTTCATTCTAATTCTTATCGGTGGTCAACATAGTAACTTCGCATTGTTGAGACTCTTTCATAGGGTTAGAGAGTAATACTTCTTCTTCATCTGGGGTAGGTGCTCTATTCTCCTGTACAGACAGGTGCTTCAAGTCTTCTTGTGTTTCTTCATATTCGATATCCAAGTTTCTGGTTCTGAATAGCTTCAACATGTTCTCCTATTCTTCGATCAGTTGCACTATCCTCCTAGTTATGAAGTCTTTTAATTCTTGTTTTTTATGTTCTAGAGCTTCCTCTTCATTTCTTTGGGTCTGATCTTTCTCAATCCAGGGTTTTCCTAGTAACATAGAAAATGGGGCATTGTTCTCAATAAATTTAACAAACTCAAATTCTTCCTCTGTCGAAGTTCCATGAGCACTCATAGCTATCTGGGTAAGTCTTCCACATAGGGTTATCAACTTTCCTCTAAATAATCCTATTCCTCCCAATGAAGGAATCATAACAGGCTTTCCTAAAATTTCCCAAGTTCTTTCTGTCATGATATTCACCTGTGTTTCCTCATACAGAACACAATCAATGTCAAAGTCTCCTATTCTGGTTTCTATGCATTCTTTTTCTTTGAATATCTTTGATAAGTTGATATTTTTGTGATCATTTAGGGTTTCTTTCATTTGTAGTAATACATTCTCTAATTCTTCTGGGGTTCTTCCATGGTCTCAGTTTCTTGACCTTCCTTAGGGTTTTCTTTTCTCATATTCATTCTTTCAACCTTAGCAATCATTCTAGGGCAATCCAAAAATTCATGATCCATAGCTTTACAACAAAGACAACTGGGCCTTTTACCAGGGAATTCCTTAGCAAGATGTCCCGGTCTTCTGCAACTGTAACAAAGGGTCAATCCTCTTTTTCTTTTAAATGATCCCCAACCTTTGTTGTATTGCACACTAGGATCATAGTAGCTAACTTGAAAAAAAATATTTATAGGATCCTGCATCCATTTGTTAGTCCAAACATTCTTTCTATGCATAGGAATAACATATCTTCCATTATTTCTATCAGATCTACTCATATCAAATATTCTTTCTTCTAGTTGTGCCCTAGTTTTCAAACTAGGACAAAATTTATCAAACATACCTAGATCCATACTTTTGAAACAAAAAATTCCACTTATCTTACTTTTAAAAAAGCACAAATCTTTCGGATCTTACCTCTTTTCTTCAGATCTGGCTTCTATTCTTAGCACAGAGTTTTACAATTCAAGTAGAATACTGCGCACTAGGGCAACAGATCTATGCACAGAGCTTTCTCTTTTCTTCAGTTCCCAGCAATCACAGTTTCAGGTCCCGACAATAGAACCATTTGCTGTCACAGGGGAAGATACAGGGTTCAACGCTTCAACAACGCACCAACAAAACCCTAACTACCGACCCTTTCGGTAACACCTGTGAAGTAGATGAAGTCTCACCCGAGGTAGAGTCAGGGGTGGTTGTAGGACTCCAGTGTTTGCAACCTTATATGGGACACATATCTATGATTACAAACCCTAACAGAGCACTTAGCAGTCATTATTCATAATTATTTAACCTTATTTCACAGTGCATATTAACCCTACTTAAAACACAACATAGTATTCAACGAGATCTAATACATTTAAGCACTAAGCATATCAACATAGATCATATCTAGCATCTTATTCACATAATTAGGTACTAAGATATCATATTCATATAAGAACATATAATTACACTAAGAATAACTCATATGAACAATAAAACATTCATAATGCACAAAGAAACCACAACACAGGATATACATGGTTCACCCCCAGTCTGGGGCTACATCCACCAACTCTTCTTCTCTTTATTCTCTTCTATCAATATTCTATATGCACAGAGCCACAAGATCCTACTCCGCATTGGATAGGAGATATGTGCACACTTCTCTAGATCCTCCTTCCCCAAGCTAGGTCACAACACAAAGCCTTTACATAGTCTCTTACAGTCACTTTCACTTAGCCTTGCAAGTCTCACCCAGTATGCACAAAGCATTCACAATTTGCACATAGCACAATCAAACAGATGCATATCTTGCCTTAGCACTTAGCAAGGAACCAAGTCACTTTTTACATCTCCTAGACATCTATTTATACATTACAAAATTGCCTAAACATGGGTAAACCCATGGGTCCACATCTCCATACCCGTTACATAAGCCCAAAACCCAAAAATCCCTAAACAAGGAGCCGAGATCCCGCGATCTCCGCTTCAACTTGCGCTCTGCCTTCAACAACCTGTCGAAGTTCCAAAATAGGTTTAACATGACCAAGGATCCTCAAAAATTGGTCAAGGGACAACACATGACCAAGGATCCTCAAAAATTGGTCAAGGGCCAACTATAGGCTTGATCTCAGTAGGGATTTTATTATACATTTTGTTAAACCTTTTTGAAAAGTCTGATACTGATTCACCTTCTTTTCTTTTGAGAGCCCCAAATTCTGTAATATAATATAGAAAATCCTTCTTGTCACCCCAATGCCTTAAAAATGCATCATCAAGGGCTTCAATACCAACAATTGATCCATGAGCTAAAATCCTAAACCATTTTTTGGCTTCACCATCAAGACTTTGTACAAAAACTCTCATCCAAACATCCTCATTTTCAATATTCAGATTATCAACATAGCTATAAAATGGTGCAAGGTGTTGTTCTGCAGTTATATCCTCTTCTCCTGTGAACTTGGGCATATAATTTATGTAATCTCCTATTGGGAGGGAATTCATAGGTTGAGGAAGCACCAGAGGGGCATACCTAGTAGCCACAATAGCATCCATTCTATTCCGAGTAGGATTATCCTCTACCATTTGATTAAAGAAAGGTGTGGTATAGTGGGAAACCCCCCTACAAACTACACTAGGGTTCTAAAGTGCAGGAAGAGCTAACCGTCTAAAGTATCCTACTTTAACAACTATCCTAACATTACCACAGAATCATACAAAAAAGACAAAGTATAGGGATCTGGTAAGCCTACCTTAAACTCCACGTCTGGTGTCGATCCCTTTGCACTCAATTGTTTCTCGACTACAGATATCCTCCCAAGGATAACTTGCAGTCACCAAAAGACAAACAAGAGACTACAAGCATGCATTCTATATATGGATTAGTGGGTTAGATATCATAACAAACATACAAATAAATCATGAAGATTGAAGGCATCATTTGGTGGGATGAAAAAAGTATCTCTTTATATTAATCTCACGAAGTCATTTACAATATGAGATTGACAACTGCTCCTCAAACTTGGTCCTGGGATCCTCTTCACTGTGCACCAACTACTTCCACATATTCTTCTCCTCTTCAGTTCTCTCTAGGGAAATGGCAAGGGTTTGCAATGGAGGAAAAAAGAATTATGGCTCAAACTCACAATGTGGCTGCAAAATATTGGGGCAAGGGGGAATACTGAAATGGGCAGAGTCTCTTTGCTCTCATGCTTCTTCTTTGAATGGGACCCCAACACCTTCTTTTATAGGCCAAAAATCTAGGTATTTGGTTGGGTGACCGACTATAGGTGGTCAATTGATTAGTAATGGCCCCAAAACTCGTATCCCTTTGCAATTTTTTAATTTTTCGTGCTTTTTGTGAGTGTACAAGGGCTATAATGATGCAGGTAGCATATGTACGTGGGAACTAGTGGTGCAGGGCACGTACATCTTCAAGAAAATGATTTTTTAGAAGAGATGTTCAATGATGGCTTGGGAAAGATAGAAAGTAAGGTGGCCTGATGCTAGGTATGCATGTCTAGTGCAATTTAGGGTTATAACAGATGCCCCCTAATGTGTGAGGTCAGAAGAGCATCTGATGGAAAAAATAAATTACAAATATTTACCAACGGACGAAGTGAGTAAGTCCAGAGACCAGAGTTCAGGAGGTGCCATATGAAAAATAACAATTTGTCTTACTGAGGCAGGCATACCCATGCTCGGGATGAAATACAATCATGGATGCTAATCAAATACACTAGAGATCCATGTCATATAACTATATAAAGTGTAGCCATGAGTAGTACACAATGGATCTACATCTCAAAATCAAAATATATACATGTATAGTATCCATCTTCAAGAAGCCAATGATGCTTGATGGCTGGAGATGAGGTCTTCAGAGCTCGAGAAACAACATCAAAATATTCAAAACTCAGGTAGGAGTGTAATATCAGTGTACAAATTCACTACCTTGAGGTCTTTGACAGATCATCAGGAATAAACAGGAGGATCTCGGTGGTCAGGCAGAGAACTTCATTGACTTTGAGCAAGGACTTGATTGGACTTTCGGGGTGGCCGAGCATGAGGACAAGAGACAAACTGCAGAAGGGCCGACTCAAGTTTAGTACAACTTCCCTTGGACAAAAGAATGACAAATGATGAGACTCAAGCATCATGGCGTTGACATAAGTTCACGATGTAGGAGGCAACGTGAACTCTCCATATGTTTGGAAGGATAACCAAATGGAGGAGGATAGATCTCTATGTAGCAAGAATAACTTCCTAAGGTCATATTAAATCCCAGATCTTGAGGAACAAACGGACATATGTGCTTTGTCCAAGGGTGACTCATTTTGTTGCTAACATAAAGAAAATACTTTTCCCTTCCTCTTTTTGGGGTATATTTGATTTTTTTGTGTTTTTCAATAATTTTGGAAAGCTTGAAAAAGAATAAAATAATGCTACATTACAAAGGGGGAACGAGTGTCACAGACATACTAATTCTAAGTGCAAGGAACACACTGATGATCAGAGCAAGGAGACATATGCAGGAAAAGGACACTTGGGAAAAATCCTCCATGGGTGAAGGTGTTAAGACGTAGAGGCAAAGTGATACAAGTCTTGCGTATAAGGCATGCTTCAGATGGTTCAGTTGGGAGCAACATGGAACCGACATTAGGCCAAAGATGCAGGAATGAAAATGCGATTAATAAGACACAATGATAACATCCTTCGATGTAATTTTAACGAGCCCAGAGAAGGTAAGCTCGATGTTTTTTCATTTTTAGAGAGTCTGCAAAAGTGTAAAATGAGACTCCACTAGGGTACCTTTTTTGAAGGTAGTCTAGCCGGTTTGAAAAAGGGGTAAACTAGCACTGTACAAACGTCTATTCAAAACCATTTTAATGAGTGTGACAAAGACAAGATCACTTGGCAATCTTTTCATATTTAAGGAGTCTAAAAAGAGCTTAACTATGGACTCTGTAAGGGATGTTCTTCTGGACCAATTTAATGAGTCTGAAGAAACAAGGTCACTCGGCCATATTTTAAATTTTAGGGAGTCTGAAAAGAGCTTAGCTATGGACTCCATGGGGGTTCGTTTTTCATGAATTTAGTCCCTCAAGCTTGAAAAAGGGTTAAATTTATACCTGAGAATACTCTTCTAGAGAACTGAGGCTCCTAGAGTATACCTTTGTTCATACATTTGACCATCCAGACTGAAAAAGGGGTAAAATACTGTCGGACAGATGTGCCTTCGAATTTTAGTTTGGCGAGCGTGAAGGGAAACAAGATCGTTCGACAATCTTTTCATGTTTAAAGAGTCTGAAAAGAGCTTAAATAATACTCATCATTGTTTTGGGAGTCCTGAGGGAAAGGTCAAGAGTGATGATGGATCATGCAAATGAGGCTCAAACTCGTAATCAGGAAAAAATAATAAGGACCCCCGACCCTATAATCATTAACGACAACATGGAAACTAAAAGAAATGAGGATCTAACTAGGTCATCCATGTAAAGGCAGGATCTACCACTAAATTACGACACTTCAAAAGAAACAATGATGGTTCTGTGTCGCAACTTGGTGGGGTCGATCCTATGGCCAAGCAAAAAAGACAACGAGATGCATAAAGTGGAGGTGGAATCCTAACTTAAATGCAAAAAGTTGGAAAAATGACATTTTACCAAAGGACCTTTAAAAATGACCTAACTCTCAAAATGTTTCCCAATACCAAAAGTGAAGTGTATCGTAACATCCCATAAGAAACTCAAAAACCATGCTAAACAATTTTCAAGCTAGAAAAAATGGCAAAAGGGTCCAAAAAATGACAAAAAGGGGCCAAAAAGGTCTATAAATAGAAGTTGGCAGCTCATTATCACCATTGTAAATTGAGAATTGACCAAAAGGTCAAAAACACCCCTTTTCCAAAAGAGTTGATTCTGGGAGCTTCAGAGGACGAAATGGACTTCCGCTCGGACCAAGTAAGTACAAACTAGTCCCTCTTGCATTTCTATACTTCCTTTTTTCTTTTAGTTTAGTTTTTGGGAGGGCGCGCACCTCTAAAAAAGGTCGACCCTACGTGCACGCGGGATTTAATAGGACAACCCGCATATGCACGCAGGAAGAAAACAGTCTTCCCACATGCATATGCGACTGTTTCCAACACAACCCATGTACACCCTCAAAAATTGTGAAAAAAATAAAAAATGCAAGATTTTAATCCCTTGTGAACTTGTCTTTTTGTAGGATGTATGTCCACTGGAGAGAGAGGGAGCATGAAGACATTGACTCTTTGGTCTCAGAGGACTCTGCTTCTCTTGTTGTATTATCTCAATGTGGGTTGTTAAAATTCTTCAAGTGTCCACTCATGTGGGCACAACCCAGGCTGTTGAACGCCTTGGTAGATTACTGAAGACATTTACTTCCTGACTAGTCTCTCGAGGAGAGGGGATCCATTCAAGTTACGTAATTTCCCCCCTGGGCCTCACAACATAGACGAGTTAATCAGGCTACACTGTGAGGCGGGCACAGATAAAATGGGTTCTTAGGTGCCGATACACAAAATTTCCAATCTATCAATGCAAGTGATAGTTTTGCTCATTGGACAGATCATTGGATCCGCGGCCTTACATCAGGCCTCCCGGGCACACATGCATTGTGCGGTACAGTGCTTAAATGCAAGAGTGTTCGACTAGAGAACAACAATGTTGGCATGCATGAAGAGACAATGGATAGAGTGTCGCGTGCGGGAGAACAAGAACTTTGGGTTTGAGACTATTTTATGCTCTTTCTTCTTCGAGAGGGTACCCAGTCTTAGTCCACGAGAGACAGTGCGAGGGCATGGGGCCTTCCTCCCAACATTATGTAGATGGGCGACATTGTTGCCACGAAAGGGGGGTGGAAGGACCATATAGGCCTTTGATGATAAGTTTTTTGACTGGTGGGCATGACAAATTCTGGCAATAGAGGACTACCCCTATGTCGGGATTAAATTTTCCAGGGATCCGGATATGCCCATACCTCCCGGAGGTGATCAAGGAGAGATAGGTACATTTTTTTTTTAGAGTTAATTAATTTTTATTTGTTTTTATATATATTGTTTTTTTTTTGTATACCAGAGTATCTGACACTTATGTATTTTTTATCTAAAGATGTGGGACCAGTGTGTCCAACAGACTTTTCGAGGACTAGGCAACATCCTCGACCAGAGGCAGGACCAATAGCAGCAGCAGGGGGGCCTCTAGTCGGAGAGGCTGAGAGAGTATTGAGACGGGTGGAGCGGAACCTCATCACGCTCACTCACGCAGTCCCTATGGCAGAGATCAAGTATTTTCCACCAGCGATGAAACCTCACGTAGTTGGGGTACCACATACCTGGGTCTAGCTGTTCTGGCATTTGGAAAATGTCCTTGTTCATTACGGCAGGGCCAACAGGCCCCGCCCTTAGGTAGGCTAGACTACTTACATGCCGAGGGCACCTTTTGTATATTTTTGAGGGCATAAGCCCTGTGACTCTTACTAGACATATTTTTGAAGCGCTTATGCCCACCCATGTACTCTGATATTTTCAATATATATATATATATATATATATATATATATGCGTATTTACATCTTTTTACGTTTTATGGATTACATTTATTTTACAAATGTATTTACTTGTGCGCATGTGTGCTTTTTCTTACATGTGTGCAATATGTCAATCTAATACATGATTATCTAGAGTATCTGTGATTTGATTCATTCTCCTAGGAACATGCATATACGTAATGTAATCAAAGATTCATTCTAAGAGATGTACCCTAAGGAACCATCGGTGTAGAGTAGGATCGTAAATGAAGTAAACCCCATTTAACTGAGACACAACCAGCTGAGCGTCTAAGTAGACCCGGAGGTGAGAGATACTATGCGACAAAGTGTCACGAAGCAACTCTAAGACTATGTTGTATTCGGTGACATTGTTCGTGGCATCACCTAAATAGATAAATCCTGAAGATAACAACTAGCCTTGAGGTGTAAAAATCACCCAAGCTGCGGAAGCAAGCCTCCAAGTGTGTCGGCTAGTGCCGTCTGCGAACCCAACGAACACCTCTGATTCACTTGACATCTTCCACAGTGAAAAAGATGACATAAAAAATGACACGTCCATGTAACCAAAAAGAAAATGTATAAGAACTATACATATGTACAAGAAGTCACCCAAGGCGACCCACCTACGAGTAATACTTCTTGAGTTAGAGCCCATTTCTAGGCTCCACCAAAGAATTTCCCTCAGAGTCTACCAAATGATAAGCGCCCTTCTTTAGAACCTCCTTCACGATGAAAGGTCTGAACCACATGGTTTTGAGCTTGCCTGCCCCTAGGGGATCCTTATCTTGGTCATAGACTAGGACAAGGTCGCCTTCAGAGAAAATCTGAGGACAAACGAATCGATCATATTGACACTTGACCTTTTGTTTGTGAGCCTCGTTACCCAAGGCTGCATCCCTATGCAGCTCAAGATATAATAAACACTCTTCAAGCGGTGAAGTGTTTGGAAATAACTGTACTACCAACTTTATAGAGGGTATCTGGCACTCTATAGGAAATATTTCTTCTAGCTTGTAAACGAGTTGAAAACGTGAGAAACCGGTTGCAGTCTTAACAGACGTTCGGTAGGCCCATAATGCAGAGTAAAAAATCAAATGCCAATTTGACTTGGCCAAATTGATCGTTCACTGTAAAATAGTCTTAAGGGACCTATTCACAGCTTCCACCTGACCATTCACTTGTGGGTAGTAGGGTGACGAATGTTCTTGCCTCAACCCAATATTTGACGTTAACTCGGACATCATTTTATTCTGAAAGTGATTGCCATGGTTAGTGACAATCTCTCTTGAGACGTCGAACCTTACTATTATCTGGTTAAACAAAAAGATAGTTGTTGTCTCAATATCATATTTAAACGTTGGGATAGCCTCGACCCACTTCATGAAGTAGTCTACTTCTATGATTATATAACGGTGCACCCTTGCTGAAGGAGGGTTGCATGTAGTGTAATCAATCCCCCACTTGGTGAAGGGACCAACTGTGATGATGGGAAACATGGGAGTGGGGTGTTCCCTCATCTTCTGAGAGAAGATCTGACACGGGTGGCACTTCTTGACCGATTCAACACAATCCTTGATTAATGTCGGCCAAAAGTAACTGTATCATAGAATCTTTTGGGTTGTTTCCAACCCAGACAAATGACCTCCACATGCTCCGGTGTGGTAATCGTTAAGCACGATTTTTGCTTCTTCATGAGTGAGAAACCGACGAAGGATGCAATCTACACCTTGTCGATACAGAGTGTCTTTGAGTATGATATAGTTCTTGGCCTAATGGCGTATACAGAAACATTCATCATGAGAGGCAGAGGTGGGGCACTTCAAATTTTGGAGATAGACTAGTATATATCCATACCAGGGGTCTGAAGATGCAATCAAAAACATGTCTCCTTTAATAGGTGACTCCTCAGGTATAACATCACCTGATTCGACTGGAAGTTTTGAGATGAGTTCCGTGAAGACCATCGACTTTTCAGATTTCGTTGAAACAAAATCCAAGTCAAATTCTTGGAGGATAACTATCCATATACTGATCTTTCCACCGATTACACGTCGTGTCAACACATATTGAAATGGATTCACAACGACAATGAAGGTGGTCTTGCAAAATAAGATATAATGACGGAACTGTTGGACAACATGAACTGCTGCCAACACATGTTTTTCAACATGGGAATAATTGAGTTCTAGTCCAACCAGGCCTCATCTCAGGTAATAAATCATGCATTCTTCGAGAAAATCATCCTCCTGAACCAATACCATACCAATGGTCAACTCTACAATGGCCTAGTACAATAAGAAATCTTTATTATAATTGGGTGGCCGAAGTAGAGGGGCAGACATGAGGGCACGTTTCAACGCTTCGAAAGAGTGTTGAGTGGCTTCGTCCCAATGAAAAGGAACGTCCTTCTTCAGTAAACACATGAAACCCTTTGTGATATCGACATAGTTTGCGATGAAACGCCATAAAAATTTCTCTTTTCCTTGTAAACTCTGAAGCCGAGGGATTGTGCACGGGGGAGGCAACTGAACTATTGCCTCAACCTTTATAGGATCGACCATGATCCCTATTGTCGAAACTATGAAACCTAGCAGACGACCTGACATTATGCAAAAAATGCATTTGTTTGGATTCAATCCAATCCGGTAGTAGCGACATCGCTCAAAGATAAGTCGGAGGTGTGCAGGATGATCAGCTCTCTTACGATATCGTGACGCTAAATCATCAAGATAAGCCTCGACTATGTGTTTGAGGTCATGGAAAAAAAATGACATGGCCGACTGAAAAGTAGCTCCAACATTTTTCAGAGCAAAAGGCATCTTCCGATAAGCCAATCTACCCCACGAACAAATGAAAGTGGTTTGTGTTGGTCTTCGGGTTTGATCTGTATCTGATTGTATCCCGAAAAACCATCCATGAAAGAAAAGGCCTCACAACCTGCGCATTCATCGACTATCTAGTCAATAAATGGCATGGGGAAATTATCCTTTGGACATGCCTTGTTCAAATCATGGAAGTACGTAAATACACGAATCGTACCCTATTTTTTGTCCTCTGGAATGGGATTTGACACCCATTGAGTCAATTGGATGGGGTAGATGAAATCGACTTTAAGCGATTTCTCTACTTCGACCTTAATAGTTGTTTCTTTCTTAGGATTAACCAGAAGAAGCTTCTTCCAGACCGGCTTAGCGTCAGGATACGTCGTGATTTCATGTTCGATGATTCTTGGATCTATCCCTAGCATTTCCTTGTAAGACTAGGAAAAAACATCACAAAATTATTTAAATAAATCCTTGTAGATTCGAATCTCTTTGGGGGAGCAATCTATTCCGATGAAGACATCCTCCACGATGCCAGGGGTTCTAGAGATATCAATAGGTATCGTTTTAGTGATGGTTGCCATATTTTCTTTAGCATAAACTATGTGCGTAGCCAAAGGATTGATAGGACAAGCCCTATCTCTATTCATAGTCAGAGTGAATTCACCTGCTTCAATCCTTCTTAACTTTGGGAGGAAATAAGATCTGTGATGGAGATCATCCCAGGGTCGGTCTGGACTAGTCATTGCCTCAATAATCACCTCGTTTGAGGGAAATACTAAGTCTAAAGAATCAGTATCGGTGAGGGAACCTTGAGCCCAGATAGGCTCGAGAACCAGATCTAACTCTTGTGTGGGAGTTAGATCAGGGTCGGCAGAAGCTTGCTGGACTATAGAGTACGCAACTTATGCTGTGGACAAAGGCATGGCCATGCCATGGTTCCCTGTCCCTTCCATCGCAGCTGATGGGGAAGGAAGAGTCCACAGATTGTTAAAGTAAGTCATGCGAAATGACAAGACTTGAAAAATTTCAACCTTAGGTTGGTCGGGGTGATATGAACTTAACGTCGCCAGAAGGAGGTGGGTAATCGAAAGTACCCATCAAAGGTGGGAACAAACCAAACTCTATGTTGATGATGTCGGGTTGAGGGTTATCAATCATTGGGACCGTGGATGCCCCTGATGAAGGGTCAGGATGAGAGAAGGACAACTGATCAATGGAAATGATCTGACCCTCATGTGGAAACAACAAGATCCAGAAAACTGTAGCAACCACTACATTCATAGCATAGGTCCAACTCCTTCCTAATAAGAGATTGTAGTCGAGAGACGCATTGACCACTTCAACCATGATGCGCACGGTCTTCCCCCCTAACTGCATAGGGAAAGAGGGGATGATTCCATGTGGTTGGAATGAATGATCATCGAAAGTGGTAAGAAGAGTAGGTGACAGAGACAAAACGGGTAGGCCAATGGCCTTCCAACATGCCAATGACATCACGCATGTTGAGGTGCCCTCATCAACCACCATGCGGAAAATGTTCCAGGTAAAAGTTTTCGTGGTGTAAGCCACTACTATATGAAATGCCACGTGGTAAGGGAGACGAGGTTTTAATTCGGTTGTATCAAGCATGATAATTCCTGGATTACAAGTCTTAGTAGATCCTAAGGTAGCTAACAAATCCTTTCTCTCGGAAGGGAAGCTCTGGAGGACTTCCAAAGAAGACATTGCACAAGGGGTTTGAGACAAATCCTCCACCACAGAGTAGTTTTGGGCGACCCTTGTGTTTGGATTGTGGGAATATTTCTTGAATGCACCTGTTGGGATGCGTTTCATTGTTTCGCCCAACGTCTTCTCAATATGGAGAGGAAGAGGTGGGTTTTCGGCTTCGTTACCCTTCTCAGAGATGTTTTCCATTCCATAGTCGACCGTCCTAGTTGCTATATGGGCATCACCTTTCAGCATATACACATTCATAGACAAAGGATTACTCGAAGATGGAGGGGGTCCCTGACTGCCCCATTCCTTGCTCGAAGAGGCTTGAGTCAAATTTTGCGCATGTGTAAATGGGTTTGTTAACATGACAGGTTGTGATTGTGCCAATAACTTTTGGGCCTCTACAAGCCGAGGGCAATGGTGAGTCAGATGGTCTTCCATGAAAAGATTACACAATACTTCAACTTCTTCTTTTCTATGTTTCCCCCGCCAGCATTATTGGTAGGTTTCTTATCCCCCTTACCCTTCTTTCATTGTTTCTTCTTTCCGTCAGGCTGCTGGGTGGCCTTTGGTTTTCTCGATTGCACACTGTGTACATCCGACGTTTGAGTAGGGGGAGAAGCTTAGCCAGTGGTCTGGCTGGTCGTTGTCTGCTTTATTGACAATTACTGCAATTGATTCGACAACTGATCAACGAGCTTCGTTTGTGCTGAACCAACAATACCATTAGCATGTGGTCCATATCTCTATCTGGTCTTGTCAAGTATCAACCGAGGTGCATCTGGAAAAACTTCGTAAAGTAAACTAGAATGAGAGTAAATCAGTTCTAGATGTTGAGCTCTCATTATCGCTTCTTCTTCTGAAAAGACCCCTGATGTTGCTACATATTTGGATAACTGAGGTACCAAAGACTTAAGGAACCACTCAAGCAGGAATGTTGGTGGGACTGGTAATTTTATCAAAATCTTCCGACGTCTCCATTCTCGGATGTGATTTGAGATATGGTTCACCTTTGTCTTCTCAAAGTTGGCCAACAATTTGGTGTCGACGCCGTATCTCACTGGTAATTGAAAATGGTTTAAGAAAACCATTTCCAATTCGCCAAAGGTAGAGTATCTTGAGCGGTCGAGCTCGATGTACCATTTTGAAGCACTCCCGATGAGAGTGCGTTGAAACAAACACAATTGGACGGAGTTGTCTCTCAAAGAGTTGGGCGAGCACCATAAATGGAAGGTAGTCACATGATCACCTGGATATTCATTAGGATTTGCTTCGAACTTTGGTATGTATGAAGGAAACTTGGTTGGCATGGGAGGCCAATGGTGATCATGGAAGATGGGTTCGTTTAATAACCTTTTGAAGTCTAGCAAGTGCAAAGGTGCCAGAAATGGTAATTTGGGTTGTTGATTGTAACCAGGGAAAAAGGAGCCTGGAGTTTGGCTGGCACCAGGTTTGCCAGGAAACGTTAGGTTGTTGGCCAAGGTTCTGGTAATAACCATGGCCATGACCAGCGTACGGATTCTACGCTTGTTGAGACATCATCGACTGACTCCTATAATAGGACATAGAAGGTTGGGCTTGCTTTACATTCCAAGGATTTTGGGAAGGGTTTCCCCCTGCCGATCTGGCGGGCATAGGTCCTAAGCCTTGCCCAAGGTTCGATTAGCTATGGAAGGGGTTGCCCCTGGTCAAAATCCATGACGAGGGAACTGATCCCTACCATGGATTCCAAGGTCCTTGTGAGGAAGGAATTCCTAAGAATGCCCCCTGTGCAGGAATAATACCCTTCATAGGATTTTGTTGTCCATAATTGGGGTTTCCCTCGGCCGAGACGACAGCTGACGAGAAAGCTTTGTTACCAAATGCACCAAACAAAGAGAATGGTATTGAACCTATCGAAATGATATAAGAAGGAATTCCTTGACTACCTGCTCCAAACGAACTATAGTTTAAGTTCATCCCAACAGAGTGTTGGTGAGCACTACCGAGTGAAGGGAACGAAGGAGGTATATGACCCCCTCCATAAGGGAAAGTGTTATAGGGAGATGAAATGACCCCCATAGATTCTTACAGAGGAGCGTTCGAGCTCCCTTCCCCCAGACCTAAAGTCTGTAGAGTGGAGTAGGAAAGGACAGAGTTTGTATCGAAGCCAGGCATCCTGTATGAGAATGGAGGGCCTGTCACACTCTGGGTAAAAGGAGTAGTGATTGCCACCGTAGATGGAGTCAGAGCATTTCCTGAGGTAGAGGTGGTTGAGACCATAGTAGTTCAGACTGGATATGGTTGGTTCAGAGGTGGAACACCCCTTGTAATGACAACCATAGCAGGAATATGAGAATTCCCTGAAGAAGTCGCAACATTTGTTTCCATCGCTACTTGTGACACTACTTGACACTCGTAAGGGTCAACGTGTATGACGATGGGCACTGATAGATCAGTGATCGGAGGGTTATACAAACCAATAGCTTCCACTCCAAGGTTAGAAATGGTTGGTTCCTTTGAAATCAAATATTATCCTCTTGGAAATGGATCGGGCATAGTTTCCTGTGGCCCAGTCGCCTCAAAAGACACTTCCTGGTTAAGTTTTTACCTTAGTGGAGGTGGGGTTGGCTCCACATTAACTGGCAACAGGACATGAAGCCTTTGCCACTGGCGGAGCTCCTGATCCTCCATGGTGTGAGAATATCAATGACACATTAGGGATTTCTATTAACGTTAAAGACCAACACACACTAGATAAAGCTTCTATGAGACAAGACAAGTAGATCACTAGCTAGTTGGAAGAACAGTTACACCAGCCAACACTAGAGAAACTTATCGGTGCAAGTGAAACTCGAATACGGAAGCACCCTACGGGTATACTCTACAAAGAATGGCCTGATTTATACCTTAGGTACTGAGGTATACCCCCATAGTCACCTATGTAAGTCACTAACATAAAAGGAAACTAGGTTGCCAGTGCATGAACAGTCACCAAGCGGGTAGAGTTGACAGTCGGGTGGACCGCAATGAGCAGGGTATCAAGCTCGAAACCTATCAAGGGTATCGAAAGAAAGTGTTCAGGAAGACGACTGAGGACCTCGAATGGATTCGAGACCCACGAAGCTCCGTGGAAAATGCGATCAACGAAATCCCAAGATAAGCCCTCTATATGCGTTCCCCACTATGCTTAGTCCGGCTTTGGAGGGGTTATCTCCGCTACCTTTCTGCACGCGACCTCATGTTTAGCCCTTGTGTTAGAGGGGGGTCCTGGATAACTTTCACGGTTACTAGAATTTTAAGCACTCCCTAGCATAGACTCTTATGTTTGTTTTTTGTAGCCTTGAAGAGTTTCCTCTCCAATCCTAAATCAAGGCTCTAGCCTAGACTAAATTGATGGACCCTACAAACACAAAGTCTAATAACTTTTGATTTAGCGTTAATTTTATTGGTTGTCTTAATTCAAAGGGAATGGAAGTGAAACTAGTGATGTTTTCCAAGAAACAAAAGAGAAGAGCATAAGATGAAACTGAAAACAAACTACTCGTTCTTCACAAATAAAGATTTGCCAAATTAAACTCTTTCACCAAACTTTTCGTAACTACTTTTCTCAGATCTTTGAAAAGAAAAAACTTAAAACAAGATTTTGCTCAATTAGGAGCTACTTAATGTCCTAAGTATTCAAGTAAAGAACTTAAGAAAAAATTATTTTTCCTTGGTAAATAAAACTCTTAACCTGAACTATTTTTACCAAACAAAGACATGATTTTTTTTTTATTGTTTTATGCTTCAAAACATGAAATTTGAAAATGAATTCTTTTCTTTTCTTCTAAATCAGAAAAGGGAAAAATGACGACAAGACAAGACCAAGAAATGAATTTTTGCCCATTGCAGATCGCATGGAGTCACCGACAATACCAAGCAGGTAGATCAAAACAGACTCACAAACTTGTCTAAAAACCCTAATAAAGAAAACACAAGAAAACTTTGATAGAAATAAAGCTATGTTGAGGTCATACCTAGGCTATAGACTACTATAATAGAGACCAGGTATAGATAAAGAAAAACCCTTGAGAAGTGTGACTTATGACAAGGAAGAGGATGATTGTCTCTTCTTTAAAAAAAAAAAAAATTTCAACACAGGCACACTACTGACACTTCAGCAGCCTGCGTATGTATGCGGGCTGTCCAAAGGCAGAGCGCGTATGTATGGGTGTAGGCTCACTGCAAGCCACGTACACCTCTATAACTTTTCAAAAAAATGAAAACCAACAGTCAAGCATAGGCAGGGAGTACTGGTATGGAAGACCAGAATCCCTTAAAGACACAGAAACTTACAGAAACCCAAGAAACAGTAAATAAAATGATTCAAAACACCCAAAAAGAATATCCCCAAAAAACCCTAGAGGTTTCCCCAGTATGGTCGCCAATTCTGCTATAGCGGGAAAACCCCCTACAAACTACACTAGGGTTCTAAAGTGTAGGCAGAGCTAACTGTCTAAAGTCTCCTACTTTAACAACTATCTTGACATTACCCCACAATCATACATAAAAGACAAATTATAGGGATATGGTAGCCTACCTTAAACTCCACATCCGGTGTCGATCCCTTTGCGCTCAGTTGTTTCTCGACTGCAGATCTCCTCCCAAGGCCAACCTCCATTCACCAAAAGATAAACAAGAAACTACAAGCATGCATTCTATATATGGATTAGTGGGTTAGATATCATAACAAACATACAAATAAATCATGAATATTGAAGGCATCATTTGGCGGGACGAAAAAAGTGTTTCTTTATATTAATCTCATGAAGTCGTTTACAATATGAGATCAAAAAATGCTCCTCGAAAATAGTCCTGGGATCCTCTTCACCGTGCACCAATTTCTTCCACGTATTCTTCTCCTCTTCAGTTCTCTCTAGGGAAATGGCAAGGATTTGCAATGGAGGAAAAAGGAATTCTGGCTCAAACTCACAATGTGGATGCAAAATATTGGGGCAAGGGGGAATACTGAAATGGGCAGAGTCTCTTTTCTCTCATGCTTCTTCTTTGAATGGGACCCCAACACCTTCTTTTATAGGAAAACAACCTAGGTATTTGGTTGGGTGACTGGCTATAGGTGGTCAATTGATTAGCAACGCACCAAAAAATTGTATCCCTTTGCAATTTTTTATTTTTCGCGCTTTTTGTGAGTGTACGTGGGCTGTAATGGTGCAACTAGTGTATGTACGTGGGTAGTAGTGGTGCAGGTCGCATACATCTTCAAGATAATGATTTTTTAGAAGAGATGTTCAATGATGGCTTGGAAAAGATAGCAAATAACGTGGCTTGATGCCAGGTATGCATGTGTGGTGCAATTTAGGGTTATAACAAGGTGGATTCTGAATTCCAAGAGAAGTAGGAGGTGATTTGACAGGAAAATATGCAATCTATATATCATGTATCTTGGGAAAATCAAGAGTATAAGATGGATGATTTTTAGACTTTAAAAAAAGTGGCTGGGTCTTGGAGGTGGATGGGGAAAACTCAAGAGGAACTTAGGTTCCTTCTTCTTTGGTCACAACAAATTTGAAAGAATGGGGAGAAGGAGAACCTAAGAGAGGAAAATATTCCAGACTCTTAAGCCTAAACCAATTTACAACTTCCTAGGATGCATTAGCATCAAAGTTTTCAAGAATTTCTTCTTTCATCTCAGGAGCAAAAGATGAATATTCTAGAGGGAAATCTCCTAGTTTAGAGTTTATAGGAGTTTCAATAATAGGAAAATGAGAAAAATGAGAAAAAACAACTGGAGTATGGAAAGTAGAGTCAGACAAATTTCCAAAAGTACCCGACGATGTGGAAGAGGAAGCTCCTTGTAAAACTTTTCCCTTATTCAAGATCTTTTTTGGATCAGGTTCAGATGCAGCCAGAGGTCATTGTGGATTCAACCTTGTTTGTCTACCTTTGGGAGCCACAACTGAGCTTTGGAGTCACCAGGTGCAATCTGCAATCTTTTGTTTACTGATTACTGTGCACTATCAAAATCAGTATTTTGTCTTGTTGTACAACCCAGGGAAATGTTTTCAATCCATTCCATGACAACGACGCCAAAGATGTTAGCACTAGAAGTCACACTTAGACTGTTGTAAGTGCAATCCCAGTACCCATCAAAATATTAGAGATAAATGTTTATGATAAGGTGGAAAATGGATGAAAAACTCAGAAAAATAATGTTAATCACAACTTACTCCATACAATTTGCACCAACAATTAAGGCTTTGAGTAACTTGGATCAAGGTTTAAGAAATAAGGTGAGTAGGTGGAAGACTTAATAAGAAAAATGTAATATGCCTATCATCTACATCAGGTAGTATTGACAGACATATGAAGAAAACCCTATGAAATAAGAACTTCTCATAATCAAAGAGAAAACTCTGATATAATTATAAACAACAACATAATAGATCCTCCATTGCAACAAAGATACAATTCAACCAAATGAATCATTCAATAGATTGTAATCAGAATTAGATAGAAACAAGATGATAAGGAACAAGATTGATTTATATTATCCAAAGTGTCTTAGGTCTTTCTCAGTGTCTTATATTATCAGTGTCTGTCTTTCTCAACTCTTACATCACCAACATTTTAATAAGGCCAAAGTGAAAGACACTAGTGTATACTTTCTTAGACTTGTCTTGAACTCTACAATCCATATTACCAATGCTTCTCTAGAGGTAAAAAGGGAGGTTCATTGCTTCTTTCCATGTGAAGTATAATAATAGCATGATGTGGTATTGGTATACCATGTTAAATATTCCCTCATAGGTGAAATACCTTTGGATCACCTTCAACATCTTATCAAAACCTTGAAGCATGTGGCTTCTAGGTACCCCTTTGGACAAGTTGTCTCCCTGACACTCTGGCATAAGAAATTCCTTGGAGAAGGAAGCATTTAATGACATTTCCTTGAACCACTTTTCTCCAGTGTTGGGTATCTCTGTTGCAACAGAGATGGATAGTTTTGAAACTTCAAATTCTAACATCTCCACTCTGTTTTTGGTCCCATTGAAGTTGAGTGAAAATTATATGGCTACCTATGGATGCCCCCTCTGCATCGTTTAACATAAATTGATGCAAACTACCCTCTTAAAGGCTTCCCTGATCAAAGGCTCAAAATCAATGAGATGCATGTCATAAGGATCTATCCTTATAATCTCCCCTCCCTTATGAGTTTTATTATGTTGTTGACTATCCATAATACTGATGAGGAATGTTTTTCTATGATTTTTAATGATAGGTAAACGTATGAAAACAAGGAATACATGAAATAGGGTTTTGATGACAAATTCTTTTCAATAGGCTGACCTTGTACATAGTTTTTATAAAAATCACTTTATGCACATTTAAGAATGAGATAAGGAATTATTCAAAGATGAGATATAAAGAAAAACAATTGGAAGTTATAATAAGAGGGAGACACCTGTGAATTCGCTTCTTAAAATAGGGTTTTTGATGAAAATACAAGTATCATTTAACAACATGATAATGCATGTAATCTTGAAACCTACTTCGACGGTTGATTAACCTCAAATTTCAAGCTGAGAGGGGTGCATAGTCACTCTTTAAAATTTGATCTTGTAAAAGATACAAAAGACATGGTTTCAACAATGATGGAATAGAGGGTTCGTAGCGCCCTATTTGAAACACATAGTTCACAACGCATGGAACAAAGGGTTCACAGCTGTTAGCACTGATAGTCACCCTCATACTGCAAAAGGATGAGCCCAGTACCCATTAGAGTTTTTGGTGGATGTTGGTTTTATATGAGTGGAGGTCAATGGATAAAACTAAATATATGAATGACGTTCAACACAGAACTGGACAAGAAATTCACAGGGAAGTGAGGGCCACAACTAACTTTAGTCAGTGAATTGAGTTTAAGTATGAGCAGAGGGAAGACTTAGTAAGAAAGGTGGAAAAGACTACTATGGGCATCATACCTTCAAGCAGCGTGGAGAAGAAAAACTCAGACTTAAGATCACTCTTAAGCTCAAGTTTCAAACACTAAAATATGTCCAAACAACATAGTCACAATAGCACAATGATCAAACCTACATCACCATGCAGCTACAACAACTCGACTAGATCCTCCATGCCCGAGCCATTCAGTGTAAGAGCGAAAAATATCACAAGGAAGCTGACTAAAACTGGTCACGATACTGCTGGAATCAAACCTACATTACAACAGCATAACAACCCTCGACTGGATTCTCCATGCCCGAGTGTTTTAGCACAATTTTTTACAAAGAGGTGAAAAGAGACTGACTTCTATTAATCTGAAAGTCTCAAATTTGATACATAACCAGAGAACAGTTCTGGCATCAAAACATTAAAAAATAGGGAGCTCTGCTCAACCAGTTGACGACCTTAACAAAATATTAAAACTATCTATTTATACTCAGAACAATACGCCATTACCAAGAGTGTGACTTGGTCACTAAAATCAAAGCTTTGCATTGGTGAGTTCTTCTGTCAAACTGAACATGCACCCCTCTGTCATATGCTAGCTCATATTGACATGGGTTTTGTAGGAAAATCTACCCATAGGGATACCACGGGCTGACGGTTCAGTCCCCACGGCCGGGCCTTCCATGCCTTCCATTTATGGAGTGAGCCGAGGTTTCAAACACCATCTCTACTTTCATTAACTGCCTTTTCTTGGGAAATCAACGAGATTAAATGCCCAAGGGGTGGCCACATGGTGCTCTCGGATAATACACGATATAAACACACAATTGCGGGGCCGCTCAAAAGGGGTTTGGGCTCAGACCGCTTTTGGGCCCGCAATCCATCTCCTTTTGCCACGTAGTCCTTTTGCCTTACCATGGTTTCAATTGCAGGACCACTCAAGAAAATTATTGCCTGAGCATGTTGCGTCCCCGCAATGAACTGTGGTCATAGATCTAGTCCTGATCTAAGATCTTGGTGCACCTACTAGATTTAGCGCCACTTCCAAGCTTAACCACCTTCCAACATTAGAATCCACCAAACTGTGCCCTGGCCGGGGATGCTACTTTTGACGTTGAAAAATAACACCTCCTGGAGGATGATCTGACGTGGTGGCCTGATGTCACCATGATGATGTGTCATGAAAGAGAAATGACACATTCCACTAAGAAAGAAGCGAATGATATGACGATGGCTACCTGGACTGAGTGCCACCTGTCATTACTGGACAGGTGTCAGGTGTCACAACCGACGAGTGTGCCATATTTCCATACTGATGACTGCCACGTATCCTCTTAAATCGATGGTTGAGATCTCCTTCGGGTCTCCGAGCTCTGGGAAAATCAAACCTCAAACCTCATCTTCCTCCATGCATTTTTACCCGAAGCTATATATATGACGACACGTGGCTCTTGCTGATCAATGAATTAGATTCACTTCGGGCCTTAGGGACTTCGGTGCCTTCGAGACCTTGGTGCTTTTCTCATTTTAAAACTCCCGAAGTAAAACTACTGGAGTGATAGATCTTATGATGTGTGGCCCTGCTAATGGATGGTCCAGATTCACTTTGGGACTTCGATGCTTCGGCACTTCGGTGCTTCGACACTTCGGGACTTCGGCGCTTCGACACTTTGGGACTTTGGCACTTCGGCTCTTCGAGACTTTGACACTTCGGGACTTCGGTGCTTCAGCACTTTGGTAGGCATTGTCGCTAAGATCAATGGGTCCCTATTTATTTTGGGATCAATGGTCCACGATTGCTTCGGGAGTTCGGGCTTTGGCTCTTCTGAATTTGTATGCACTTCTCACTTCGAAATTCCCAAAGCTCATTTCCCTGAATTCTTGGATCAGCTACCACCTGTCCCCCTTTAAGATAAGCGACTCATGTTCACTTTGGGCTTCGACTTTTTTCATGGTGCTATACTTCGTGAAATTTTGAAATCCCAAATACCCAGGGGCCATTAATCTGGAATTCTCTTGGAATCTCTGCCACTGACAAAATTCAACTTGTCTACTGCTTGTGCTTTGAGCCCAAAATGGACTGCCATGAAATCTGCACCTGGTGTCCATGGTTGTGGCCTGAGTGAACAAGGACTTGGACAACCAGTTGTGAGCTGAAAAAACATGGATACTAGTGATTGAAACACAATATGTGAGTGCTCTCCCTTAGAGAAAAACAGAGGGGCTTGGGGCCAATATTTCACTCGGGTAAGATATTTAAGGAAAATTAGGGTGCACAAATGAACAAGGGAAAAAATAGAATGATTTAGAAGCCGAAGGGGGGAAAAATTAAGATTTGGTTTGTGAAAAGGATGGAGAGAGAGAAAGACTACAAACTTGGGCATATCGACACACACTTATGGCCCTTGACAACCTTATGTGATAACATTTGGCTCCACAGGGGATGGCATGCTCCCTGTGAGTTGCCAAGAATGCATAGCTATAGTGCCTTAGTTTTTGGGCTATGGAGTCTATTTCAAAACTTTCGCTGAAGAAAACAGGGAGATATGTACACTACTCTACTAAAACGAAAACAAACACATGGGCCCCAGAAGGATCTTATTTATGTACACTCCTAGATTAACTGATTTTTACAAAGTGCTAGGTGAAAGTGGACTTCCACCAGAGCCAATCAAGTAACCTCCTAACTAAAAACTTATTTACTCTGTCACTGATCAGTAAAATATAATGAAACTGTGACAACAAATCGATTACATTTTCGAGTTCTCCTCCTAGTGCTGAAATCAAGATAAAGTTTGGAGGATTCAATACCTGGAAAAAATGCCACTCCATGTACTGCCCTACAGGGTCATCAAATAAGTGAAAAAACCTACTGGGTTGGTAACCAAAAACATGCTCTGTCTTATGGCTTCTCACCTCTGGCTGAATGTTTGTGGCAAGCAAAGGTGAGTGAAAGGCTGATGCAGGCTGCTGATCCACTTTTTCTTTGTCTACTCCGATAACATCTGATGGATGAGGGAAAGGAATCTCTTCGTGTATATCAATGACTGGATGCTTCTCTTTAACATGCTGGTGAATGTCTTCTGTGGACCCAAGATGACTGATTTCCACACAAAGCTTCTCCTTAATGTATAAGGGACAAGGCTCTATAGTATGGTCTTGTAAATCCTTCATATCCACATCAGAATCTGATTCATAAGCATCATACACATGCTAGCTACTTCCCAAGTCAACAAAATGTGATGTAGGGATCTACTCTTCTTCATCCGAATACTCATCAAAGATAGGTGAGCACACAACTCTTTTATCTTGCACAAGAAAATGAGAAACCTCTAGATTCTTATCTTCAATCCCAAGTGAAAATACATCATGGGGATCCTCTTGAAGTAAAAGAGAAGAATCCTCGTCCACAACCATATCTTCTTTTAAATCTGAGACAACAGGTGTACCAGGGGAAAAATATAATGCATCTATGGCTATGCAATGATCAACGCTATCATCAATCATATCCGGAAGGCCTTCTTCTTGGGAAATATAAAGAGAAAATATTTCATCCACAACTGCAAAATACTCGCTTTTGTCCTTACTTTCTCTTTTAATCAGATCTTCACCAGACTCATCACACGAGAAAGACTCTATCATCTATTGTATGTAGAATGCAAAATTCTTACAACAGTCACCCAAAATAATATGAGATAGGTAACGCTTCTCGTAATATGAATTGAAAGCATTGTGAAAATCCTTCAAATAATGGATACTAGCTGCAGGGAGAGATTTACACCATTCACGAGCATCTCCCTCCAAATAAAATTTGAACATCTTGATCAAGACATCCCCGTGAACAAAGTCATTCTCAAGAATGCATATATGAAAATTGAATAAGTGCTTACTGGGATTGTCATGCTCTCTTCCTCTGAATCTCAGAAGATAATCATCCCATTCATTTCTATCCAGCACTGGATGTGGATAACCAGCTATGGATGAGAAATTGAAGGGGGGAAATCTTAGATCCAATATAGCCGAGAGATGTGGCTCCCCCTTTTCTCCTTCATGGTTCTCTCTAGGGTCATATTCACAATCACCAAAAATAGGAACCATGGAGAAACTCTGCTCTTCATCGTCTTCACTGGTATATCCATCAACAATCATTTGTTCTTGTTCAGTATCCGACATCACTTCTTCATCATAAGCAGGGCTTCCAAGAACATCTGTTTCCGAGACTGGAATATCCTTTGTATTTTCTTCATTAGAGCGACGATCAAAATCTCCCTTCAATTCTTCTATTGTTGCAGAAAGTGATCGTATCAGCTCCATCAGCTCCTCCGGGGGATGTCCCTCATCCTCACATCTTTCGCAAGAACAAACTATGTCCCGAACTCCATCTCTATACTCCTCACAATAGTTATGATAGATTAACTTATAGGAATAACACCTTTGACAGTGAGCATTGAAAGCTAAATGAAACTGTTCCAGGGAGGAGATGCTAGCAAGGGGCAAGGAGTGATACCACTCATGAGCATCTCCTGCTAATGAGTACATGAACATCTTCAATAATACATCCTCATGATGTATGTCCCACTGATGCATGAGTTCATGGAACTCACGGAGATGCTCGACAGGTTTGTCATCTTTACATTCTCTAAATATGGGCAAAAAATCACCCCACTTATCAATAGTAGGAACAACATTTGGAAAAACAGGAACAACGGAGAAATTGAAAGGAGCAAAACTTCAAGCCAAAATGGCTTCCATCTGAAAATATGACTTCTTAAAACTATGGAGTCACCACTGGATTCTTTAAACATGGAGTCGTCAGGTGAATGATATGCAGTCTGAAAGTGTCTGGTCTTTGTTCACCATCAAAGACCAGATCTGGTCATTATCGTTCTCCCAGGGAGATTTTCAATCTGGGACAAGAACTAAAGCCTTCTTGAGAAAACTTTCCTTTCTTGATAATCTTCTCTGGGTCAACTTCAGGTGTAGCTAGAGGCAGTTGCAGAGTAGACCTCATGTGTCTACCTTTCGGAGCCACAACTGAAACAATGGAGTTGCCAGGTGCAAGTTGCAATATTCAATGGTACTGATATGTGATGCACCTTCAGAATCAGAATTTCTTTGTCGTTCTTAACTAGGGAAATGTCTTCAATTCTTTCCCCAACAATGATGCCAAGAATGTTAGCACTGATAGTCACCCTCATATTGCGAAAGGATTAGCCCAGTACCCATCGGATGTTTTGGTGGATGTTGGTTTTATATGAGTGGAGGTCAATGGAAAAAACTAAATATATGAATGATGTTCAACACAGAACTGGACAAGAAATGCACACGGAAGTGAGGTCCACAACTAACCTCAGTCAGTGAATTGAGTTTAAGTATGAGTAGAGGGAAGACTTAGTAAGAAAGGTGGACAAGACTGCTATGGGCATCAGGCCTTCAAGCATTGTGGAGAAGAAAAACTGAGACTTAATATCACTCTTAAGCTCAAGTTTCAGACACTGAAATATGTCCAAACAACACAGTCACAACAACACAACGATCAAACCTACATCACCATGTAGCTACACCAACTCGATTGGATCCTCCATGCCCGAGCCATTCAGTGTAAGAGGGAAAAATATCACAATGAAGCCGACTAAAACTGGTCACGATAGTGCTGCAATAAAACCTACATTACAACAACATAACAACCCTCGACTAGATCCTCCATGCTCGAGTGTTTTAGCACAGTTTTTTACGAAGAGATGAAAAGAGGCTGACTTCTATTAATATGAAAGTCTCAAATTTGATACATAACCAGAGAATAGTTCTGGCATCAAAACATTACAAAATAGGGATCTCTGCTCAACTAGTTGATGACCTTAACAGAATATAAAAACTATCTATTTATACTCGTAACAATACTCCACTACCAAGAGTGTGACCTAGTCACTACAATCAAAGCTTTGCATCGACGAGTTCTTCTATCAAACTGAATGTGCACCCCTCTTTCAGACGTGAGATCAGATCGACATGGGTTTTGTAGGAAAATTTGGCCATAGGGGTACCACGGGCTGACGGTTCAGTTCCCATGGCCGGGCCTTCCATGCCTTCCATTTATGGAGTGAGCCAAGGTTTCAACCACTAGCTCTACTTTCATTAACTGCCTTTTCTCGAGAAATCAACAAGATTAAATGCCCAGGGGGAGACCACGTGCTTCTCTCAGATATGACACCATATAAACACACAATTGTGGGGCTGCTCAAAAGTGGTTTGGGCTCAGACCACTTTTGGGCCCGTAATCCATCTCCTTTCACCACGTAGTCCTTCTTCCTTACCATGGTTTCAATTGAGAGATTGCTCAAGCAAAATTATTGCCCGAGCATGTTGTGTCCCCACAATGAACTATGGTCGTAGATATAGTATCGATCTAAGATCTGGGTGCACCTGCTAGATTTAGCGCCATTTCCAAGCTTAATCTCCTGCCAACTTTAGAATCTGCCAGACTGTCCCCTGGGGGGGGACACTGCTTTTGACATTGAACAATAACACCTCTTGGAGGATGATCTGAGGTGGTGGCCTGATGTCACCATGCTGATGTGTCATGATAGAGAAGTGACATGTGCCACTAAGAAAGAAGCAAATGATATGCCCACGGCTACTTGGACTGAGTGCCACCTGTCGTTACCAGACAGGTGCCAGGAGTCACGACCGATGAGTGTGCTAGATGTCCATACTGATGACTACCACGTATACTCTTAAATTGATGACTGAGATCTATTTTGGGTCTCTGGGCCACGGGAAAATCAAAATTCAAACCTCATCTTCCTCCATGCGTTTTTACCCAGAGCTATGGATATGACGACACATGGCTCTTGCTGATCAACGACTCACATTCACTTCGGGCCTTCGGGACTTCAGGCCTTCAGGACCTTGGGGATTTTCTCATTTTAAAACTCCCAAAGTAAAACTGTCGGAGTGATAGATTTTATGATGGATGGCCCCGCCGATGGATGGTCCAGATTCACTTCAGGACTTCGATGCTTCGACACTTCGGTGCTTAGGCACTTTGGCACTTCGGCGCTTTGTCACTTCGGGACTTCGGTGCTTCGGCTCTTTGAGACTTCGGTGCTTCGGAACTTATGGACTTCGACACTTTGGGATTTCAGTGCTTCGAAACTTTGGGAGGCACTTCCGCTAACATCAACAAATCCCTGTTTATTTTGAGATCAATGGTCCACAATTGCTTCAAAAGTTTGGGTTTCAGCTCTTCAGAATTTTTATGCACTTCTCACTTTGAAATTCCTGAAGCTCATTTCCCTGAACTTTTGGATCAGCTGCCACCTGTCCCCCTTTAAGATCAATGGCTCATGTTCACTTCAGGCTTTGACTCTTTTCATGGCGCTATACTTCGTGCAATTTTGAAATCATGAATACCCGGGGGCCGTAAATCTGGAATTCTCTTGGAATCTCCGCCGCTGAGAAAATTCAACCTGTCTGTTGCCTGTGCTTCGAGCCCGAAATGGACTACCATGAAATCTATGCCTGGTGTCCATGGTTGCGACCTGAGTGAAAAAGGGCTTGGATGACCAACTATGAGCTGAGAAAATAGGGAGACCAGTGACTTAAACACAGGATGCAAGTGCTCGCCCTTGGAGAAAAATAGAGGGGCCTGGGGCCAAGATTTCACTTGGGTAAGATATTTAAGGAAAACCAGGGCGTACAAACGAACAAGGGAAAACAGAGGGTGATTTACAAGACAAAGGGGGAAAAAATTAAGATTCGATCTACGAAAAGGATAGAGACAGGGCAAGAATACAGACTCAGGTATATCGACACACACCTATGGCCCTTGACAACCTTATGTGATAACAACAACGCTGGGGAAAATCAGTGGAGTTAGTGAATTCTGAGCGATGGGAAAGATGGATGAGGTCTAATGGTGATATGGTCTAGTAAGAAAGGCTCATAACATCATGAAAGTGAATTTGAAATCTGCCAGCAAACGAACGGGACAGTTCACAACGCTGATAGATAAACCAACCAAAACCCTTTTCTCAACCCTCAAACAACATGAAAACTTGCATGAAGTGCCTGGTGGACCTAGGCTTGATGCTGATGTATTTCAGATTGCACATGAGTGTTTTCAAGTTGTCCAACCTCCAAACCTGCTCTTCATCCAGTCCGCAGTACCAGTTCATAATGCATGTCTACCAGTTCACAGCGCCTGACTCAAAAATGAATTGCACACTTCGAGGAAGCTGTTAGAATATCCGATGGAATGATCCCTAAAAAATCGGTTAAAAGATGGTGCTTAAAACAGTGAAATATCCTCTATCATGGTTATTTAATTTGCAATGATTTCAAATGAAAGCATGATGTACTTAGAGTATGTTGCAAACTCTCCTAGTGAGTTGGAAATGCATACACCTGACTCTGACATGACACATATAGATAAATGATGACAAAGGGAATCTTGTGTACAACATGGAGGTGTGACATGTTAAGGTGATGATGAAAAATTCAAAGATGTGACTCATGAGGATTTATTCACCTTGTCATGATAACAAAATGCATAATCCAAAGACTCTAGACCAAGGCAAGACTAACTTTAGATTATTCAAATCAAACTTTAAGTGATGACTATAACGAGAAGACATGAAAAACTATGAATTATGTAACTCTATGACTCAAAAAACATAACTAAAATTATTTTTTGACCAATACAATTCTATGTGTTAACATTGTGCAGAAAAAATCCTTACACTTTGCTTAAATCTTGTCGACCTACTTCTGTTGGACAAAAGGTTCTTGGATTGAGGCTGCAACAGTTATGGTGTTCTTTTGTTCACCTTTTGAACATACTGTGAAGAAGCCGAATTTTGTAGTATGAGATACTACCTTACGACACTGTTTAGGTGGGACAGTAGTTGGAGCTACCTCTAGTATCCTATAGAGATGACCCCTTAGAGTAACAATGACACTACGGGGTAGAGACTCATAAATAGCATGGCACTTACACATATATGGTTGGCCCAAAAGAACATCGTAGACGTCCAACGAGGCAACATCACATAATACCTCAACCTTGAAGGGATCGATGCCGTATGGTAATCAACACTGTTGGTTGACACAAAGATCTCATCTCTGGTGAAGCCACCCGATGTCATATAGATGCGGGTGTGGTGTTTGTTATCAGACAAATATCTAAGTGTGGACACAAAATAATCTCCCTAACTTCCACAGGAAGCTAGAAAAAAACAAGACAAAATACAAACTTCACCTGGGGTGACCAAAATAATGTGTAACAGTGTTGTCGACAATCCCAATTGTTTGATGAACTCTTCTGAGATGAGGTTCTTTTGGCTTCCACTATCAACAATGGAATCAAATGGGGTCCCCTTCACCCACAATTGTGAATGAAAGAGATGTTCCCCCTCTTCATGATCTATTGGTTCTTCTGGTTGAATTGTTGCGATCGCGACAATAGCAATGGAGTCTGCGTCGATGATCTGCATTTTTCCATTATTTTTTGAATCTGATTTTGAATCAGGGTTCGGCTCCATGTCTTTGATCTCGAACACCAATGATTTTTTTGAGTGACATTCGTTAGTTTTGTTCCAGGGAATTTTGTGGAAATCACACCACTTTCTAGTGTCCTTCTTCGTCTTCCCGTGACCCTTCTTTTCTTGTGGCTTGGATTGGTTTTCAGGATGTTGTTTGTTAGAGATGTCTTTATCATACTTTGGTTGTTGCATATTTGTAGAACCCAACTACCATTTTTTATTGTGCCTAAATTTATGCTCGATTTTGAGAGCATATCGATAGGCAACGCTCAACAATGAGATGTCCATAAAATCCGTTTCAGTTTGGATGTACCTACGTAGATATAATATCCCCAAGGACAAGCCCTATTGTATTTATGAATTGTAAAATATGATTTGTAGGCTGGTGAGACGAATGTTGATAATTTGGTGGGATTATGTGTTTATTAGGCCAAAGAGCCTAAGTGTTAAAGGCTAGGAGCCTGTTTTTGTATATGTAATTATGCAGAATATTAATAAAGATTAAACATCACTACATGCAGACCGACCACAAAGAAAGAGTGATGGGGGACTAAGCTTCCACAGAGTGGGTAAGGGAAAGGGGGCTGAAAGGTTGGAAAGAGGGTCTAAGCTTAGGGCTTAAGTCCTTGATAATAATAATTTATTATTATTCCAAAGCTGTGTGAAAGACATGTTTTTTTTATCCTAAGTCCTAGGAGAGGCAACGCAAATAGCTCCAACGTGTGCAAAAGGGAACGCATGCAACTCCAGGAAGACAAGTTTCGACCTGGGCGCATGTAGTTAAAATCTGGAGTGTCATATGAGTTGGGGTTTCATTCTACCATTTTCCCGATCCTCCGTCTGAGACCATGAGACCTTTGTGATCGACCTCTGCTTAATTTTCTTATCACGTATCCTAAAAACCCTAAATTCGAGAACCGTTATGTTTCTTCTGAGGAACTCGACACCTACGTAATCACCTTAGTTGTGTCATGTTTTAGCGTGGGTTGTTGTCGCTTGCAGTGCCATGCCCATCTGTTGTTGCTGCTGTCATCCCTATGTGAATGAGTGTTGAACCATTGTTGTTGTCCTCACCTGGTTGGAGATAAGTCGAGGAGTGTGCCGAAGAAGCGGGTTGTCTAGCCCTTGGTAGAAGAGACAGGTTGTTAGTCCTATGATCAACTCTCTCCAGGTGAGAGATATTCTGCTAGGAAGTGGGTTTCTCCCAGAAAGAGTCTAGCACCAGCTATGAAGCTCTGAGAATTCCTGATCCGATCTGTTGCTGAGACCCAGAGAGGGAGGTGGAGCATTGATGGACTGTGCTTGTGAAGGTGTATACTCCAGGGTGGAACAGGCACATGGGGAATGAGATTTCATGAGTAGTGGGCGTAAGAAGGCTCCTGGAGAGAATCCTTCTCGTTGCATTGTGTAGTTTTCCTGTAACCTTAGCCTAGTCTAGGATTCCCTTGTCTTGAGTGGAGCTTAGTCCTAGCTCGGGAGTGACCCACTGCTAAGCATGATGAGTAGCATGGTCTAAGGCTGGGAGGTTCTTGGAAGGTCTGCATGTAGTTGGTGGAGTTACTACAATTTCAAAGATAAGTATCATTATGTGTTTAATTTCAATTAAAATGCATGTATGTGATGCTAGTAATATTATCATGTATTCCGTTGCAAGTGGAATTATTGTTAATTCTAATTAATTTTGTATGTTAGCAGTAATTATGTGTTTAATCTGTGTTAACTCATTTAAATTCATTTAAATGCATACTTTATAAGTGTTATTCTGTGTAGTAGTGTTGCCCGACAGTGGGGTTGATGGCGGTGGACGTTACAATATGCTATAAGATCCCAAGGTTTCAACATTGAGGCTAGATGGGGTTTCAAAGTTTGAATGTTTTTTGAGTGCCAAGGGGTTACCTGGATGTGTTACGAAGCTCAGGAGGAGTAGTGGTAGAATAAAACCAAAACCAGTGTGGTAATTGACCCCAGAGAGAGAGAGAGCTCAACACTTGGGGTGTTGGAGCTGTAGGATCTGTTCAGAAGGAAAGGAAAAAACTTTACGACTGTCAGCTTTGGAGAACGTACAAGATGGTTATCCTGGAATCCTTTCGTAGTTTGGAAATAAGAAGAAGCGGGGTGTGCTGAGGCACAAACCTCCGAAAACTGAAACTCCAAAGTCCCGAGGATATCTACACCATAGATCAGGGGAAAAGATCTTGACCGTTGGATCAAGCAGAAGAGTATATTGTAATTTCAGGAATTTAGCTATCGGGAGAAGCGGGCTGTGCTGATGCACAAACTTTCGAAGCCCGAAGTTTTGAAGTAAAAAGGGTAGACGTGGTGGGGGCCAGATGACGTCGCCTCGGGTGACATGGACCTTCCTAAGCGTGCCATATGACATCGCCTTAGTTGGTTACATTTGTAATATGTGAGCCCGGAGGGTAGAGAAGCTCAGAATTTCAGAAGTCAGACATAGGAAGGAAGCAAGCGTGAGAGCTTCCAAAACCTAAAGTTCCAAAATTATGAAGTCCCGAAGCTCCGAGTCCCGAAGCTTCGATGACAAAAGTACACAATGAGTATCAGCCATTGGATGCTGGATAGACGTGAACCGTTGATCCACCCTACTTCGTAATTTCAGTAATCGAAACTCTGAAGGACTGTGGGAGGTAATTTGAAGACTTTCAACACGTGAAGTCCTGATTTACAAAGAAAAGGAACTAGAATGTTAGATCGTGGGGAAAGTCAGGATCGTCGATTTGATGTGTGTGAAGTTCATGTTTCAGAAGAAATGAGGTGAGCTAACATCCGGGGATGCGAAGCGTGATTTTTCTAAAGTGCTTGGAAGTTGGGACCATGTCATATCCCAACGACACAATCAAAGGGGCCTAGTGGGAGGAGCTAGCACCTAGAGGATTCACGATTCGGAAAATCGGGAATCGAGAATCGAGAGGATTGACTTTGGCCCACAACAGAATTCCCAAAATGCGAAGTCGCGAAGCGCGTTCTTGGATAGGCGAGTGGTCACAACCCGTGATCACATGGGAAAGAAACTAAGAGAAGGGTCTAGTGCCTGAAAGAGTGTTGTAGAATAGACCAGAGCTTAGAAATAAATGAAATTTGGAAATTTTCTTGGTTCATATTGGTTTATTAATTCTGTGGGATTTTTTAAGGATTGGCGGCCTGACAAATTCTGGTTGACTGCATGTTGTGTTTTCAGAGTTCAACGAGTGTCAAGACCGCAACGAATTGACACTGAGTGCAAAGAAATGGAGGAGACACAAAATGCTTCCAGTTCAGAGAATAAAGCTAAAGGGATGGATGTTCATTTGGGATTTGAAGGGTCGAACTCCAATGGGCATGGATAAGAGATAGATAAGGAAGGGCATATGATGAAAATCATTGAAAGATTTTAGAAACATGCCCAAACTCACTGAGCAGATAGCCGAAATCTCATGAAAGCTAAGGAACAATAGGGAGAATTCAACTTAAAGTTGATGAAGATTTTGGAGAGAATAGAAAAGAAGTTGGACAAGGAGAGAGACTCGATAAAAACAAGGAGTCACTAGACTTCTGAGGGAATAAGATCAAGGAGTGTTGGTAGACACCATCATCACTCCCAAGGTCACTCCAAGAGGAGGGCACACAGTAGTTCAATCCCATCTCCTACCAGAAAGCATAGGAGATATGGAGTGGATGAACTAAAGGGAGAAATGAATAAGATTAATCCTCCCATGTTTGATGGAGAGCACCAGAAGGAGGAATATGCCGAAACATGGTTTCTTGGCATGAGGAAATATTTCCAACTACAAAATTATTCCTCTCATGCAGAAGGAAGAATTGTGATGTATCAAATGAAAGGAAAAGAATCCATGTGGTGGGATCAACTTGTGCAGGTGCAACACATTAGAGAGAAAGATATCACTTGGAAGGAATTCAAAAGATATTTCGAGAAGAAATACTTGACTAAAATATACTATGATAGAAAGATGAAAGAGTTCTTTGAACTCAAACTGGGTAGCATGACCATTGATGAATACGAAGGAATATTTTTGGAATTGCTGAAGTATGTTCCATTCATCAAAGATGAGATCATCAAGATTCAAAGGTATCTGAGTGGAATGCCACCTTCCATTAGTGACAAGATCCAGTATGATGACCCTAATACCATGGAAGAAACTATAAGAAGAGAGAAATTCTTATATGAGGAGCAAAGAGAAAATCCTACTTTTCAGAAGGCTTGGGATGACCAGAAGAAGTTTAAGAAAGAACAAAGGAAGGATGAAAACAAACCTCCCTTTTTCAGAAACAGTCCTCAAGGACAACCATCGTTTAGAGAACCGAGAATGGCTGACGTAGGGGAAAAAAGGCCAAGGCAGATGCCCATTCAATGTTGGGGTTTTCAAGTGAACCACAACTACAGATATTGTCCCCACAAAAATGGCAAAGTGAGAATTGTCCATAATGTTCAGCAAGATGAAACAATGGAAGACATGGGAAGTAGAATGTCAAGGATCTACGTAGCCCTGGACAACAAGCAAGAAAAATATTAGTCGCACATGATTGAAGTGGAAGGTATGATAAAAAACCATGCCTTTTCTATTTTAATTGATTCAAGGGCTAGCCATAGTTATATAGATTCTAGAGTGGTGGAAATTATGCATTTACCAAGAAGCAAGCATGAGAAGTATTGGTTAGTGCAGTTGGCTACATGAACCAAGAGAAAAGTCATTGAGTTGGTTAAGTCCTATCCTATGGACATGAATGGACTGAGCACAAAGGATGAATTGAACATTCTGCCTTTAGGTTCTTATGAATGTCTAATTGGGATGGACTGGTTGGACCAACACCATGCCATATTGGACTGTCATAACAAGACATTCACTTGCCTGGATGAGGAAGGAAATTAGAAAATAGTCCAATGAATTCCTAGAGTTGTTGCTATCAGAGAAATCTCAACAATGAAGCTGAAGAAGTGCTACAGGAAAGGTTGTCAATTATTTGCAGCCCATGTGGAGGAAAGACCTAAGGGTAAGGTGTCAAAGATTTAAGATCATGCGGTGCTAAAGGAGTTTGAATATGTATTTATGGAGGTACCCAGACTACCCCTAAAGAGATATATTGACTTCTCTGTAAACTTAATTCCTGGAGTAGCTCCAGTGTCGAAAGATCCTTACAGAATGAATACACCAGAGATGAAAGAGATGCAATTGCAGCTTGAAGAGCTTCTGAAGAAGAGGTATATATGCCCAAGCGTGTCACCTTGGGGTGCCTCGATCCTTTTTGTGAAGAAGAAGGATGGGACATTGAGATTGTGCATTGATTTTAGACAATTGAACAGAGTAACTGTAAAGAACAAATATCCTTTGCCGAGGATTGATGACCTCTTTGATTAGTTGAAGGATTGATGACCTCTTTGATTCATGATTTTTTTTGAATCCAGAAAGTTGAAAGAGCACGAAAGGAACTATGCAACTCATGATTTGGAGTTGGCAGCCATAATGAATGCTCTAAATAAATGGAGGCATTACCTCATGGGAAGGAGGTTTGAACTGAGAACAAACCATACAGGTCTAAAGTACTTGTTTGATCAGCCAACCTTGAACGCTAGACATAGTAGGTGGTTGGAGTTTCTCTGTGAGTAAGATTTTTATATCAAGCATATCAAAGGGACGGAGAATAAAGTGGCTGATGAACTCAATAGGAGAGTACATGAACTACATGCTACAACCATTGGCATGTAACGAACTGATATCAAAAGCAGAATTTTGGAGGCTGCAAATACAGGTTTGCAAGGGATTTGGTATCAAAGCTACAACAAGGTAAGATGCCACAGACAGTGGCGAATTATAAATTGGAAGCTGATGGAACACTCTTGTACAAAAACAAATCTTGTGTACCTAATGTCCAGGATTTGAAACTTACAATTTTGAAAGAAATGCATAACGTACCTTATGCTGGGCACCCTTGGATACCAAAAGACTGTGGCAGTAGTCAAGATCCATTACTTTTGGCCAGGTATGAAGAAAGAGATTGTTGAATACATTGCTAGATGTATGGAGTGCTAGAAGGTTAAATCTGAACATAGGCACCCAACAGGATTGCTGCAGCCTTTACCCATTCCTGAGTGGAAGTGGGAGGTAGTGATAATGGATTTCATCACAGGATTGCCCAGAACATGCAAGCAACATGAATCAATCATGGTGGTGGTGGTGGGCAAGCTTACGAAAGCTGCCCATTTCATTCCGTTAAAGACTACTCACAAGGCAACGGATGTTGCCGACATCTTTATGAAGGAAGTGGCACGATTGCACTGAATTCCCAAGACAATTTTGTCTGACAGAGACCCGAAATTTACCTCAAACTTCTGGAAAGGGTTATTCAAGGGGTTCAGAATGAATTTGAACTTTAGTATGGCCTATCATCCCGAGTCGAATGGGTAGACAGAGCGGGTGAATCGAGTAATAGAGGACATACTGAGGATGTATGTGATGGACAAACCATCGAAATGGGAAGACTACCTATATTTGGTAGAATTCACCTACAATAATGCGTATCAAGCATCGTTGAAGATGATCCCATTTGAAGCACTTTATGGCAGCAAGTGCAATACTCCAGTAAGATGGGATAATCCAACTTATAGAGATGTGGTTGGGCCAGAGTTCCTCAAGGAAATGGAAGAGAAAATACTAAAAATTAAGCAGAATTTGAAAGCTACCCAAGATAGGTAGAAAAGTTATGCTGATAAGAATAGAACCCACAGAGAGTTTAAAGTGGGAGAGCATGTTTTCCTGAAAGTGAAAGCTAACAAAAGTTCCCTGAAACTAGGAAACTGTGCCAAGTTGGTAGCTATATTTTGTGGGCCATTTGAAATCCTAGAAAGGATTGGACCAATTGCATATATGCTTGCATTACCTTCATCCATGACTGTACATAATGTGTTTCATGTTTCATTTCTTAAGAAATATATACCTGATGCTAATCATGTAATTGATTGGAATTTGATTCGAGTGGAGCAAGAAGGTGTCCTGCAAATGTATCTTGTGTGCATATTGGATCGGAAAAGGAAACAACTCCAGAATCGAGCCATAGGGGTTGTAAAGGTCCAGTGGACCTGGTACAGTCTTGAGGACGTGACATGGGAACATGAAGATACTATGCAGGCAGAATACCCACATATTTTTGAAGATTTTGAAAATCTTGCTGATGTTGTGTAAAGAATTGCACTAAGGACAGTGCAAAAATAAGGGGAGGGGATTGTAATATCCCCAAGGACAAGCCCTATTGTATTTATGAATTGTAAAATATGTTTTGTAGGCTATCGAGCCGAATGTTTATAAGCTGGTGGGATTATGTGTTTATTAGGACAGAGAGCCTAAGTGTTAAAGGCCAGGAGCTTGTTTTTGTATATGTAATTATGCAAAACATTAATAAAGATTAAACATCACTGCGTGCAAACCGACCACGAAGAAAGAGTGATGGGGTACTAATCTTCCATAGAGTGGGTAAGGGAAAGGGGGCTGAAAGGTTGGAAAGAGGGGCTAAGCTTAGGGGATCAAGTCCTTGATAATAATAATTTGCTATTATTCCAAAGTTGTGTGAAAGACATGTTTTTTTTATCCTAACTCCTAGGAGAGACAACACATGCAGCTCCAACATGTGCAAAAGGGAACACATGCAGCTCTAGGAAGGCAAGTGTCGACCTAGTCACATGCAATTAAAATCTGGAGCTTCAGCTGAGTTGGGGGTTCGTTTTTCCATTTTCCCGATCCTTCGTCTGAGACCGTGAAACCTCTATGATCGACCTTTGCTTAATTTTCTTATCACATATCCTGAAAAACCAAAATCTGAGAACCGTTCTATGTCTTCTAAGGAACCCGGCACCTGAGTAATCGCCTTAGCTGTATCGTGTTTTAGCGTGGGATTTTTCCACCTACGGTGCCATGCCCATCTACTATTGCTACTATCATCCATGTGTGAATGAGTGCTGAACCATTGTTGTTGTCCTCACCTGGTTGGAGTTGAGTCGAGGAGTGTGTTGAAGAAGTGGGTTGTCAGGCCCATGGTATAAGAGACAGGTTTTCAGGCCTGTGAGCAACTCTCTCCAAGTGAGAGAGAGTATGCTAGGAAGTGGTTTTCACCCAGAGAGAGTCCAACACCAGCTATAGAGCTCTGAGAATTCCTGATCTGGCCTGTTGCCGAGACCCAGAGAGGGAGGTGAAGCACCGATGGACTGTTCTTATGAAGGCATATACTCCAGGGTGGAACATGCATGTGGGGAATGAGAGTCCATGAGTAGTGGTCATAATAAGGCTACTGGAGAGAATCCTTCTGGTTGCACTGTGCAGTTTTCCTGTAACCTCAGCCTAGTCTAGGATTCCCTTGCCTTGGGTGGAGCTTAGTCCCAGCTTGGTGGTGACCCACTGTTGAGCTTGATGAGCAACGTGGTCTAAGGCTAGGAGGTTAATGTAAGGTTTGCATGTAGTAGGTGGAGTTACTACAATTTCAAAGATAAGTATCATTATGTTTTTAATTTTAATTAAAATGCATGTGTGTGATGCTGGTAATATTATCATGTATTCCGTTGCAAGTGGAATTATTGTTAATTATAATTAATTATGTATGTTAGCGGTAATTATGTGTTTACTCTGTGCTAACTCATTTAACTTCATTTAAATTCATACTTTATAATTGTTATTCTGCATAGTAGAGTTGCCCGACAATGGGGTTGATGGTCAAGGATGTTACAGTAGAGCTCCATGGTATTTCAGAATCAAATGTTGCCCAAAATCTTTGATACCAGGATTGGTTTGCAAGGTATGAAATGTTTTGGTGAACTTTGACACTACTTGGCCCCTCTCTTGACACATTGTGGTCCATCTCATGTATTGGCCATCATTATACCAACAGGGTAATATTGTTCATTGACTGCATCCACAAAACAATCCCAAGTGGGCTCGACCCTATATTTTCCAGACTCCTCTATGGAAATTTTCTCCCAGTAAGTTTACCACCAATGTTTGACATGGGGGAGAGCTTTGAGGAGTGTGAAGGTGATCTTTTCTCTGTTGGAAAATTTGTGAATAGAGAAATAAACTTCTAGCAGATTTTACCATTTTTCTAGGGAATTTGTATCTATCTGTCCTTAAAATATGGGAATATCCAAATTAACTTGTATCTTGAAAGGAGAGGTGCCTCCAAAGTGTTTTCTTGATGAATATGCGTTGTTTTTTATCAGAAGGCATTGAAATATGTGGGAAAAATTCCCCATCATTTCGTCCCTTTGTCGTGTGAGAGCTTGCTCAAGCATCAGATTAATAAAATCGTATGCTCTATCATTCTTCTTTTCTTCTGACATGGAGGGTTTCTTTGGCATGCAAGAGTGATTTTCCTCAAGAGAGACAAGTTCAATACCCAACTTGTTATACTCAGATCTCGTCGAGGACATGCATTGGAAAACATGATTAAGAGCATCTTGCTCTAATACCACTGATCCATATTATTTTCGGCATGAAATGAGAGAGAAGATATAATAAAGAAATGTACAGATATATATAAGATATACAATAATATAACATAGATTTATCAGATATATAACCATAAACACAGGGATACAGTAATACACAATTTCTATTAATAAGTGAAATGTACAAGACTGTAAAAATATAGAATGAAAGACTCGTTAGAATGGTGGCAACTTATCTATGAGACTAAATGTGATGGCTACTCACATTCACAAGAAGATGGATTACAATGAGGCTCTAAAGGATTTTTTAACATAAAGAAAGTCCAAAACCCTAACCCTAAAATATGAAAAGGCAATAGTTTTGTGGACACTATTTTGGGTAGTTTGGTGTATCAACTTCCAGGGGGCGTAACTTTGGCATACGATCTTCGTTTGGGGCGTATGATAGCTCGTTGGAAAGGTATTATTGAGGAGATTCATTTTGGGGGATAAATTATATTATTTGGTTGTAATTGAGGTGATTTATCAATAAAAACTTCATTTAGGCCCTCAAAATGGCCTCAGAATTATAGGTACCAAAAAGGTTCTAAAAATAGTAAATTGGTAGAAGATTGTTTTCAGCCACTGTGAATAGGTGAATGGCCACCGATATCCACCTAGATAAATAATCACTCCTTAGGAAGCAATGGTATCTATTGCGTTGAGTTCTCGTGGGAGAGGGAAAAACGTTTGTTGAATCTGCATCTTGATGAGTTGCTTTCCTTGCTAGAGAAGTTGCGCTACTTAGCGTGTTGAAGGTTGTCACAAACATGTGGCTGGAAGGGTTGGACATTTTTAAACAACCTAGTTACATGAGATGAATATGTGCATAAGGAATCCTTTCACTTTTCTTGAATCTTGTTGACCTGATTCTGTTGAAGAGAAGGTGCTTGGACTAAGTCTGCAGCGATTGCGGTGTTCTTATGTTCACCTTTTGAATAGACTGTGAAGAAGCGGAATTTTGTAGTAGGAGATACTACCTTGTAGCAATGTTTAGGTGGGACAATAGTTGTAACTACCTATGGTATCTTATAGATATGACCCCCCAGAGTAACAATGACACTACGAGGTTGAGAATCATAAACATCATGGTGCTTCCACATATATGGTTGGCCCAAAATAACATCACAAAAATCCAACAAGAAAACATCACATATTACCTCATCCTTGAAGGGATGGATGCCATATGAAAATTGACACTACTAGTTCACACAAAAATCTTGTCCCTAGCAAAGCCACCCGATATTCTATGGCTGCGCATGTGGTGTCATCGACAATCCCAACTGTTTGACGACCTATGCTGAGATGAGGTTATTCTAGCTTCCTCTATCAACAATGAATTGCAATGAGGTCCCCTTCACCCACATATGTGAATGGAAGAGGCATTCCCCCTCTTTAGTATCTATTGGCTCTTCTGGTTGAATTGTTGTGGTTGCGAAAGTAGAAGTGGGGTATGCATCGATGATCTCTCTTTTTCCATTTTTTTGAATTAGATTTTGAATTAGTGGTCGGATCCTTGTTTTTGATCTTGGCCACCAATTATTGTTTTGAGCGACATTCATCAGTGTTGTGCCAAGGGATTCTATGGAAATAACACCACTTTCCAGTGTCCTTCTTCATCTTCCCGTGGCCATTCTTTTCATGTGGCCTGGACTGGTTTTCGGGAGGCTATTTGTTAGGGCCATCTTTATCGTACTTTGGTTGTTCTGGATTTTTAGACCTGAATTCCCCTTTGTTCTGGTGCCTAAATTTTTGTTCAATTTTGAAATCATATCGATAGGAAGATTCCAGCAATGAGATGTCTAGAAACTCCATTTCAGTTTGGATGTACCTATGTAGAGCCCCATGGTATTTTAGAAAAACATTCTGCTCAGAATATTTGATACCCAACTTGGTGCACAAGGTATAAAATGTGTTGTTGAACTCTGGTACTGTTTGGCCCCTCTCTTCATGTAGTGTGGTCCATCTCATGTACTGGTCATCACAGTTACCAATAGGGTAAATATTGTTCCTTGACCACATCCACAAAAAAATCCCAAGTGTGCTCAGCCCCATATATTCTAGACTCCTCTGTGGAATTTTTCTCCCAGTAAGTTTCCCACCAATTTTTGACATGGGGGAGAGCTTTAAGGAGTGCGAAGGTGATCTTTTCCCTGTTGGAAAAATTGTGAAAATAGAAATAACCTTCTAGCAGATTTAACATTTTTCTAGACCATATGTATCTATCTGTCCTTCAAATACGATAATATCCAAATCAACTTGTACCTTGAAATGTGAGGTACCTCTAAAGTGGTCTCTTAATGAAGATGCACCGATTGTTATTGGCAGGTGTTGAAGAATGTCGGAAAATTCTCCATCATTTCGTCCCTCTGTCGCATGAGAGATTGCTCAAACAACAGATTAATAAAATCGTCTACTTTGTTGTTTTTCTTTTCTTCTGCCATGGAGGGTTTCTTTGGCATGTGAGAGCGATTTTCCTCAAAAGAGACAAGCTCGAGACCCAACTTTCTATACTAAGACCTCATCGGGGACATGCACTTAAAAAATGATCAAGAGAAGCCTCCTCTGATACCACTGAAACGTATTATTTTTGGCACGAAGTGAGAGAGGAGATATAATAAATAAATGTACATATATATATCAGATATCCAATAATGTAACAGATATTTATCAGAGATATAACCATAAACACAAAGATACAGTAATACACAATTTCTATTAATAAGTGTAATGTATAAGACTATAAAAATACAAAATGAAAGATTCGTTAGAATGGTGGAAACTTATCTAAGAGACAAGATGTGATGGCTACTCACATTCGCAAGAATATGGATTACAATGAGGCTCTAAAGGCTTTTTTAACATAAATAAAGTCCAAAACCCTAACCCTGAAAGATGAAAAGGCAATAGTTTTGTGGACATTGTTTTGGGTAGTTTGGTGTATCAACTTCTGGGGGGCATAACTTTGGCATACGATCTCCGTTTGGGGCGTATGATAGCTCGGTGGAAAGGTATCATAGAGGAGTTTCATTTTCGAGGCTTAATTATATAATTTGGTTGTCAATAAGGTTATTTATCTCAAAAATCATCATTTAGGCCCTCAAAATGGCCTCGAAAGTTTAGGAATCGAAAAACTACTCAAAATTGTAAATTGGCAGAAGATTGTTTTCAATGACTGTGAATAGGTGCGTGGCCACCAATATCCACCTGGATCAATACTCACTCCTTAGGAAGCAATGGTATCTATTGCATTGAGTGCCTGTGGGAGAGAGAAAAATGTTTGTTGAATTTGCATCTTGATGAGCTGCTTTCCTTGGTGGAGAAGTTGTGCTACTTAGCATGTTGAAGGTTGTCACAAACATGTGGCTGGAAGGGTTGGACATTTTTAAAAGGCCTAGTTACATGAGATGATTATGTGCATAAGGAATCCTTGCACTTTTCCTTAATCTTGTTGACCCGATTCTGCTTAAGAGAAGGTGCTTCGACTGAGTCTGCAGCGGTTGCGGTGTTCTTACGTTCACCTTTTGAACAGACTGTGGAGAAGCTGAATTTTGTAGTAGGGGATACTACCTTGTAGCAATGTTTAGGTGGGAAAATAGTTGTAACTACCTGTGGTATCCTGTAGAGATGACCCCCAAGAGTAACAATGACACTACGAGGTCGAGAATCATAAATAGCAGGGCGCTTCCACATATATGGTTGGCCCAAAAGAACATCATAGACATCCAACAAGGAAACATCACATATTACCTCATCCTTGAAGGGATGGATTCCATATGAAAATCGACACTACTGGTTGACACAAAAATCTTGTCCTCAGCAAAGCGACCCGATGTTCTATGGCTTCACGTGTGGTGTCGTCGACAATCCCAACTGTTTGATGACCTATGCTGAGATGAGATTCTTTTGGCTTCCTCTATCAATAATGAATTGCAATGAGGTCCCCTTCACCCACATTTGTGAATGGAAGAGGTGTTCCCCCTCTTCAAGATCTATTGGTTCTTGTGGTTGAATTGTTGTGGTTGTGAAAGTAGAAGTGGGGTATGCGTCGATGATCTGTCTTTTTCCATTTTTTGAATTAGATTCTGAATTAGTGTTCGGATCCTTGTCTTTGATATTGGCCACCAATTATTGTTTTGAGCGACATTCATTAGTGTTGTGCCAAGGGATTCTATGGAAATAACACCACTTTCCAGTGTCCTTCTTCATCTTCACGTGACCATTCTTTTCATGTGGCCTGGACTAGTTTTTGAGAGGCTATTTGTTAGGGTTGTCTTTATAATACTTTGGTTGTTTTGGATTTGCAGACCCAAATTTCCCTTTGTTATGGTGCCTAAATTTTTGTTCAATTTTGAAAGCATATCGATAGGCAGATTCCAACGATGAGATGTCTAGAAACTCCATTTCAGTTTGGATGTACCTATGTAGAGCCCCATGGTATTTCATAATTTTTTTTTGCTCAGAATCTTTGATACCCAGCTTGGTGCACAAGGTATGAAATGTGATTTTGAACTTTGGTACTGTTTGGCCCCTCTCTTGATGTAGTGTGGTCCATCTCATGTACTAGTCATCATAGTTACCAATCGAGTAAATATTGTTCCTTGACTGCATCCACAAAAAAATCCCAAGTGTGCTCAGCCCCATATATTCTAGACTCCTCTGTGGAATTTTTCTCCCAGTAAGTTTCCCACCAATTTTTGACATGGGGGAGAGCTTTAAGGAGTACGAAGGTGATCTTTTCCTTGTTGGAAAAATTGTGAACATAGAAATAACCTTCTAGTAGATTTAACATTTTTCTAGACCATATGTATCTATCTATCCTTCAAATACAATAATATCCAAATTAAATTGTACCTTGAAAGGTGAGGTACCTCTAAAGTGGTCGGTTGATGAAGATGCACCGATTGTTATTGGCAGGCATTGAAGGATGTGGAAAAAAATCTCCATCATTTCGTCCCTTTGTCGCATGAGAGATTTCTCAAACAATAGATTAATATAATCGTATGCTTTTTCATTTTTCTTTTCTTCTACCATGGAGGGTTTCTTTGGTGTGCGGGAGCGATTGTCCTCAAAATAGACAAGCTCGAGAACCAAATTTCTATACTAAGACCTCATCGGGGACATGCACTTAAAAAAATGATCAATAGAAGCCTCATCTGATACCATATTTGACTGTCATAACAAGACATTCACTTGCCTGGATGAGGAAGGAAATTAGAAAATAGTCCAATGAATTCCTAGAGCTGTTGCTATCAGAGAAATCTCAGCAATGCAGCTGAAGAAGTGCTACAGGAAAGGTTGTCAATTATTTGCATACCATGTGGAGGAAAGACCTAAGGGTAAGGTGTCAAAGATTTAAGATCATCCGGTGCTAAAGGAGTTTGAATATGTATTTATGGAGGTACCCAGACTACCCCCGAAGAGATATATTGACTTCTCTGTAAACTTAATGCCTGGAGCAGCTCCAGTGTCAAAAGATCCTTACAGAATGAGTACGCCAGAGATAAAAGAGATGCAATTGCAGCTTGAAGAGCTTTTGAAGAAGAGGTATATATGCTCAAGCGTGTCACCTTGGGGTGCCCTGATCCTTTTTGTGAAGAAGAAGGACGGGATGTTGAGGATTGATGACCTCTTTGATTAGTTGAAGGATGCGAAGATATTTTCGAAGATAGACCTCAGGTCGGGATATCACCAGGTAAGGATAAAGGATGAAGACATTAGCAAGACCGCCTTTAGAACAAGGTATGGTCATTATGAATTCACAGTGGTTCCATTTGGGTTGTCAAATGCACCCACTGTTTTTATGTGCTTGATGAATGGTGTATTCAGGGACTATCTGGACAAGTTTGTCATAGTCTTTTTGGATGACATCCTGGTGTATTCCAAGTCAGAGGGAGATGATGAACAACATCTGAGGATGGTGTTCTAGGTGCTAAGAGAGCGCCAAATGTATGCCAAGTTGAACAAGTTCTTGTTTTATTAGGAGCAGATCCATTAATTGGGGCATATTATTTTGAAGGATGGGATAGCTGTAGATCCTAAGAAGATTGAGGCCATTAGAGAATGGTCAGCGCCAAATAATGTGACAGAAGTCATATCCTTTATGGGTCTAGTTGGTTATTACAGAAGGTTTATCATAGGGTTCTCGAGGATAGCTCACCCTATCACTTCCTTGCAAAGGAAGGAGAAGAAGTTTCAGTGGACAAAAGATTGTGAGAGAAGCTTCCAACAATTGAAGTAACTGTTAACCAGTGCTCCAATCCTGAGGATTCTAGATCCAAATGAAGACTTTGTAGTGTGTACAAATGCATGCAAAGAAGGACTGGGAGGATTCCTCAGTCAGAATGGATTCGTAATTTTTTATGAATCCAGAAAGTTGAAAGAGCACGAAAGGAACTATGCAACTCATGATTTGGAGTTGGCAACCATAATGAATGCTCTAAATAAATGGAGGCATTATCTCATGGGAAGGAGGTTCAAACTGAGAACAAACCATAATGGTCTAAATTATTTGTTTGATCAGCCAACCTTGAATGATAGACATAGTAGGTGGCTGGAGTTTCTCTGTGAGTAAGATTTTTATATCAAGCATATCAAAGTGAAGGAGAATAAAGTGGCTGATGCACTCAATAGGAGAGTACATGAACTACATGCTACAACCATTAGCATGTAACGAACTAATATCAAAAGTAGAATTTTGGAGGCTGCAAATACAGATTTGCAGTAAAGGGATTTGGTATCAAAGCTACAACAAGGTAAGATGCCACAGAAAGTGGAGAATTATAAATTGGAAGCTGATGGAACACTCTTGTACAAAAACAAATCTTGTGTACCTAATGTCCAGGATTTGAAACTTACAATTTTGAAAGAAATGCATAACGTACCTTATGCTGGGCACCCTTGGATACGAGAAGAATGTGGTAGTAGTCAAGAGCCATTACTTTTGGCCAGGTATGAATAAAGAGATTGCTGAATACATTGCTAGATGTATGGAGTGCCAAAAGGTTAAATATGAACACAGGCACCCAGTAGGATTGCTGCAGCCTTTACCCATTCCTGAGTGGAAGTGGGAGGTAGTGATAATGGATTTCATCACAGGATTGCCTAGAATAGGCAAGCAACATGAATCAATCATGGTGGTGGTGGTGAAAAAGCTTACGAAAGCTACCCATTTCATTCCATTAAAGACTACTCACAAGGCAACGGATGTTTCCGACATCTTTATGAAGGAAGTGGCAAGATTGCACGGAATTCCCAAGACAATTCTATCTGAAAGAGACCTGAAATTTACCTCAAACTTCTAGAAAGGGTTATTCAAGGGGTTCAGAATGAATCTAAACTTTAGTATGGCCTATCATCCCAAGTCGGATGGGCAGACAGAGCGGGTGAATCGAGTAATAGAGGACATACTAAGGATGTATGTGATGGAAAAACCATCGAAATGGGAAGACTACCTATATTTGGTAGAATTCGCCTACAATAATGGGTATCAAGCATCATTGAAGATGATCCCATTTGAAGCAATTTATGGAAGAAAGTGCAATACTCCAGTAAGATGGGATAATCCAGCTGATAGAGAAGTGGTTGGGCCAGAGTTCCTCAAGGAAATGGAAGAGAAAATACTAAAAATTAAGTAGAATTTGAAAGCTACCCAAGATAGGTAGAAAAGTTATGCTGATAAGAACAAAACCCACAGAGAGTTTAAAGTGGGAGAGCATATTTTCCTGAAAGTGAAAGCTAACAGAAGTTCCCTGAAACTGGGAAACTGCGCCAAGTTGGTAGCCATATTTTGTGGGCCATTTGAAATCCTAGAAAGGATTGGGCCAGTTGCATATATGCTTGCATTACCTTCATCAATGACTATACATAATGTGTTTCATGTTTCATTTCTTAAGAAATATATACCTGATGCTAATCATGTAATTGATTGGAATTTGATTTGAGTGGAGCAAGAAGGTGTCCTGCAAATGTATCCTATGCGCATATTGGATCGGAAAAGGAAACAGCTCCAGAATCGATCCATAGGGCTTGTAAAGGTCCAGTGGACCTAGTACGGTCTTGAGGACATGACATGGGAATATGAAGATGCTATGCGGGAAGAATACCGACATATTTTTGAAGATTTTGAAAATCTTGCTGATGCTGTGTAAAGAATTGTACTAAGGACAGTGCAAAAATAAGGGGAGGGGATTGTAATATCCCCAAGGACAAGCCCTATTATATTTATGAATTGTAAAATATGTTTTGTAGACTGGTGAGCCGAATGTTTATAAGCTGGTGGGATTATGTGTTTATTAGGCCGGAGAGCCTAAGTGTTAAAGGCCAGGAGCCTGTTTTTGTATATGTAATTATCCAAAACATTAATAAATATTAAACATCATTGCGTGCAAACCGACCACGAAGAAAGAGTGATGGGGGACTAATCTTCCACAGAGTGGGTAAGGGAAAGGGGGCTGAAAGGTTGGAAAGAGGGGATAAGCTTAGCAGATCAAGTCCTTGAGAATAATAATTTATTATTATTCCAAAGTTGTGTGAAAGACATGTTTTTTTTATCCTAAGTCCTGGGAGAGGCAACACATGCAACTCCAACATGTGAAAAAGGGAACACATGCAGCTCTAGGAAGGCAAGTGTCGACCTGGTCACATGCAGTTAAAATTTGGAGCTTCAACTGAGTTGGGGGTTTATTCTGCCATTTTCCTGATCCTTCGTTTGAGACCATGAGACCTCTATGATCGAACTTTGCTTAATTTTCTTATCACCTATCCTGAAAAACCAAAATCTGAGAACCGTTCTGTGTCTTCTAAGGAACCCGACACCTGATTAATCGCCTTATCTATGTCATGTTTTAGCGTGATATTTTTCTGCCTACGGTTCCATGCCCATCTACTGTTGCTACTGTCATCCATGTGTGAATGAGTGTTGAACCATTGTTGTTGTCCTGACCTGGTTGGAGTTGAGTCGAGGAGTGTGCTGAAGAAGTGGGTTGTTAGGCCCGTGGTATAAGAGACAGGTTTTCAGGCTTGTGAGCAACTCTCCCCAGGTGAGAGAGAGTCTGCTAGGAAGTGGTTTTCTCCCAGAGAGAGTCCAACACCAGCTATGGAGCTCTGAGAATTCCCGATCCGGCCTGTTGCCGAGACCTAGAGAGGGAGGTGAAGCACCGATGGATTGTTCTTATGAAGGTGTATACTCCACGGTGGAACAGGCATGTGGGGAATGAGAATTCATGAGTAGTGGTCATAAGAAGGCTCCTAGAGAGAATCCTTCTGGTTGCACTGTGCAGTTTTCCTGTAACCTCAGCCTAGTCTAGGATTCCCTTGCCTTGGGTAGAGCTTAGTCCCAGCTCGGTGGTGACCCAATGTTGAGCGTGATGAGCAACGTGGTCTAAGGCTAGGAGGTTCATGGAAGTTCTGCACGTAGTTGGTGGATTTACTACAATTTCAAAGATAAGTATCATTATGTGTTTAATTTCAATTAAAATGCATGTCTATGATGCTGGTAATATTATCATGTATTCCGTTGCAAGTGGAATTATTTTTAATTCTAATTAATTATGTATGTTAGCAGTAATTATGTGTTTACTCTGTGTTAACTCATTTAACTTCATTTAAATTCATACTTTATAAGTGTTATTCTGCATAGTAGAGTTGCCCGACAATGGGGTTGATGGTCAAGGATGTTACAATAGAGCTCCATGGTATTTCATAATCAAATGTTGCTCAAAATATTTTATACCAGGATTGGTTTGCAAGGCATGAAATGTTTTGGTGAACTCTGACACTACTTGGCCCCTCTCTTGATGCATTGTGGTCCATCTCATGTACTGGTAATCATAGTTACCAACAGGGTAATATTATTCATTGACCGCATCCACAAAACAATCCCAAGTGGGCTCGACCCCATATATTCCAGACTCCTCTGTGGAAATTTTCTCCCAGTAAGTTTACCACCAATGTTTGACATGGGGGAGAGATTTGAGGAGTGCGAAGGTGATCTTTTCTCTGTTGGAAAATTTGTGAATAGAGAAATAAACTTCTAGCAGATTTAACCATTTTTCTAGGGAATTTGTATCTATCTGTCCTTAAAATATGGGAATATCAAAATTAACTTGTATCTTGAAAGGAGAGGTGCCTCCAAAGTGGTTTCTTGATGAATACACATTGTTTTTTATCAGAAGGCATTGAAATATGTGGGAAAAATTCCCCATCATTTCGTCTCTCTGTCGCGTGAGAGCTTGCTCAAGCATCAGATTAATAAAATCGTCTGCTCTATCATTATTCTTTTCTTCCGACATGGAGGGTTTTTTGGGCATGCGAGAGTGATTTTCCTCAAGAGAGACAAGTTCAAGACCCAACTTGTTATACTCAGATCTCGTCGGGGACATGCACTGAAAAAAATGATTAAGAGCATCTTGGTCTAATACCACTGATCCATATTATTTTCGGCATAAAATGAGAGAGAAGATATAATGAAGAAATGTACATATATATATAATATATACAATAATATAACATAGACTTATCAGAGATATAACCATAAACACAGGGATACAGTAATACATAATTTCTATTAATAAGCGAAATGTACAAGACTGTAAAAATATAGAATGAAAGACTTGTTAGAATGGTGGCAACTTATCTATGAGACTAGATGTGATGGATACTCACATTCACAAGAATATGGATTACAATGAGGCTCTAAAGGATTTTTTAACATAAAGAAAGTCCAAAACCCTAACCCTGAAAGATGAAAAGGCAATAGTTTTGTGGACACTATTTTGGGTAGTTTGGTGTATCAACGTCCAGGGGGCGTAACTTTGGCATACGATCTTCGTTTGGGGTGTATGATAGCTCGTTGGAAAGGTATCATAGAGGAGATTCATTTTGGGGGCTCAATTATATCATTTGGTTGTAATTGAGGTAATTTATCAAGAAACACTTCATTTAGGCCCTCAAAAAGGCCTAAGAAGTATAGGAACCAAAAAACTACTAAAAATAGTAAATTGGTAGAAGATTGTTTTCAGCCACTATGAATAGGTGAATGGCCATTGATATCCACCTAGATATATACTCACTCCTTAGGAAGAAATGGTATCTATTGCGTTGATTTCCCGTGGGAGAGCGAAAAATGTTTGTTGAATCTGCATCTTGATGAGCTGCTTTCCTTGCTGGAGAAGTTGCGCTACTTAGCGTGTTGAAGGTTGTCACAAACATGTGGCTAGAAGGGTTGGAACTTTTTAAACAACCTAGTTACATGATATGAATATGTGCATAAGGAATCCTTTTACTTTTCTTGAATCTTGTTGACCTGATTCTGTTGAAGAGAAGGTGCTTGGACTGAGTCTGCAGCGGTTGCGGTGTTCTTACGTTCACCTTTTGAACAGACTGTGAAGAAACTGAATTTTGTAGTAGGAGATACTATCTTGCAGCAATGTTTAGGTGGGACAATAGTTGGAACTACCTGTGGTATCCTATAGATATGACCCCCCAGAGTAACAATGACACTACGAGGTCGAGAATCATAAACATCATGGTGCTTCCACATATATGGTTGGCCGAAAATAACATCATAGAAATCCAATGAGAAAACATCACATATTACCTCATCATTGAATGGATGGATGCCATATGAAAATTGACACTACTGGTTCACACAAAGATCTTGTCCCTAGAAAAGCCACCTGATGTTTTATGGCTACGCATGTGGTGTCATCGACAATCCCAACTGTTTGACGACCTATGCTGAGATGAGGTTCTTCTGGCTTCCTCTATCAACAATGAATTGCAATGAGGTCCCCTTCACCCACATATGTGAATGGAAGATGCGTTCCCCCTCTTCAGGATCTATTGGTTCTTCTGGTTGAATTGTTGTGGTTGCGAAAGTAGAAGTGGGGTATGCATCGATGATCTGTCTTTTTTCATTTTTTTGAATTAGATTCTGAATTAGTGTTCGGATCGTTGTGTTTGATCTTGGCCACCAATTATTGTTTTGAGAGACATTCATTAGTGTTTTTCCAAGGGATTCTGTGGAAATAACACCACTTTCCAGTGTCCTTCTTCATCTTCCCGTGGCCATTCTTTTCATGTGGCTTGGACTGGTTTTCGGGAATCTATTTGTTAGGGCTGTCTTTATCGTACTTTGGTTGTTACATATTTTTAGACCCGAATTCCCCTTTGTTCTGGTGCCTAAATTTTTGTTCAATTTTGAAATCATATCGATAGGAAGATTCCAGCGATGAGATGTCTAGAAACTCCATTTCAGTTTGGATGTACCTATGTAGAGCCCCATGGTATTTCAGAAAAACATTCTGCTCAGAATATTTGATACCTATCTTGGTGGACAAGGTATAAAACATGTTGTTGAACTCTGGTACTGTTTGGCCCCTCTCTTGATGTAGTGTGGTCCATCTCATGTACTGGTTATCATAGTTACCAATAGGGTAAATATTGTTCCTTGACCACATCCACAAAAAAATCCCAAGTGTGCTCAGCCCCATATATTCTATACTCCTCTGTGGAATTTTTCTCCCAGTAAGTTTCCCACCAATTTTTGACATGGGGGAGAGCTTTAACGAGTGCGAAGGTGATGTTTTCCCTGTTGGAAAAATTGTGAACATAGAAATAACCTTCTAGCAAATTTAACATTTTTCTAGACCATATGTATCTATCTATCCTTCAAATACAATAATATCCAAATCAACTTGTACCTTGAAATGTGAGGTACCTATAAAGTGGTCTCTTGATGAAGATGCACCGATTGTTATTGGCAGGCGTTGAAGAATGTTGGAAAAATTCTCCATCATTTCGTCCCTCTGTCGCATGAGAGATTGCTCAAACAACAGATTAATAGAATCGTCTGCTTTGTCATTTTTGTTTTCTTCCACCATGGAGGGTTTCTTTGACATGTGAGAGCGATTTTCCTCAAAAGAGACAAGCTCGAGATGCAACTTGCTATACTAAGACCTCATCGGGGACATGCACTTAAAAAACGATCAAGAGAAGCCTCCTCTGATACCACTGATCCGTATTATTTTTGGCACGAAATGAGAGAGGAGATATAATAAATAAATGTACATATACATATCAGATATCCAATAATATAATAGATATTTATCAGAGATATAACCATAAACACAAAGATACAGTGATACACAATTTCTATTAATAAGCGAAATGTATAAGACTGTAAAAATACAAAATGAAAGATTTGTTAGAATGGTGGAAACTTATCTAAGAGACTAGATGTGATGGCTACTCACATTTGCAAGAATATGGATTACAATGAGGCTCTAAAGTATTTTTTAACATAAAGAAAGTCCAAAACCCTAACCCTGAAAGATGAAAAGGCAATAGTTTTGTGGACACTATTTTGGGTAGTTTGGTGTATCAACTTCTGGGGGGCATAACTTTGGCATACGATCTCCGTTTGGGGCGAATGATAGCTCGTTTGGAAGGTATAATCGAGAAGATTAATTTTGGAGGCTCAATTATATAATTTTGTTGAAAATAAGGTTCCTTATCTCAAAAAAACATCATTTAGGCCCTCAAAATGGCCTCAAAAGTTTAGGAATCGAAAAACTACTAAAAATTGTAAATTGGCAGAAGATTGTTTTCAACGACTGTGAATAGGTGCGTGGCCACCGATATCCACCTAGATCAATACTCACTCCTTAGGAAGCAATGGTATCTATTGCATTGAGTGCTCGTGGGAGAGAGAAAAACGTTTGTTGAATTTGCATCTTGATGAGTTGCTTTCCTTGGTGGAGAAGTTGCGCTACTTAGCATGTTGAAGGTTGTCACAAACATGTGGCTGGAAGGGTTGGACCGTTTTAAAAGGCCTAGTTGTACATGAGATTATTATGTGCATAAGGAATCCTTGCACTTTTCCTCAATCTTGTTGACCCGATTCTGTTGAAGAGAAGGTGCTTGGACTGAGTCTGCAGCGGTTGCGGTGTTCTTACGTTCACCTTTTGAACAAACTGTGAAGAGGCTAAATTTTGTAGTAGGAGATACTACCTTGTAGCAATGTTTAGGTGGGACAATAATTGGAACTACCTGTGGTATCCTGTAGAGATGACCCCCAAGAGTAACAATGACACTACGAGGTCGAGAATCATAAATAGCAGGGCACTTCCACATATATGGTTAGCCCAAAAGAACATCATAGACATCCAACGAGGAAACATCACATATTACCTCATCCTTGAAGGGATGGATTCTGTATGGAAATCGACACTACTGGTTGACACAAAAATCTTTTCCCTAGCAAAGCCACTCGATGTTCTATGGCTACATGTGTGGTGTCGTCGACAATCCCAACTATTTGACGACCTATGCTGAGATGAGGTTATTCTGGCTTCCTCTATCAATAATGAATTGCAATGATGTCCCTTTCACCCACATCTGTGAATGGAATAGGTGTTCCCCCTCTTCAACATCTGTTGGTTCTTCTGGTTGAATTGTTGTGGTTGCAAAAGTAGAAGTGGGGTATGCGTCGATGATTTGTCTTTTTCCATTTTTTTGAATTAGATTCTGAATTAGTGTTCGGATCCTTGTCTTTGATATTGGCCACCAATTATTTTTTTGAGCGACATTCATCAGTATTGTTCCAAGGGATTCTATGGAAATAACACCACTTTCCAGTGTCCTTCTTCATCTTCACGTGACCATTCTTTTCATGTGGCCTGGACTGGTTTTCGAGAGGCTATTTGTTAGGGAAATCTGTATAATACTTTGGTTGTTCTGTATTTGCAGACCCAAATTTCCCTTTGTTCTGGTGCCTAAATTTTTGTTCAATTTTGAAAGCATATCGATAGGCAGATTCCAACGATGAGATGTCTAGAAACTCCATTTCAGTTTGGATGTACTTATGTAGAGCCCCATGGTATTTCATAATTTCTTTTTGCTCAGAATCTTTGATACCCATCTTGGTGCACAAGGTATGAAACGTGTTTTTGAACTTTGGTACTGTTTGGCCCCTCTCTTGATGTAGTGTGGTCCATATCATGTACTAGTCATCATAGTTACCAATCGGGTAAATATTGTTCCTTGACTGCATCCACAAAAAAATCCCAAGTGTGCTCAGCCCCATATATTCTAGACTCCTCTATGGAATTTTTCTCCCAGTAAGTTTCCCACCAATTTTTGACATGGGGGAGAGCTTTAAGGAGTTTGAAGGTGATCTTTTCCCTGTTGGAAAAATTGTGAACATAGAAATAACATTCTAGTAGATTTAACATTTTTCTAGACCATATGTATCTATCTATCCTTCAAATATGATAATATCCAAATTAAATTTTACCTTGAAATGTGAGGTACTTCTAAAGTGGTCGGTTGATGAAGATGCACTGATTGATATTGGCAGGCATTGAAGGATGTGGAAACAAATCTCCATCATTTCGTCCCTCTGTCGCATGAGAGATTTCTCAAACAATAGATTAATATAATCGTATGCTTTTTCATTTTTCTTTTCTTCTGCCATGGAGGGTTTTTTTGGCGTGCCAGAGTGATTGTCCTCAAAATAGACAAGATCGAGAACCAACTTTCTATACTAAGACCTCATCGGGGACATGCACTTCAAAAAATGATCAAGAGAAGCCTCATCTGATAGCACTGATCCGTATTATTTTCAGCACGAAATGAGAGAGGAGATATAATAAATAAATGTACATAACTATATCAGATATCCAATAATATAATAGATATTTATCAGAGATATAACCATAAAAACTAATATACAGTAATACACAATTTCTATTAATGAGTGACATGTACAAGACTGTAAAAATACAGAGTGAAAGAATTGCTAGAATGGTGCCATCTTATCTTTGAGAAGAGATGTGACAACTACTCAAATTATCAAGAATATGGATTAAAATTAGGCTTTAAAGGCCTTTTTAAATTAAATAAAGTCCAAAACCCTAACCTTGGAAGACGAAAAGCCAACAATTTGGTGGAACCTGTTTTGGGTAGTTTGGTGTATCAACATTTTGGGGGCGTAACTTTGGCACACTATTTTCGTTTGGGGTGCGCGATAGCTTGCTGGAAAGGTGTCATCAAGGAGATTCATTTTTGGGGTTCAATCAGAGCCATTGGGAAACATTGATGTGATCGATCCTGAAAAAAATTCATTTAGGACCTCAAAATGGCCCCAAAAGTTTTGGAACCAAAAAACTGATAAAAATAGTAAATCACCATAAGATTGTTTTGAGCCAGTTGGAATAGGTGGGTAGCCATAGATATCCACATGGATCAATCCTACCTCCTTAGGAATAAATTGTCTCCATTGAGTTGAGTGCCAAGGGGAGAGGGAAAAACATTTGATGAATCTACATCTTGAGGAGCTACTTTCCTTGTTGGAGAAGTTGCGTTGTTGAGCTTGTTGAAGGTTGTCACGAACCTGTGGCAGGAAGGGTTGAATCTTTTAAACTAGTCTAGATACATGAGATGACTGAGTGCAGAAGGAATCCTTTCAATTTTCTTCAATATTGTTGATCTTCTTCTACTTGACAAAAGGTGCTTGGAATGAGGCTGCATTAGTTGCAGTGTTCTTTTGTTCACCTTTTGAACAGACTGTGAAGAAGATAAATTTTGTAGTATGAGATACTACCTTGCAGCACTGTTTAGGTGGGACTGTAGTAGGAACTACCTCTGGTATCCTATAGTGATGACCCCCCAGAGTAACAATGACACTACAAGGTCGAGACTCATAAATAGCATGGCCCTTCCACATATATGGTTGGACCAAAAGAACATCACATACATCCAACAGGGAAACATCACATAATACCTCATCCTTGAAGGGCTGGATGTTGTATGAAAATCAAAACTGTTGGCTGATACACAGATCTTGTCCATGGCGAAGCAACCCGATGTTGTATGGATATGGGTGTGGTGTTGTCGACAATCCCAACTATTTGATGACCTCTGCTGAGATGAGGTTCTTCTATCTTCCGCTATAAACAATGAAATGCAATGGGTCCCCTTCACCCACATCTATGAATGGAAGAGGCATTCCGCCTCTTCAGGATCTGTTGGTTCTTGTGGTTGAATTGTTTCATTCATAATAGTAGCAATGGGGTTTGTGGTGATGATCTGTCTTTTTCCATTATTTTCTGAATCAGATTTTGAATTAGTGTTCGACTCCTTGTATTTGATATCGTCCACCAATTATTGTTTTGAGTGAAATTCATCAGTGTTGTTCCAAGTGATTGTTGGTGTATAAATATGTTCAATATATATATATATATATATATATATATATA
>JZKD02S1739578.1:355682-371467 GCA_000966675.3 Picea glauca
CCCCCAACTAATCCAATTGACATTGGTGCAGGAAAAATTCCACCAGGAGAAGGTTCAAGGGGAGCCAGTGAGGCTCCAAAAGAAGAACTTAAAACAAAAGAATCAACATTGGGGCAGGCAGAACGTGAATCTGCTGAACATCTAGGAGACACTCAAAATCCAGTTTCTAAACCATCTATCAGTGGAATGGTAGAAGAAGAAGGAAATGTAGCCACTGAGACTGAGACCTTTGGGTTTCCAATCTTGGATATTTCTAGAAACATCAGGATGAAAAATATCCCACTATCATCGTTACCCACTTTCATAGGTATGTCAACTGAAGATCTAGACTTATTTTTATTCGAGTTTGACATATTATGTAGAAGCTATAACTACTTAGACGATGCCCAGAAACTTAATCTCTTTCCTGCTGCAATGAAGGATTCAACCTTAAGATGGTTCATGAGCTTAGGAGAAAATACAATACTCGCTTGGTATCAGATGAAAGACACATTTTTACAGAAATACCAAGACTATTGTAAGGATAATGCTAAAAATGACATTTCTAAAATGCAACAACCAAAAGATGAAATCCTTGAAGACTACTTAGAAAGGTTATTATACAACTATCAGAAATCAAAATTATTCACCACAGACCTAGCTGTAGTAAGAACTGTATTTTTGAAAGGTATTAGAGATGACTGCATAGAAGTTTTAAACTTGTTAAGTTCAGGAGATGTGCACCAAAAGCATTTTGCAGAGATTGTAGATTACTGTAGAAGATACTCAAGAGGACAAGCTAAAACAGGCAAAGCACCAAGAGATTCTTTTAGCAGAAATACAAGACAAAGCTCAGGGATTGTCACCAGAATTGAGTTAGGAAACTTATTAGAGAACTTTAAAACATACATCTTGAGCACAATCAGTAACCAGTTAGATACCCTAAAAATGAAAAATAAACAAGAAGAAGAGATTGTTTTAGCAATCTTTTGTCCTAGATGTAGAAAGAAGCACGGTGAGAAAGAATGCCCATTAAATGTCATAGAAATCTGTGGCCTGTGTACACTAGAGCACCCCACATCTGAGTGTCCAACTTTGCTTGAGATACAAGCCATGTATAGGGAAGGAGGAGTCTCACAGGAACAACCATACCCTTCCAGAAGACCTTGGAGAGCACAAAACCCCAATGCATTTTATGACCCTAATGCACAGTATTAATAGAAACAATGGGGTCCTCCTCCAATTCCCTATCCACAATGGACACCTCAGCAAGCTCAAACTCAACCTTGGCAACAAGGTTGGAGGGGGCCTGTCTATGGGAATCCCTCTTACCCTACATATCCACAATATCCTGCAAACATTTCCAAATTAGTACCTGGATTTAAACCACCGCAGATGCAAGCTTTACTCCCACCTCCTATACAACAACAATTTACAGTCCCCTTGAACCCTAATCAGTAGTAGCAAGTATCTATAAATGCCAATCAACAGCCACAAAACCAAGCTGCCCACAACCCTCCGAGACCAACAACAATCCCTACCCACCCAATCCCTAACCCCAATAATTGACCCACCCACCTTGTGCAGAATGCAGAATTTCAAACCTTTCCCACCTATGAAATTCAACTAAGATCAGGGAAAGTTGTAAATCAATCAAATCCTAGGGTAATAATTCAAGAAGAAAATGTTAATCATTCTGAAGAGGAAAACACTCAAACCACCCCTGTAGAAGAAGAGACTTCCCATCCTATTCCAACCACTTCTCATTCCGTAGGAGTACCTCAACAAGTTAATCTTCCACCCTACCCTGAAAGATTATTTGAGAAGAAACCTGACCCACCCTTGCACAAAGACATAGGGGATGAGTTACAAAATGTATGTATAAAAATACCTCTGCTGCAAGCCATTACAGATATCCCCATATATGCCAAAATCATAAGGGATCTTTTCCTTAAGAAACCAGGAAGGAAGAAGAAGGAACCTCCCCTTGTTCAGGTGGTGGGGCAATTATCTGAATTATTTCTGAAATGCCATACAAATATAATGACCCTGGGAACCCAGTAGTCACTGTTGAAATTAATGGTATTTCCTTACCAAACACACTCATTGATTTGGGTGCATCAATTAATGTAATGCCTTTTGACACTATGCAAAAACTCCAAATCAACCAGTTGAGACCAACCCAAACCATGACAGAGTTGGCAGATAAGTCGGTCATTAGCCTTGCACAAAGTCTAGATGATGTCACAGTCACTCTAGCTTCTTGGGAGTATCCGATAGAATTTCTAGTCATCTATTCTAAATCATCCTCTAAACCAGGACACCTCGTGGTTCTTGGTTGTCCTTGGCTGACCACAACAGATGCCTTTATCAGTTGTCGGTCTGGTGAGATGACTATATCCAATGGCACACATAGCCAAAAGATTGTCCTCTTCCCTCCTGCCCAACTGGCATAGGAGATACCTGTTTGGTTAGAAAACCCTTATGGAGAGGAATATTGCATCAGACCCCTGTTAACACTTGAACAAGTAAGAGGAATGCAAGAACAATCAGATGAACAAGTCTTAAGTTTATTTTTGGCTGATACAAATTGTATTGAATATCCGAGGTCTTTTGCAGAGTTGTCACACATTTTTAGTTTCAAATTTCAACAAACTTGGCACCCTGATATCACTCAATTATATACTTTATCACCATCTTCCTTAGAGAAGGAAGAAAGTACTAAACTTGTTGAGATTAGCCCAGGAAAACCTTTGTATATCAACTCTAGTTTGGAACCAGAACAAAAGTCACAAGTAATTGAAATGCTCCACAAATAATTTGATGCCTTTGCATGGGATTATGTAGACATGAAAGGCATTCACCTTGACACATGCACACATCATATCTACACTAATGACCAAATCAGACCAGTTAGACAACCTCAGCGAAGGATGAATCCAACCCTCAAAGATATTTTAAAAGAGGAATTGCAAAAACTCCTTCAATCCAATCTCATATACCCCATTTCAGATAGTCAATGGGTGTCTCCACTTGTCATAGTTCACAAGAAAAATGGTAAGTGGAGAATATGTGTAGACTTTAGGGAGTTGAACAAAGCCACCCATAGGGATTATTTTCCCTTACCATTTATTGATCAGGTGTCGGATACCTTGTCCAGAAAGAAGTATTTTTTGTTCCTAGATGGGTTTAGTGGTTATAACCAAATACAAATAGCACCCGAAGGCTAGGAGAAGACCACTTTCACCTGCCCATGGGGAACCTATGCTTATAGAGTTCTTCCTTTTGGACTTTTCAATGCCCCAACCACTTTTTAAAGGGATGTCCTAGCCATTTTCTCTGACTTGACCAATGATTGCGTGGAAGTCTACATGGATGACTTTACAGTCCATGGAAATGACTTCCAGGAATCTTTGACCAGTCTAGAAAAAGTCTTGATTAGGTGTAAGGAAACTAATCTTTCCCTAAGTAATGAAAAGTCAAAGATGATGATCACTGAAGTTTGGGACATCACATCTCTGATTCTGGAATGAGAGTTGATTCGACAAAGATTCATATGATCACACAAATCAGAATACCTTCCTCACAAAAGGAAGTTCACAGCTTTTTAGGGCATGCTGGCTACTATAGAAGATTCATTCCGAATTTTACAAGCCTAGCTATCCCTTTATTCAAGTTATTATCTAAAGAAGTCGAATTTAATTGGGATGATGAATGCCAATTATCTTTTAAGATTCTAAAATAGAAATTGTCAACTACTGTTACCCATGATTTTGGTCGTCATGATGATGTATTGATGATGGTGTACTCAGGCTCTTCATAAGAACTTTCTCCTGAGAAAATTTACTTTCATCTCTTCCCAGAAAACTCATTTTTGAAGAAGGTTCGCAGGCTGCTAATACATTTGACTGTGAGAATGACCCATTCTCATAGGATTCCTTAAGCCAGGGTGCAAACTTCTCACACTGTGTTGAACAGCTAGGGTGCGAACTCTTCCTAAAGCATGGAAAAAGATGAATTATCGATGCTTCTAGAAGGGAATCTTCTATAAGGATGAGTTGGCATTCGAATGGTTATCCTAGTACTGGATTTCCTGATATTTTGGGATCATTCTTATCCAAGTAACTAATTCATTCTCTCCTATATATTGAGGGAATTCTCATGGAAAAGGTTAAGCAAGATTCATTGGAGAATTGGTGAAAGAATTGTGTGAAGGATTTAACATTGAACAACAGCTTGGAGACTCTAGCAGGTCTATCAAGAGGATTTGATCTTCTTCACACAAGGATTGAGAAAGTGTGTGTGTCAGAGCCAAGAGCCATCGAAAGAAAGTTTGAAACATCAAGGCTCATGTTGTAATCTTTACTTTCCATTAATATAATACAGTGGCATGTCCCTTTCCCATAAAGCTATTTCCACTTTATTGTGTAATTCCTTGATCATACACATAGGTTAATTGTTGAAGATATTGTGCGATCTTCACTTTGGTTGGTTTGTGTTGTCTTGGTCTTGCCCACACAAGAGCATTGGAGCGAAGCAGGAGAAACAAAGACCATAGGAAGCGATAATAAGGTATGTTATTTGTTCTTGTCTCCTAGTTAATTCAATGGTCAAAACCTAGGGAAAGAGTCATGTCCTGTCTTGCTTTGTTCTAGATCCAGGTGGATCTAGGGAGATTTGCTAGTGTCTGCACCTACCGATTAGTCCGATAACAAAATTGGTGACTCCACTATGGATTCATCCCATTTTCTTTGTGGCTTTTGGTATTTTTCTGTGGCCATTTTCTCTTGTTTCACTTTTCTCCTTTCCTATCAATATCCGAGTCATCAAGATATCTGGGTCCAGAGGCCTTTTCAAACTTTGCTTCATTTTCCAAAAGATTGACTAGTTTCAGAGGTTCTCGCACTGTAATTCACTGTAGCCTGCGAGAATCCACAGAGTTCGCACTCTTCCTTTAGGTTGCAGTGCGAGGTTCTTGCACTTTTCTCAAGGGCCACCTGCGAGAATGCCTAATTCTCGCACTGTGTAGTACTACCAGCCTGCGAACTCCTATTTTTAAAAATTTGGATTTGAGTTTTGGCATTTTTAACTGCTCAGATCAATCTAGGTGCCTCATAAGAGTTTCTTGGACCATTGATTGATTTCTTTCTTATCTTTGTTTGCGTGCATGAATAATCTTAGGATTTCAAGGCTCTTCTTGTCTCTTTTGTCTTGACTTTCGTTCCTTGACTTTTCTTGGCAAAACCATTCTCTCTGATTTCAGAATCTGAGTGTGTTTGATTAGTTAAGGACCGGTGATTGGTAGAAAGTTGAGATTTCTTAGTCTTTTCTTATTTGCTTATTGTTTGAAAGGTCATTTTTCTTATGCGATTGAAAAGACTATATTGGTTTGCATTTTACTTTTGTTTTCATTGAAAGAGTGGATTGGGTGTTTATCATTGCTTGTTCATTGGTTTTTGATTTTTTGTACTCTCATTGGCATAGTGAGGGTCCTTTTTGAAAAGTGAACAAAAAGTTTTTCTTTCAAAAAAATCGTTTTTTGTCTTCGAAAACATTGAAAATCAAATTGTTGAAATTGTTGAAAAAGAAGCAATAGAGAATTGTTCTTTGATGCGTGATTTGTTGCATTTGCATTTGAAAGGAAATTTTGCATTGTAGTTCAAGGTTGATTTGGAAAAATTTCTCTCTCTCCCATACATAAGATTCATTGAATGAAAAGTGATACATTTCATTCTCATCCTTGCATTGTTGGGTCAGAGTCATACAACATAAGTTTCATTTCCATTTCCTTTGAGTAAACAACAACTCTTAATAACACTGCGTAATGATAAAATTTATCTAGTAACTATTTTCTAGGGCTCTATTACACCAACATTTAGCTAGGCTAACACTTTGGAGTAGGAAGAGAGATACACTCTTCAAAGCTCAAAATACACAATAGCATCTTGTGTTAGGGAGTGTTAAATTCCATTTGCAACATCCTATCTTGGGAAGCCCTTCTCACACAAGGGTCAAACACGATGTCGCATTGATATTGGTAGAGTTACTCACCCTACTTTGTTGATATTAGTGTAGAGATTGCACGTATTACGGGGATCACTCAGAGGTATACCCACAATGATGAGTGGAATCCTTTTGAGTTGATTTCGGGCTAGATACCCTGCCCTTGCATGTGGATCAGACTGTCGACTGTCCCCCCAGGCTTTATTGTTGTTGGTGGTGACCTTAGTGGCCTATCTTTCTAGGTTCTTACCCGAGGTGACTATGGAGGGGAAAGTCTTCACGGTACCTAGAATTGACATTGACCAAACTCACTCGGGCTCCTTGGAGGGTATACCCACGATTATGTGTGGGAGCTTGCACTAGGGTGTAAGTCCATTAAGCAGGTCGTCAGTGTAACTCTTCCACCCTAGCCCAGCCCCTTCTCGTCTCGTTGTTGCGATGTTGGATTTCATCACCAACTAGTGGCTTCGAAATTAGAAGGTCTTGTTTGCTTGGTGTTGCTTCCTAGATTTTGTTTACTAGCGCGTGTTGTTTGTTTCTCGAAGTTGACCATAGGATTTTATTCGTGAAGTTTGTCACTCATTTACAATAGATCCTCCACGTTGTTCACGTAGAATGCAGGGTTTATCTCCAGAGCATCTGGAAGGTTCTCAACCCTTGCCTACAAGTACACCTGAGGAATCTCCTCGGCAAGGTGAAGTCACAGTCGTCACCACACCACAAGTGGAACGAACTGTCTCGCTAGAATGTTTTCAAATTACTAATACTCGAGAGGACTTTCAACGTCACCTTGATTCTGAGTGACCATTTATGCGACTGAATTATTCCTGAGAATTAGTTGTTACATCTTCTGGATCACCAGTTGGACCCTTCCCGGTATAGAAGGCCAAGATATTTTTTGGTCTACAGGTGTTTTTCGACGGGACCTTTTTGGTCCAGGTTCACCTGTGATTTCTGAAATTAATCCTCCTGTGATTTCTGAAATCTCTAGTCCAAAGATAGTACCATTGACTACCGCTTATCACTTTACTGTCCTTGCGAAATGGCCCATCTTACAACTACTACGAGTGTTCCAACCGGGTTTACTGTGGTTAGTCTTGCTCCCATAAACACACCACGAATGACCAATGTCACTCTGACACTACCACCTGGATACTTTGCGTTGAATGCTTCCATTCCTACTCCTGCGCAAACTCCATCCGGCTCTCCTAGTGGTCCTTCTTCTTCTGGGCACTTTCTTCCTGGTTTTGTCCCAACACTCCCTCAATTTCCTTTTGGAGGACCTTCTTCGTCCTCTACTGGCAATCCTAATCCTAGTGGTGCTATTCCGTCCTTCACTCCAAATTACCAGTTTTCTGTTGGTGGACAATTTCACCAAGGTGGTATTACACAACCCCATCTCAGTAAGAAAATTCCTTTTGGAACACAACCCCCAATTGGAACACCGCCTTCATTGGGAGGACCGACCCCACCATATGGGAAAAACATACCACCATCCTTGGCTCAGTATTGGAATCAGTTGATACAAAATCCTTCTCAATCGACTGGGGGGCAGCAGTTTCCCGCTGCGTCAGTAACGCCCCCTAGCATGGGCCAACCATATCCCGGTTCATTCAATCCCATTTTGGGGGTGAATTCTCAAACTCAAGCTCTTGTTCCAGGGTATACTCCTATGAGCTACTATCCTCTCCAACCACAACATAATCTTCCTGGGTCTTCACATTATATGCAGACTACTTATGGTCCTACTGGTTTGCTGACCGGGCTTCCTCCCCAAAGCCACCAGTACCCGCAAGTGAATCGACAATTACCCTTTCTCGCCACTTTGGATTTGTCGGATTTGTCACGGATTTTAAATGATCCTATTYGTCACTCTCCCCAATGGCCTGTTATCCCAGCCAAGCTTCCATCGGACATTCCTAAATTCGACGACAAAGTGGGAGAGGACCCAAACAATCACGTTATGACTTTTCACCTATGGTGTTCATCCAACTCGTTGATGGATGACTCTATTCATTTACATCTTTTTCAATGAACCCTTACCGGTTCTGCTGCAAAGTGGTATATTGAATTGCCACGAGGTTTCTTCTCTAATTTTAACACCCTAGCTATGGCTTTCCTTACACATTACCAGTTACCGATCCGTTATGATATGGGGATTGAGATCTTGACTTCCTTCAAACAGACTAAAGGCACTCATATATCTGATCACATCCATGAGTGGCGAAGGAGACGACGTCTCATTAAACTTGAGCTCCCCGATCAGTTACTGGAAGAATGGTTTACAAAATCATTTGTGAACGAAATCGGTAAGGACATTGCCATGGGTGGCGTAGTCATGGAAGAGCAGGATATAATTCATGCTCAGTATCTTGACCTCGTTTATTCACAAACAGGAACCCTTTACGATTTACTACCTGAATTACCTCGTCCTAATACTTCCAGCACTTCAACTACTCCAGCTGCCTCGCATGCAGCTAACGGTGTGATTGGTACTGCCCAAGCCCAATCACATTTTGTTTCAATAACAAACCCTAAATATTCTTCTTCTAATGTTCAAAATGCTCCGTCTCTTGCCACTCCCACCGACAAGACTTCTAAGGTAAATGCAGTCCAATCTACCCCAGCCGGTAAAAACAAATCTAAAAAGGGGAGAGACAAGAATAAGGAGGGAAAAAATAATTCTCAAGCAGAGCCAACCAAAACTACCCCTGTTGATGACCGGGATAAGCGCAAACCATGATACCCTTGCCTTATCTGTGGTGATGATCACTACACGAAGGATTGTCCACGACGTGCTGAGGTCACTAAGTTCCTTCAAGGAGCTCCAAAACCACCTGCACTGGCAGTCTTGTCCCAACCCTTCCCGTCTCAACAACAGGCACATTTGGTCATTCATGACCAACCCTCTTCTTCTACTACATCATATGTTTTGATGTGTACTAGTGATTCCAAGCAGAACAACGTTGCACTAACTACTCGAGCCAAAGATTATTCTCCCTCTAAGGAGAAGGTTGACGATTTACCCCCTTCTTTGGTACAACCCTCTCCGACGTCTCCACCTACTAACGATCCTCTTCATCTCGAACGACCGAGCCTTGACACAGTTCTGCGACCCCCCCCCAAAGGGTGTCGTTCGGAAATCGGCTTTCAATTCTCATACTCGTGCGGCCTAGCACTATAGCATTGTTGAAGATCTAGCCCAAGCACCTTCTGCGATGTCATCCCTTGAAGTCCTTCAAACTTGTCTCGCACAACGGAAGGCACTGTTGAAAGCTATCAGTGGAATTGACCCGATGGACACGAATTTAATAATATTTGACTTGGAAGATCACATTCCAAGGTTACCTCCTCAACTTGTGTTCCAGATACAATTTGTTGTTTCTGACAAGAACATTTGCTGAACCGTTATTGATGAGGGTGCCTCGACATGTGTGATGTCTCTTGGTTGTTGGAAAGCCATTGGCTCTCCTTCTTTGAATGAATCCCAGAACACTCTTAAATCCTTCAATGGCTCCGATTTTAAGCCCTACGGTGTTCTTCCTTCATTGCCCATCATGTTAGAAGGTAAGATGGTCCAAGTTGAAGTGGAAGTCTTTGACGCTCCCCTTAATTATAATATTTTGCTTGGCCGTAGCTGGATCGATTCCATGCGTGTCGTTGTGTCGACACTTTTCCATGTAGTATGTTTCCCTCATCAAGGAAAGGTTGTTACCGTCGACCAACTTGACTTCTTCAATTCTGATACCCGTATTGGCAACGTGCCATTTATTTCTAAAACCCCCCCGGGTTATGAGAATGTTGGTGTAGGCCTTCTAAAGGACTCCTCGTTAATGGGTACTTTCCCCATTCCACCGCCCGATGTTCCACGCTCATCTGTTGCTTCTATTAATATGATCTCTACTTTGCCTCAAGAACTTCCTGCGTCTCACGACCCTTGGATAGTCCCTGACCCTAGAGATCATCTTTGTTTCGGCGATGTAATGCCTTTAAGTCCAGTTGAATCCGCCTATCAGGCCATTCAATCGGAAACACCTTCTACCCCCTCTCTTGATGAGTTGTCTCACGATCCTTTTCATGTTATTTTTCCCACTGATGAGATGATCATGTCTGTCATGGAGGACACCCCTTGGGATGATGGGAATCATCGTTCCATCCTCTTTCTGGAGCAACACACTCTTGAGAGCTACCAACGGATCTCTACTCCATCGACCGTTGTCGTCATTTCCACTGTTCCCGAGTCTACACATGATGTGTTTGCCGAAGGGAACTTAAGTAATATCTCGCCCACGATTCCCATTGACATATCCATCAAACCTGGAATCGTCGAAAATGTCCATATTGGAGCTTCATGTTCCCCTGGCGAAATAGTCACCTATACGTCCCTGTTCAAAGAGTTTCGTGACATATTCGCCTGGAGCTACGAAGAAATGTCGGGTATCGACCTTGCGATTGTGATACATGAGATAAAGACATATCCTGATGCTAAACCCGTCCAACAACGCCTTCATCTAGTTCACCCACATAAAGCAGTTGCTATCAAGCTTGAAGTCAAGAAACTTCTGAAAGCCGACTTTATTTATCTGGTGGCTCTCACAGATTGGGTTTCCAATCTTGTCCCGATTGACAAGAAACAAGGTACGATTCATGTTTGTGTTGATTATAGGGATATCAATAAAGCTTGTCCAAAAGACAACTTTCCTACCCCTTTTGTCGATCAGATTGTTGATGACTACGCTGGAAGTGAAATCTTCTCTCTCATGGATGGTTTCTCCGGCTATAATCAAATCAACATCGTTCCCGAGGATCAACATAAGACTGCTTTTATTTGTCCTTGGGGTAATTTTGCCTATTGGAAACTTCCTTTCAGTCTCAAGAACGCTAGCGCCACTTTTCAACGCGCTATGTCTTACACTTTTCATGATATCAAGCATATCGTTCAACCATATTTGGACGATTTACCTGCTCATTCTATGCGTAGAGTCGATCACCCAACCCACCTCTGGGCCATTTTCGTTCGATGTCGGTTCTACCGTATACGTTTAAATCCTCATAAGTGTGTTTTCTGTGTAGAATCTGGCCGTCTTCTAGGTTTTATCGTTTCGCATCAAGGGATCCAGGTGGATCCTTTGAAGGTTGAGGCAATCCTTAATCTCCCTCCTCCTTCTACACTTCGCCAGTTGCAAAGTTTGCAGGGGAAAGCAAACTTTCTTCGTCATTTTATCCCAAATTATGCCGAGATAACTCGTGGATTTATGCGTCTATTAAAGAAGGATTCAGAGTTCGTCTGGGATACCATTGCCAACAATGCTTTTGAAGCTTTGAAGTTATCCCTAACGCAAGCTCTGTTTCTCTTCCCCCCCGATTACAGTCGCAATTATTTCCTTTACCTTGCTGCCTCGGATTACTCCATTGGCATGGTTCTCATCCAATAGGATAATGCTCACGACGAACATGTTATTTACTACTTGAGTTGAAGTCTCACGCCCATTGAGATCAAGTATCAACATGTCAAAAAACTGGCCTTGGCTGCCGTTCAAGCCATTCAACGCTTCCGGTACTATATCCTCTCACGCAAGACTACGGTGATTTCCCATTGCAACCCTATGCAACACATTCTGACATGTCTATTGCTAGGGGGAAAATACTCCAAATGGATTGTGATACTCCAGGAGTTTGACTTGGAATTCGAATGTGCCAAGTCCAAGAAGTCCTTAGTTTTTGATGAGTTGATATGCGACTTTCCCCATTCTGCAACGAAAAATGTACCAGCAGATTCATTACCCGATGAATCTCTTTTCCTTATTAGCACTGATGATATTTGGTATGGGGATATCATTATATATTTCCAAATACGGAGTTTCCAGTCAACTTTGTCCAGTATTGAACGACGTCGAATACGCTATCAAGCTCGTCAATACATTATCCTCGGGGATACTCTTTATCATCGGGGGATTGACTCTGTTTTTTGACGTTGTCTAACGTTCAACGAAGCTGAGAAAGCTCTGAATGACTGCCATTCTGGAGCATGTGGTGGTCATATGTCTGGGTATGCTATTGCCCAGAAGATCTTACGAGTAGAGTATTTGTGGCCTTCATTATTTAACGACTGCATCACTGTCGTTCAGAAATTCCATGCCTGCCAGACCTATAATCAGAAGATTCGGTCACATCCTGCTCCTCTTCACTCTGTGGTATCAGTTGGTCCCTTTGCGAAATGGGGCATCGATTTCATGACATGTCACCCTCACTCAGCCGGGGGGCATGGTTACATCATTGTAGCCGTTGATTACTTTACGAAATGGGCCGAGGTGATGCCGACATTTGACAACACTAGAAAGACCGCAACATTATTTCTTTTTAATCACATCATAGCTCGTTTTGGTGTTCCCCAAGCTATCGTTACTGATCACAGTAGCCACTTTAGGAATTTTATGATGTCTGAACTTACTTAAAAGTTGGGTCTTCACCATGATAACTCAACACCCTATTATCCACAAGCTAATGGTCAAGTCGAAGCGATTAACAAAGTTCTCATCACTATGCTTTGACGAATGATAGGGATTTATAAAACAAGTTGGCACACAATGTTGTTTTCAGCATTGTGGGTGTACCGGACATCTGTCAAGTCCGCTACTGGGTTTACACCTTTTCGGTTAGTCTATGGTGTGGAAGCCATTCTCCCTATCGAATGCGAGATACCTTCTTTAAAACTAGCTATTGAACTCCTACCCAACACTTCTGCTGAGGAAGAACGTCTATTGTATCTTATGTGATTAGACGAAACTTGACGTGATGCCACCTTAGTCATAGAAGCTCAAAAACAATGTGTCAAGGCCCAATATGACAAGCATGTCAAGCCTTGCGTTTTCTCCGAAGGTGATCTTGTTCTTCTCTATGAACAAGATCGAGATATGTTAGGAGCTGGGAAATTCGAACCCATGTGGCGAGGTCCTTATATCGTTCGACGAGTTTTGGAAAAAGGAGCTTATGAGTTGGTAGATTACGATGGTATCCCTTTGAGTGAACCCAGGAATGGGTTGTACTTGAAGAAGTACTATGCATGAAATCATCTGTGCACAAGTACTTGTATTTGTATTGTATCATACTTCTTATGTGTTACTATAGTTTTCTTTTGTCGTTATCTGGTCTCTGCCCTTATGTGACGTTGTGTTTGATTTCCAGATGTTGGAGTCTTCGGTACCCTATATTGGCTTTGCTGATGGCGCTAGACATAGTACTCAAAACCTTACTTCTGCTACGTGGTCAATTTATGCCCCTACAAATGAACTTGTCTCCTTACGAGGTGTGTGCCTCGGCTGTGTGACCAACAACATTGCAGAGTATAGCACCGTTATTGAATTATTGGTTGATGCTATCTCGCTCAGAATTCGTCATTTGGTTGTGGGACTTGATTTGCAGCTTATAGTACTATAGTTAAGTAATATCTATGCTATTCGAAGTCTTACTTTATTACGGGTGTATTTTCGAATTCGCCTCTTGGAACATTATTTTGATCACATTGAATATCAACATATTCCTAGATGTCTAAATACATTAACAAATGCATTGGCTAATTATGTATTGGATAGACATTTGAATCATTTATAAATCAATCACATCAATGTTCACACAACACATGATAAACTAGTAGGAGCCGTCTGTATATATAATGATCAAAAAAGTTTTTTACAAAAAGTTTGTCCGAAGACCAAAATATCAAAATCTGAAGCTCATAGCTTCTACAAAGTGACGTCATGGATGACGTTCATGGTAACACATGACTACCCGAGCAACCCTATGGAGCAGTCGACTCATGGATGTTGATACTCCTACAGTATGATGCTGATTGCATCATGGAACCTCTTCCAGAGTCATGTCTGGAATATCTGCGGTCAAGCCCTCCAGATTTTGTTCCACCACTTGATAATCCTCAGCATATTTTGGCGCTGTCACTACCTCTCCTCACCGCTGAATGGGAGAAGTACCAGGAGGACGGTAAGGTCCAACATCTGTGTTATCAAAAATGAATTTTGTATTAGTCTTTGGACGAACATATAAAATAAAAACATTTGAATATGATAAAAATTCACAAAAACATTTAAAAAAGGAAAAACTGTGTGCACTTCTTACCAAGGTCCCCCCATTGCGCATCCTCTGGCAGTACTAAGTTCGGATCTCCTCGGAAATCCAAAATGACATAAGCATAGTCATCAACCATCAACAAATGTGGTTGAAGCCATTCAAAGAAAGTATCATCATACTTGATGATTGGTCCTGCTATGTGCTGGGCCATGAGCCGACACCATCTCAGCATCCTTGGATCCTTGGGAGCTGGTATATTCCACTCAATCTGCAACCTCAATAATGGGACCCTCTCAAGGAAGAAGGACACCAACAAAGATCCGTACCTGAATTTCTTCAGGTCACCTCGTCTGCATTTGGTCAACTGCTTTTTTATACTGCGAAGCACAACATTTTCCCAGTTGAACACCTGAGGCTCGGTACACTCAATAGCATACTGGAAGTAACTCTGTAATGCCATGTGAGGAGCAGAACTCCCAACCATCCGAGCTATGGTGAATAGGATAGTATGGAGGGTCAAATCTCATACCCCCCAAATAGCTACTTTTCCTTTCTTTCTCTCAGCCTCGAGAACGCAGTGTAAACGACAGTACTCACTCATCTGTAGCCCACCACCTCCACTACCAGTCAGGCTCACATAGTACCCCCGCCATGAAAATACATTTAAAAAGTAAATGTCCTCAATATCTAAGGATAGTGTGTGGACCCCCACATGAAATACCTGCTGATCAGGGTCCCACATACACACCAGGTACTCTAACAACCTGACTTGGGCCCTCATGCCCGGGATACGAAAGTACTTCAGGAGTCCACAGTCTCTCAAAGCAGCAATTGTAGGTGGATGATTTTTGGCCATTGCATTGTCTTCTTCGTGCTCCCTTTCGCGCCATTCAAGCACCATTTTGATGGCCAATTATCTGCATAAGAGACACAACAAGAAGATTAGCAACTTTTTTCATGAATTCATTCTCTTTCATTGAGTAAAATTTTAAATTTTTTTTGAGCTTTGCAGTTCTCGCAGGTGCCCTGTGTGCACAGTGTGAGAACCTCGTAGGTTGCCTTAGGCTCACCTGCGAGAATGCCTCATTCTCGCAGGTCCCGTGTATCCTGCCTGCGAGAATGGCAGCTCGCAAGTAGGGCTTGGAAAATCAAATGAAAAATGACATTTTAACCAATGAAATTGCAAAATTAAACCATGAAAGTGTTAAGGACAAAGAGCCTACCTTACTGTCACTGACAGCTCGCTGAATGAACACTCGTAGCTCCCGCAATCTAACACCAAACTTCGAGGGTAAAAGAGGGGTTTTTGGAGCTCAAATAGTGGAAAGGTAAAAATGATATGGTAAAAGAGTTGTTACTCCTTTTTATTTACTTTTACTATGTCATTTAAGTTTTTATGATTATTTATCTATTAAACCCTAAGCCCTAATGCCTTGTTGAGTGTAACTTTTGCAGGCGTAACAACTTTGATGGTCAAATACAGGGATACGGACATGTTTTTCTTTGACATCGCGTGTTTTTGATTGTTTTTTATGGTTTTTGTATAAAACCTCGAGCGTGGTCTTTGTCCGTTCTTGCGCTCGTAAATACATGAGAACGCGATTGAGCATACTTTTATCACTTTTTCGGGCTCAACAAGGTTATACGAAAAAGGAACCCCCTCTGGAGTCCTCTTTAAGCTCTTTTCAGACTCTCTAAACATGAAAAGATAGTCGAGC
>JZKD02S1739578.1:371517-397621 GCA_000966675.3 Picea glauca
CGATAATTTATCTCTTTTTCGGTCTCATCCAGACTATTTTACGAAAAAGGAACTGAGAGAGTTCTCTTTTAAGTGTTTTTCTAGACTCTATAATCATGAAAAACCTTCAAGTTTTCTATCTCTAGACTCGTTAAACAAACATTGACAGACCCATAATGGGACCGAACCACTCCTTCTTAGGGTTCGTTAAACATACTCCGAGGGACTCGTCCAAAGGATGAGCTTACATCAACAAGCATATGTTATCCTCCTCAAGCTTGCGTAAAAATAAAGAGGTACTCACCAGAAATGGTGGGGGAAAATTTGGGAAAGGGATATGTTTTCATCTTCATATTGATTGGCAGTAAGTGCCACTCTTGAACATGACACCCCCTATTCATAATTTGAAGCCGGTTTGGGAAATCCATTTGTCTCTCATTCGATGTGCTACAAGGTCATTCCCTATGTCGTCTTTGAGTCAATGCTACCAAATCATTGGTCGTGTCATTCATATGTTCAGGAGAAGTCCATTTGAAACCTATATTGAGTTGGCCATCTGCAGTTATCCATTCTCTCCGTGTCGGCCTTCCCTGTGTTCAGTCCAAGTCACATCATACTCTGCTTCACCCTCAAAATTTGTTACTCATTTCGTGTCATTGATGAGGGATACATCAAGGCCCTCCTGTGAGGATTTTTGTTCCGTCGACTTCAGCTCATTATCCAGAATCAAGACTTAGAAATTATTTGGTACCTTGGAGCTTGCATGCCTCAATGGCAGTTTTCCTCGCTTTCGACAGTGGGTTCACATCATTGACCCCTTATCGAAAGATTCCATCGGATGTTCGACTTCAACTCGTTTATTCGCACTCGATGGATTGTACTAGGGTACCTTGGGAGTCATTGACATCAATGGTGATTTCCCTCGCACTTGTTAACGGTTTCATCAATGACCGGTAATCAAGTGGTTTCTGCCATGTTCGACTTCAACACATGTAATAACATGGTTAGATTCGTACATTGGGTGATGAGATTGAAGACCCTGGATATCGTCTCCATGATCTAGGTTGCGATGGAGTATGTATCATTTGTGACACATAGATCCACTGTGTATGTCTCGTGGCTATGTCGTCTTAATTTGAAATTTCTCGCATAGATCCACAGTGTATTCCTAGTGGCTATGATATATTTTGACGGTATGGATCCACAGTGTATGATTGGTGGCCATGACCTATGTCTATAATGTCATCAGTCTATGATCTGAGTATGGGAATGACTACATCATAATTGGTATATATGATATTCTACAGATGCTTGGTTGTTCGCAGGTTTCCGATTAGGTGTGCTCCTGGTTTCTGACACACACATGCAACTTACAAAGTCTTTCGGTTGTCATTGGTTCCAACCTCACACTTTGGGGGGCATTCTGTTACCCACGATTTTGGTCATTATGATGATGTATTGATGATGGTGTACTCAGGCTCCTCATAAGAACTTTCTCCTGAGAAAAGTTACTTTCATCTCTTCCCAGAAAACTCATTTTTGAAGAAGGTTCGCAGGCTGCTAATACATTTGGCTGCGAGAATGACCCATTCTCGCAGGCTACCTTAAGCCAGGGTGCAAACTTCTCACTCTGTGTTGAACAGCTAGGGTGCGAACTCTTCCTAAAGCATGGAAAAAGATGAATTCTCGATGCTTCTAGAAGGGAATCTTCTAGAAGGATGAGTTGGCATTCAAATGGTTATCCTAGTACTAGATTTCTTGATATTTTGGGATCATTCTTATCCAAGTAACTAATTCATTCTCTCCTATATATTGAGGGAATTCTCATGGAAAAGGTTAAGCAAGATTCATTGGAGAATTGGTGAAAGAATTGTGTGAAGGATTTAGCATTGAACAACAGCTTGGAGACTCTAGCAGGTCTATCAAGAGGATTTGATCTTCTTCAGGCAAGGATTGAGCAAGTGTGTGTGTCGGAGCCAAGAGCCATCGAAAGGAATTTTGTGAAATCAAGGCTCAGGTTGTAATCTTTACTTTCCATTAATACAATACAGTGGCATGTCCCTTTCCCATAAAGCTATTTCCACTTTATTGTGTAATTCCTTGATCATACACATAGGTTAACTGTTGAATATATTATGCGATCTTCACTTTGGTTGGTTTGTGTTGTCTTGGTCTTGGCTGCACAAGAGCACTGGAGTGAAGCAGGAGCAACAAAGACCATAGGAAGAGATAATAAGGTATGTTATTTGTTCTTGTCTCCTAGTTAATTCAATGGTCAAAACCTAGGGAAAGAGTCATGTCCTGTCTTGCTTTGTTCTAGATCCAGGTGGATCTAGGGAGATCTGTTAGTGTCCGCACCTACCGATTAGTCTGACAACAACTACCCCTATATTAAGAGGAACAAATTGGTCCCTTCCTTATCATATCTGTACCGATGCCCCAGACACAGCCCTTGGGGCAGTTCTTGGACAAAGGGAAAATCAAATACCTTATGTTATTTACTTTTTCAGTAAAAATTTGTCTCCAACAGAAGTTAATTATACGGTCACAGAAAAAGTATTGCTAGCTATGGTCCATGCTATCAATAAATTTAGACACTATATTACAGGATATCAAACTTTTGTACACACTGATCATTCAACCATCAAATTCTTAATGAACAAACCTGTAAAAAACCCTAGAGTTACAAGATGGTTGTTATAATTACAAGAGTTTAATATCAACATTATTGATAGACTTGGTAAGGATACTCTTGTGGTTGATTTCTTATCTAGAATGATTCATCTAGGAGATAACGTACCAATAGATGATAACTTTCCTGATGAAAATTTGTTTGTTATTTCTACATTTACTCCTTGGTATGCAGATGTAGCTAACTATATGGTGACAGGGAAGATGCCTCAGAAATTGTCTCCTAGAGAAAAACATAAAGTAATTGAGCTAAGTGCAAAGTACATGTGGCACGATGATTGTCTCTACAAAACAGGACCAGATTTGGTAATTAGAAGATATGTAAGGGAAGATGAGATCCATGATATTTTGCAAGCCTACCATGATGGTCCTTGTGGAGGACACTTTGCTGACAAGAGGACCACGTATAAAGTTCTGCAATTTGGTTATTATTGGCCTAATATTTTCAAAGATGCTGGAACTTATGTATCCAATTGTGATGAATGCCAACGAATGGGTAAGCCTACTACACGAGACCAAATGCCACTTCAAGCCCAAGTAGTCATTGAGCCTTTCGAGAAATGGGCATTAGATTTTGTAGGGCCCATTAACCCTGCATCTAAAAAGAAAAAGTATATACTTGTATGTAATGACTATGTGACTAAGTGGGTTGAAGCAAAAGCTTTACCAGCTGCAAGTGAACAATCAGTGGTGGATTTCCTTTTCAATGATATTTTTACTAGATTTGGGGTACCTCGGGAAATTGGGACTGATCAGGGAACTCAATTTACCTCTAATCTAGTCAAAGCTGTTAAATAACAGTACCAAATCAATCTTAGGAAATCTACACCCTATCATTCACAGGAAAATGGACAAGTAGAGTCTACCAACAAAGTCATTGAATCCATTTTTACTAAAATAGTACAACTACACCACAAGGATTGGGCTAACAGATTACTAGAAGCCTTATGGGCTTATAGAATCACCTGGAGGAATACAACAAGACATACACCTTACGAGTTGGTGTACAGGAAGCTGGTGCTTCCCCCTATAGAATTCCAGATCAAAGCCTTCAGGACTGCAGTACAAGTTGGCATGAACTTAGATGAAGCCCAACAACAAAGACTCTTGCAGCTTAATGAGCTGGATGAAATCAGGCAGGAAGCACTTCAAGGAACCACCCTCATTCAAGAGTAGAGAACAAAATGGCATGACAAGTATCTCAAAAAGAAAAATTTTCAACCAGGAGATTGGGCCCTGTTATATGACAACAGATTCAAGAATTTCAAAGGTAAGTTAAATACTCATTGGATGGGACCTTATGAAATGGACACTGTGTATGATAAAGGTTCAATCAGGATAAATACAATCGATGAACATCAGACACCACTACTTGTGAATGGTCACCGGTCGAGAATTTATAACAAACCCCTGTCAAAAGAGGAATTTTTGACACATGTACTACATAATTCAGATATGCAGGTGATCAATAAGGAAGGAAACGTTCCTACTGATCCACATTGATTGATTGGTTTACTTTTAAAAAAACCTTTGTACATAGGTGTGGATTGTGTTTTGTTAATAAGATGACGGTAACTTACCACCTTTTGTTTTACTTTTGCATTTTATCTTTGTAGGTAGATTTCTATAATTTATTTGATCCTTCATGAACTTGCTAAACATCAGTTGGTAGGCATCAACAATAGTCTGTTCTGGTCCGGTACCAGCTGTGCTGATCCGGTACTAGAAATCCTATTCTGGTCCTGTACCAACAGTCCTGTGCTGGTCCGATACCAGAAGTCTGTCCTTATATGGTACTATCAGGACACATCACCTAATTGACAAGGAATGTTATGCCTATTTCAAATATTATGAAGTATGAAGCCATGCAGTAACCACTCAAGCTAGAACCAAGAATCCCAATGCAACATCAAATGGTAGCTCTTATGAAGAAATAATTTCGTTTGGTTCTGTTCCTGACTAAAGGAAAGTATCTTTAATTTCTTTTGGTTTTGTTGCTAGCTAGAAGGAAGTATTTTAATTTCTTTTGGTTCTGTTGCTAGCTAAAAGGAATAATTTTTAATTTCTTTTGGTTATGTTTCTAGCTAAATAGAAGAATTTTTAATTTCTTTTGGTTCTGCTTCTTGACAAAGAAGACATAATCTTTACCTATGACTGTTAAAAGAACCATGCTTAATCTGCTTCAATGTCTAGAGGTTTCCTTTATCTAGTATTTTAGCATGATTAAAGGGATAAAAAAATATATTAGCATACAAGTAACTATCTCACCCTAACTTGACTTCAATAGTATTCATTGGATTATCCTTACTAAAGAGTAACATATGAGTATATGACCACTCTCTGTCATGGGCACACTAGGAATTTTTTTATGGAAGAGAATGTATCAGTACCCTAAGGTAACTTTAGGTCATTCTCTTATGGACAAACACAGACATAATTATACATCTGGATCATTCTAAAGAAATAATGTGTATACATAAGTTTATTTTTCCTTCAGAAAAATCTTTATAGACATTCAAATAAGAGAATATACCTTCCAACCCAATACCATCCCAACCTGTAAAAAGGTTTTTAGACAGGCCTCCCCTGTCACCATGCAAAAGAACTCTTTAATAAAAAACTGAAATAGGTGACTATGGACAAGAAGACTCTGATGGAAAAAGAGTTTAAGAGACTAACTCGTCGGGATACTGAACAAGTTTGCTGGCAGCGGGTATCGGTCTGTGGTATGACTAGGCAAACCCATCAGGGTACTAAACAAGCCTATTGGCAATGGGGCATTCTTCCTAGGGAAGGGATGTCTCTCACTAATTATCACAACTACCCCACTGGAGTACTGAACAGGCTTGATGTTAGTGGGTTCTGGTTGAAAAATGTCTCATTTATACTTGTCTAATTGAAAAATTCACTTTTGTCATCTAAAAAATGAATACTACAAGCAAGGCCACTATTGACACTTATAAGATACAAACTCCATATTAACAAACAAGATACTTACTACAAGAAAATGTCCACTTGAGAATTACCCTAAGTCAACTTTACCGGTCTGACATCTAAAGCCTACACTACCTAAGAAGGAAACTTCTTAAGGGTGGAGCCCTAACTAGGGAGTCTAATCTACTTATACTGTGAAATTTATCCATAACATCTAATGATAGTAAATCTCTTAAGCAAGTTAGGTTGGATTTGTTCTTCTGGAAAAAATATAAAAACCTCCCTGTTTTCACTGTTGAATGCTACCCTTGTCAATAAGTCATCAAAAGAAACGCAATTTCAATTTTTTAGGCATGTGATCATATGCTAGGTGATAAATGTACTTTTGGAATTTGATCTGGTTTCTTTTCTCTTATCAACTTTCTTCCATTTTGATATAGGGTGTTGAAACTTCTTGCATAAGGATATGCAACATCCTTGGCATGGGGGAGGGTCAAAGAGCTCTTTCATGACTCTTTTTCAAACTCACATCTCATTTTCAGAAACCGTCATGTTCACCTTACAACCTTGCAGAACCAGAAACAAAAGAAGACAAGCACAGAATAAAGAAGTTTCATGAAGTACAGGAAATTCCAGTACCAAACTTCCAGAAAACTCCAGCCTAAAAAGATGAACTCTAACAATCTACAACCTTCAAATACAAAGGCAGTCGCATATGCTATGGGTATTGATTATACAATGGTAAAAGCAAAGGTAACATGGTATTATTTATTTTCCTTTGCTTATAAAACTACAATAGGTATGAAAATGTATACTAGATCTTATGACCTTAGTGTTAAAACCATGCACCTAAATTTCACTTCCCTCATACCCATAGGCTTAACCTTAATCAATCCTCTCATCACATAAGCGCTTGAAAATGATTGAGGGCAAAATCACATCAAAAGTGTGAATATGGAGCATGTCTAGTAATGATGAGCCACGAACGTGCTTCATCGTTAAGCAAATCACGAACTTATCTCGTGTCATAAGCCATGATTCAACATCAAATTCACCACTCAAAAGTCCTATCACCCATCCCAAACAACAATGATGCTTCGACACCCAACGTTCTGTCCCCATCATTGCACTAACGGGCAGAAATGAAATGGCTTATCTGGGTGGCGAAGCCATCCAGATGAGCCTCATCTTGTCTTAATTTTCCCTTGAGGTATCTTTTCACCATTCGAATTATCGACGCCATCACCATATTTTTCTGTCGTTACCAACCTTTCTCCAGTTCCGAGCTTACTCCTCTCCACGATCTCCAGTACCAAACCCTTACCCTCATAGCTGACTAAATCCTTGCGCTACATCCCAATTTTTACTCACATTTTATAAACATGGTTGTAAGTAGACATGAACTGGTCTTCCAGATTTATAGGGAGACCGAGGAGTTCCAACTATGTAGAGATAAGTATGTTAAAGCGGGATGGATGCCATTTTTGGAGAAATTCACAGGCTGTCATGAGAAGGTATCTCACGCATTTATTTAGGGTTACTATGGAGAGATTGTGCACATAGGCAATCTATAGCTAACAATTAATGAAGAAACCTTAAGGGAAGCCACGAGATTACCTAGCAGAGGAGCCAAGTATTTCAAAGGAGTAGGAATCAATAAGGAAATATGCCAAAGATTTATGAAGGAATATGATCAACACCTTGATTGGAAGAAGGGGATTTCTAGAAATTATATCAAGGAAGAATATCATCCTATGCTTGATAGTCTACAACAATTCCTCACTTGTGAGGTAAGGTATGCTGTAACCTTCCTATATTATCTTAGGATTTTGCTGCACTTTGAAGGAGGTCCTGAAATTGATTTCCCATAATTTTTATGGACGAGTCTGAACAAGATGGTAAGAGGTGTCAAATCCCTATACAAAACTGAGAATACTAGCATTTATCATCAAGGTCTTATTAAGATGTTAGTTATACATGAAATCAGGAAGCAAGGGATTAGCTGGAAAACTCTCATCACTCAACACCTTCCCACAGAAAAAAAATCTGTAGAGGGAGCCCAGCCTACTCCAGATAAAGATAAGGAACCTCAAGAAAAAAAGGGCAAGAAAGATAAGGTAACTCCATCATCCTCCAGAATAGCGACCCAAAAAGATAAAGCTAGTAAAAAAGAAGGGCCCTCTTCCACAGTCAATAAGATTTTTAAAAGTCAAGAATCAAAAGGTAAATATGAATTAGTGGAGGAGATCTCAATAGTAGCACTTGAGGAAAAGGGTCATAAGACAAAAACTATGAGGAAAGAGAAGAATAGCTCAGAAAATAAAGATGAACGGTCCATAGAGAAACCTCCTGTAACCATTCCACAGACATGACAGAGGAAAAGGAAACTAGTTAGCACTTCTGATCCACCATCCCCTGATAAAAGAACCACAAGGAGCATGGCAAAGAAAGGTAAAGAAGTTGTCAACCCTCTTACACATGAAGATCCAATGGATCCTACCTCCCCTTCGCTATACTTACCAATCAAGGATGACATCCCTAGCCTAACTGAGGAGCAAGTTACTATCACTTTGTTTGGGATGATGGAGGAAGTGGAGGAAAGAGAATACATCTAGCCAAAAACAATGGGGTCAATAAAGACCTTAACAAAAGAACATATGAAGAAAAAGAATGGGGATCTGCAAAAGAAAAACCAGGAACTCAAACAAGAAGTGAAGGAATACCAACTACTGGACAGGTATATCAAAAAGGAAAACGAGCAACTGAAGGCAACCAGCCAACAACTTCAAGATGACCATGAAGAGAATTCTAATAAGCTCAAGAAGGTACTAAGACTCTTACAATACATTAGGGTCATAAAAGGGAGATGAAAGCAGAAGCCTCAACTATCAACATCATTGATCCACATAAGTAAATAATGGAGTCTCAAATTTTAAAAAAATTTGAGTTTGTTTCAGTTGCATGAGAACATGCAATGACTTTGGCATGGGGGAATGTTGAGCCTCTAAATTGACATCCCCACCACCCTATTATACTCCTCATTTATACCTTTTTGGCCTACCTAAGCTTGGATAAATGACAAATAACACTACCATTAGCCATTGATGAGGTCATAAGGTAAAGTATAATTGAATTCATGCATTTTGTGGTTTATTGAGCTAGGAGACTAAATATTTCATGTACCAATGTTTTAAATTTCCACATGTAACCTTTGAGCTCTAGATGAGTCCAGCATTTCTGTATCATCTCAGCCATCCAATACTTATGCGCCAGATTTCCACTGTCTGAATCTGATACCAAGTGCACCTTCCATTCAGATCCGGTACCGAACCATTCACTATCGTGATATGGTACCAACGGCCGCAAACTGTTCTAGTCTAGTACCAACCACTTGCATGCTGTTTGGATCTAGTACCATCTACCAAATCTCACCTGTCACGATCCGGTACCAATACAAAAAGAAAAATATACCAAGTTTATCTCCAGATCGTGCCCAAGATAATTGTTGGATGTTTGTTGAATCATCAGAGCTCTAGCAAGGCTATGTTAAGCTAGTTTGTTTATTGCTTCATCCTCATACACTTCGTGTCATGAGGATGAATCTTAAAATATGTAATCGAATATAAAAATTTGACAATTGACTGATCTGCTAAACATTTCACCTCCTTGTGTTTCACGACTAAGATTGTTTAAATAGTCATGTCAAGGATGGTGGAAGTAGTAGAGAGATAGAATAACACAACATATGAAGCAGCATTACATATTGTAGAACATATTCTGAGTTGAGGTTTAATAAAAGGATGTCATTTATTTCCATGTCTTGATCGTTTATGAATGAATGTGAGTTGAGTTGTTAGCATACTTTAATTCTATGTTTTGAAGTTTGAGTAAGAGTAATGTGTGGATTGAAAGCAAGCTTACTGTAGAATCTATTCACTAACCTATTGAAGCAGTAAGGGCCCACTGCCCAACAAAGGTCAGCATCTTTGTAGATTAGTGTTAGCATTTGATTTCAGTAGAATAATCGTGAGATTAGTTGAATCTTGATTCTTTCAGATGATAGCAGTATAGTTCATACTAAGATTTCGATTATATGATTGCTTAGAGATCTTTACTTACTATGTTTTGCATATGTTCTGTTTATGTTCTTATGAATTTGATTTTTCCTAATGGACATGTATGTTGACAGCAGTAGTCAAACGTATTTGGAAAAGAACTAGTGAAGTTCACAATAGAATATTGCGAACCAAAGCATACCCAAAATATTGATTATTGAACTACCCATGCTATGTCTTGATGATTGATGTGTGATTTCTTTTATGTCTTGATGATTGACGTGTGATTCCCTTTTCAGAGTGTGATTGCATGATTATCTTCCTGGGTTAGATAGCAGAGTTGATATGTCAAAAGAACTCCATATCATACTTGCATGTGCCTTAATGGAGTAGATAGCCTCTCCGTGAAAGACAACCAAAGTGTGTTTTCATTTGCTAGTTTGCTTTGTTTCCAGCGTGCATAATCTAGAATAGTTCTATACTCATGACATTATAATTACCTTTCTTACTGGTGTCTTGTAAATATGTTGATTACGAATCCCAGATTGATAATTAATGAGTGCATTATACTAAACATATAAATAACACAACAATATGCAAGGAATATGAAGGCACGAAATCACAGTGTGTCTGCAGGTGGTGTGACATTAAATGGTAAATAACTCTCATCTAGATGGAAAATCCATCCAAAGGAGCGTTTATAAATGGAAATTTTGTTTACAATGGTCACATCGACAGTCATGATGATATGGTAAGGTAGGTCGAATCCACTAACGACTTACAGACTCGTAGGAAATCTGGTGTCAGACCATATTCACGGGAGTGTTAAATGATGACAAAGGATGTGGTCATTATGATCGGGACTCATGAGTGTAAAATCGGCTGGCGTCATTGGGATCATTATTTGTTATGCTTAAAGATGTGGCTTGAGTCCTTTCATATGGCACGGTAGTGAATCATGGGATTATGAAGTTTATTTGCCGAATAGATAGAGGGGCATGAGTTTGATCCGGTGAGAGACATAATGACCTTCTACTCTCAGCATTTCAGGAAATATGGACATTTTCTCCATATGGAAATGTGGACGAGGATTTTACAAAAGTTCGTGGGAGGGAGTGTGTCATGATTTGAGAGTAACCATATGTTTAATGCACATTTAGTCTAATTTATTTAATAAAATGAAAAAAATGTTGAATTTCTATGTCCTAGTACTAATAATCGAGAAGCAACTTGGATATATGATTAGAGCTACCAGTCTCCTTATTACCAATACCGAATCCTCTGAGTACTGAATCACCTGTGTGCAGAGGTGTAATCAGTACCGGAATGGCACAGGGTTCCTTCTTCAATACCAGATGTGGTCCAGTACCGGATAAGCACAACAATATGGTTTAGTACCGTAAATAGCAGAACAATGACCATTGGTACTGGATAAACATAGAGGCGATCATTGGTACCGGATAAGAACAGAGGTGAACATTGTATTCTGGTGCTTGAGATATTTTTGACACAGTACCTGGTGGCAGTTCCTTGTAGAAATAGTTGGTGTTCTGTGATCAGATTCGACTGAAAAACCATGTAGATGGAACAAATACCAACTCTTAGGAGTTCTGAGTTTTCATTGCAAAAAGGATTTGGTGACTGGACCCCGAGTTTTGTGACAAGAGTGTATTCTGGAAATTGGATGTCCAGTTGTTGAGATTTTAGAACCCTCCTCTTTTGGAACCAGGTTGATCACTGCTCCCATTGGAATTTCCTTTTTATTACAATAATAATAATAATCCTAACTACTACCTTTCTGTGGATTTTTATTGAGCCCGGATTAGATAATGCTCGTCGGTATTTTCAATTTTAAAGAGTCTGAAAAATTTAAAGAAAACTCTCTATATTGTCCTGTTGATTTTTCTCGAGCTCGGGCCAGTTCCTTCTTGCCAGTGTTTTCAATTTTAAAGAGTCTAAAAAACTTAAAGAAAACTCTCTATAATTTCCCGTGGATTTTTCTCGAGATCAGGCCAGTTCCTGCTTGCTGGTGTTTTCAATTTTAAAGAGTTTGGAAAACTTAAAGAAGACTCCATCTAGTAAATGCCCTCCTTATTAATTTATCTACATGGGAACACAACCAATTTTTTTTTTAGTTATATCAGAAGAATAAAAGAGAATTTCTATCTAATGACACACCTATATACATAGATAAATTAATTTATACATTTGAACTTACTGTGGTAGGTTAGCAGGAGGAGAAACCCTCTTGCTTACCAGTTGCATTTCAGAACTCTGAAGAACATTTTTGACAAAATCCTCTTTTGATAGAGGCTTATGATAAACCTTCAGTTGATGCCCATTTACGACAAAGGAAGTGTGATTCTCATCAATGGTCTTTATCCTTATTGAACCATTGTCATAAAATGTATCAACCTCATAGGGCCCCAACCATCTAGTAGACAATTTACCCTTAAATTTTTTGAATCTACTATCATATAGGAGGGCCCAATCACCTGACTGAAAGGACTTATTTTTTATGTACTTGTCGTGCCATTTGGTCCTTTGCTCTTGTATCAGGGTGGTTCTTTGTAGAGCATCTTGTCTTATCTCATCAAGCTCATTTAATTGTAATAGCCTCTGTTTTTGAGCTCTTTTCAGATCCATCCCTAATTGTATGGCAGTTCTGAAGGTTTTTACCTGAAAGTATATGGGAAGTAGTACCTACTTCCCATACACCAAATCATAATGTGTATGGCCTGTTGTATTTCTACAAGCTATCCTATAGGCCCATAAGGCCTCAGGAAACCTATCGGCCCAGTCCTTGTGATGCACCTGAATAGTCTTAGTGAGGATGGCCTCTATCAATTTGTTGGTTGATTATACTTGGTCATTTTCTTGGGGGTGATAGGGCGAATATTTTTTGTGTTTGATCATGTACTGTTCAGTAAGAGCCTTGAACAAATTTAAGGTGAATTGAGTCCCTTGGTCAGTGACTATTTCCCGAGGTACACCAAAACAAGTAAAAAATTCCTCAAAGAGAAAGTCTACAACATATTGTTCATTAACTGAATATAAAGCCTTGGATTCTACCCATTTTGTTACATAATATGTGCAAACTAAGATGTACATTTTCCTCTGAGACATGCGGTTGATAGGTCCTACAAAATCTAAAGCCCATTTTTCAAAGGGTTCGATCACTACCAACGGTGCCAAAATGTTGGTGTATAAATATGTTCAATATATATATATATATATATATATATATATATATATCTTACACTCATTTATATGTCAATCTGGGATTCGTAATCAAAAGAGTTATTCAACTATATGTGCCGAGAACAGGTAAGCTACCTATGTCTGTTGTATACAAGAAATAATTAATAACATAAGACTCTGTTTCTAATATTTCTGAATGATTCACACACCTTTGAACTTAGAAGAGAAAACTGATAATAAAACTTCTCAAACAAGCAGTCAATCAGAAAGGTTCTATCTTAGGGAACAAGTCTATTCATTCCAGGCTTATGAATTAGAGAGATGAACTTAAGAATCTTGTTTCCTGTAGCAACCAAAACAGTAATTAACAGTCAACTCCAATCACTCTTGAAATCGAAATCAATTCCAACTTTGTTCAAGTCAAACAAATCAGTACAAGGAACAGTCAGCATAACTGAGATACTTCATTATAGGACATGAAGATGAGATATAAAGTCTTCTGGTTCCTTTATGTACCGAGAATACTGCAATAATTAACTCAAAATATCATTTTCTTAACCATCCCACAGTCCAAACAATTAAATGGCAATCTCCAGTATTTGAAAAGGAAAATATCTATTCGATCTAGCATATGATTGTTCACACCAATTCAAAAACAAATGCCTTAATATTGAACTCTTGAAATTGATTTAAAATCATTGACAACACACTACTGTAGAATACTCACACAATCACACAAAGCATATATAGGGAGGTTTACCTTGGTTGGGGTGGTGGGCCCTTGCCGAACCAACAAGGAACCTCTTAAGAAAATAACAGACTAAAACATTTTACTCATACTCAGGAATTTTCATAATAGATCATTTGCATTACTTCAACTGGTAAATTGGATCAAAAGTTCTTCATCTCATACATAGAAACGGTATGTATCATCTGGTTCTGACAAACTACTTTGTTATATTCCTTATTATCCACACACACTATTGTCTATACAACATCCCTTATAAAGAAGGTATGACAATACTATCAATGTCTATGGATAAGCATCAAATAGTTTTAAAAATATTATAATTGGTATTTACATCAAATCTCTAAGGATCAACTCCATCCTCATGACACGAAGTGCATGAATGATGGAGTCTATCGTGATCTGGAAAACTGATTTGGAATCTTCGATCCAACTTCCTGGTCGAAATATTCATCAACATAATGGTCCAACTGGTGCATTTTGAAAATAGGGGTTTTGGTACCGGAATACACACAGTCGCGAATCTGAATACTAGATTAGATGCACAGGTAGTACCAAAATAGTGCATGACTTGGTACCTCAATGGATGCGGAGAAGACAATACCGGATCAAAACTTCCTTGGGTACTGGAATAGACTTAGTGCCGGATTGCACGGTGACTTGTAGTATCAGAATGTTGAGGTACCGGAATAGGGTACTCATGAGTCAAATGATTAGGATTATACAAAAATAAAACACTTTAATCGAATTATGAAAGAAAGTTAAACAAAACATGCTTTAATCATAAGTTACCTCTTGTGTATATGAACAAGGTCATTAGGTATGTTTATGGAGGAAACATTCAAGTATAGGATTATAACATAGGCAAAAAGGGCTCAGATACAAGGTGATATAGGGTATTATAAGTGTCAAAATGGAGACTCAATAGTGATTTTGTGGAAATCACACCACTTTCCAGTGTCCTTCTTTGTCTTCCCATGACCCTTCTTTTCCTGTGGCTTGGACTAGTTTTCGGGAGGTTGTTTGTTAGGGATGTCTTTATCATACTTTGGTTGTTGCAGATTTGCAGACCCGAACTCCTGTTATTTCTAGTGCCTAAATTTCTTTTCTATTTTTACAACATATCGATAGGCATCTCCCAACGATGAGATGTCCAGAAACTCCATTTCATTTTGGATGTACCTATGTAGAGACCCATATTATTTCAGAACCAAATACTGCATAGAATATTTGATACCCAGCTTGGTGCGTAAGGTATGAAAGATGTTGGTGAACTCTGTTACTGCTTGGCCCCTCTCTTGATGCAGTGTGGTCCATCTCATGTACTGGTCATCATAGTTACCAACAAGATAATATTGTTCCTTGACCGCATCCACAAAAAAATACCAAGTGGGCTCGGCCCCATATATTCTAGACTCATCTATGGAACTTTTCTACCAGTAAGTTTCCCACCAATGTTTGACATGGGGTGATCCGTATTTTATGAGCCAAATGAAATGAATATATATTATTATCAAAATATTCTTAACACATAATAACATATATACAGTAAAACTAGTTTCTATTCAATAAGGAAATAAGCTGAAACTGTAAAATGTAGCAGAAAACAAGCTTGCAAGAATGTTAGGGGCTTATCTCTTAGAAGAGATGTGACGGTTGCGCTCATTCACAAGAAGATGATTACAATGAGGCTCTCAAGGCCTTCTTACAATAAATGGAAATGTCAAAAAACCTAGACATCCAAAAACCTAACCCTAGGAGATGAAGAACCAAAAGTCATGTGGGCCACGTTTGGGTAAGTTAGTACATCAACTTCCTGGGGTCGTAACTTTTTCATACGATCTTCATTTTAGGAACATGATAGCCCATTGGAAAGGTGTATTCGAGGAAGTCAGGAACCCAAAAACTATGAAAAAACCACCCAAATGGAAAACTACCAAAATGAGCTAGTTGGAATAGGTGGGAGGCCACTGAAATCCATCTGGATCATGGGGGAGAGATTTAAGGAGTGCGAAGGTGATATTTTCCCTGTTGGAAAAATTGTGAACAGAGAAATAACCTTCTAGTAGATTTAACCATTTTTCTAGGGAATATGCATCTATATGTCCTTCAAATATGAGAATATCCAAATTAACTTGTACCTTGAAAGGCAAGGTACCTCTAAAGTGGTCGCTTGATGAAGATGCACCAATTGTTATCAAAAGACGTTGAAGGTTGTGGGAAAAATTCTCATCATTTCGTCCCTCTGTTGCGTGAGAGATTGATCAAGCAACAGATTAATATAATTGCCTGCTCTATCATTTTTATTTTCTTCTGCCATGGAGGGTTTCTTGAGCATGCAAGAGAAATTTTTCTCAAGAGAGACGAGCTCGAGACCCAACTTTCTATAATTAGATATCATTAGGGACATGCACTAAAACAAGCGTTCAATATCAACGTGATCTGATACCACTATCCAAATTATTTGTGGCACAAAATGAAAGCAATATATAATAAAGAACTACTATTTTTTCTTGTGCCGAACTACCATTTGTTCTTGTGCCTAAATTTATGCTCTATTTTGAGAGTATTCAATAGGAAATTCCCAACGATGAGATGTCCATAAACTCCATTTCAGTTTGGATGTACCTATGTAGAGCCCCACGATATTTCAGAACCCAATGCTACTTAGAATCTCTGACACCCATCTTGGTGTGAATGGTATGAAAGGTGTAGGTGAACTTTGGCACTTCTTGGCCCCTCTTTTGACGCATCGTGGTCGATCTCATGTACTAGTCATCATAGTTGCTAACGGGGTAATATTATTCCTTGACCACATCCAAAAAAATATCCCAAGTGGGATCGAACCTGTATATTTGAGACCCCTATGTGGAACTTTTCTCCCAGTAACTTTCCCACCAATGTTTGACATGGGGGAGACCTTTAAGGAGTGCGAGGGTGATCTTTCCCCTATTGGAAAAATTCCGAACAGAGAAATAAACTGCTAGAAGATTTAATCATTTTTCTATGGCATCTATATCTGTATGTCCTTCAAATATGAGAATATCTAAATTAAATTGTACCTTTAAAGGTGAGGTACCTCCAAAGTGGCTTCTTGATGAACATGTGCCGGTTGTTATCGGCAGGCATTGAAGGATGTGGGAAAAATTCTTGATCATTTCGTCCCTTTGTCATGTGAGAGCTTGCTCAAGCAATAAATTAATAGAATATTTTTCTCTGTCATTTTTATTTTCTTCCACCATGGAGGGTTTCTTGGGTAGGTGAGAGATATTGTCCTCAAGAGAGACGAGATCGAGACCCAACTTGCTATAGTCATACCTTGTCGAGGACATGCACTGGAAAAATGATCAAGAGCATCCTGCTTTGATACCACTGATCCATATTATTTTCGGCATGAAATGAGAGAGGAGATATAATAAAGAAATGTATAGATATATATCATATATCCAATAATATAACATATATTTATCAATGATATAACCATAAACACATAGATACAATAATACATAATTTCTATTAATCAACGAAATGTACAAGACTGTAAAAATACAGAGTGAAAGACTCGCTAGAATGGTGGCAACTTATCTTTGAGAAGAAATGTCACGGCTACTAAAATTGGAAAGAATTTGGATTACAATGAGGCACTAAAGGCCTTTTCAACATAAAGAAAGTCCAAAACCCTAAAATTGGAAGATGAAAAGCCAAAAGTTTTGTGGACTTCGTTTTGGGTAGTTTGGTGTATCAACTTTCTGGGGGCGTAACTTTGGCATACGATCTTCGTTTGGGGCACTCGATAGCTCATTGGAAAGGTATCATCGAGGAGATTAATTTTGGGGGCTCATTAAAATTCTTTAGCTATAATTGAAGTGATAAATCTTGAAAAAACTTCATTCAAGCCCTCAAATTGGGCCTGGAAGTTTAGGAACTGAAAAACTGCTAAAAATAGTAAATTTCTAGAAGATCGTATTGAGCCAGTTGAAATAAGTGGTTCGCCACTGATATCCACCTGGATCAATCCTCCCTCCTTAGGAATAAATGATATTCATTGCGTTGAGTGTCCGGAGGAGAGGGAAAAGCGTTTGTTGAATTTGCATCTTGATGAGTTGCTTGCCTTGCTGGAGAAGTTGCACTGCTTAGCTTGTTGAAGGCTATCACAAACCTGTGGCTGGAATGGTTTGACCTTTTTAACCATTTTGGATACATTATATGACTATGTGCAGAAGGAATCCTTTCACTTTGCTTAAATCTTGTCGGCCTACTTCTGTTGGATCGAAGGTTCTTGGACTAAGGCTGCAACGGTTGAGATGTTATTTTGTTCACCTTTTGAACAAATTGTGAAGAAGATGAATTTTATAGTATGAGATACTACCTTATGGCATTGTTTAGGTGGGACAATAGTTGGAACTACCTCTGGTATCTTATATAGATGACCCCCCAGAGTAACAATGAAACTACGGGGTCGAGATTCATAAATATCATGGCACATCCACATATATGGTTGTCCCAAAAGAACATCATAGACATCCAACGGGGAAAGATCATATAATACCTCATCCTTGAAGGGATGGATGTCGTATGACAATCAACACTGCTGGATGACATGAAGATCTTTTCATTGGTGAAGGCTCCTGATGTTGTATGGTTGTGGGTGTGGTTTTATCGACAATCCCAACTGTTTGACGACCTCTACTGAGATGAGGTTGTTATGGATTTTGATATCAACAATGAAATGAAACGGGGTACCCTTCACCCAAATATTTGAATGGAAGAGGTGTTCCCCCTCTTCAATATATGTTGATTGTTTTTGTTGAATTGTTGCGGTCGCGAAAGTAACGGTGGGGTCTGTGTCGATCATCTGTGTTTTTCCATTATTTTTTGAATCAGATTTTGAATCAGGGTTTGGCTCCTTGTCTTTGATCTTGAACACCAATGATTGTTTTGAGAAACATTCATCAGTGTTGTGCCAGGGTATTTTGTGGAAATAAAACCACTTTCCAGTGTGCTTCTTGGTCTTCCCATGACCCTTCTTTTCTTATGGCTTTGACTAGTTTTTAGGAGGCAGTTTGTTAGAGTCATATTTATCATACTTTGGTTGTTGCATATTTGCAGACCCAAACTCCTATTTGTTCTGGTGCCTAAATTTCTTCTCGATTTTGACAACATATCGATAGGCATCTCCCAGCGATGAGATGTCCATCAACTCCATTTTCGTTTGGGTGTACCTATGTAGAGCCCATGATATTTCAGAACCAAATGTCGCTCAGAATATTTGATACCCATCTTGGTGCGGAAAGTATGAAAGGTGTTGGTAAACTCTGGTACTTCTTTTCCCCTCTCTTGACGCAACATGGTCCATCTCATGTAATGGTCATCATAGTTACCAACATGGTAATATTGTTCCTTGACTGCATCCACAAAAAAATCCCAACTGGTCTTGACCTTATATATTCCAAACTCATCTCTGGAACTTTGCTCCAAGTAAGTTTCCCACCAATTTTTGACATGGGGCAGATTTTTAAGGAATGTGAAGGTGATATTTTCCTTGTCGGAAAATTTGTGAACAAAGAAATAACCTTCTAGAATAATTAACCATTTTCTTGGGAATCTGCATCTATCTATCCTTCAAATACAAGAATATCCAAATTAACTTGTACCTTGAAAGGTGAGGTACCTCCAAAGAGGTCGCTTGATGTTGTCATAGGGGAATACCCAGGGTTCAATGCTACAAAAATGCACCAACAAAACCCTAACTACCGACCCTTTTGGCAACACCTGCGAAGCAGATGAAGTCTCACCCAAGGTAGAGGCAGGGGTGGTTGCAGAACTTAGATGTCTACAACCTTAGCTAGGACATAGATATGTGATTCTAACCACTTAACAAAGCACTTAGCAGTAACATTCATCAATATTCAGTAACAGCACATAAAAACCCTAATTATAGAGCATCGTAGTATTCAACCAGATCCACATCTAATAGCACTTAGCATAAAAGGAACATAATAAATCTAGCAGATTCAGGCACTAAGCATACTCACATAGGTTAGTTGTAACATCCATCCACATCATTAAGCACAAAGCAACATCAGTCCTATCTAACATTCATGTATATCCTAGAAAGTCACAAATAAAGAAACCAACACATCACACAAAGCAGAGAAACGAAACATATACGTAGTTCAACCCCCCTTGGGGCTATGTCCACCAACTCTTCTTCTCTTTTATTATCTTATGTTAATCAGTTACATGCACAAAGCCACAAAAACCCTACTCTTCATAGGACAAGAGATCTGCGCACTTCGCTAGATCCTCCTTTCCTGAGTTAGGTTCAGCATAAAGCCTCCTCTCGATCTCTTACAGTCCCTTGCACTTAGCCTTACCAGTCTTACATATTATGCACAGAGCACTTTACTATCCTTCGATCACATAGATCGATCACTATTATTTTCTACATCGCCTAGATTCTATATATATATTACAAAAGTGGGCCTAGGCATGGGTAAACCCATGGGCCGACCTTCCCATACCCATTACATACTCCCAAATCCCAAAAAGGGCCCTAAAAAAGGCAAATATCCCATTATCTCTGCTTCATCTTGCGCTCTACCTTCAAGAGCCTGTTGAAGTCCCAAAATAGGTCAATCGTGACCAAGTATCCTCAAAACTTGGTCAAGGGACAACAAGCCCCCAACACTCACCTATGACTGGTCCCGAGTAACTTTGATCTGACTAGTTCTACTTCAAAAGCCTTGATCTTGGCTCAATATGCTTTGACTTGTTGTTATGCCATGACCTCTTGTTCAACAAAATATTGGATGACTGCCTCGTTCACGGTTCCTTCTAGGCATTTTTCTGCTACAGCAAGAACTTGCTCTTGTTCTGCTCCTCGACCTTCGATCTCTATGAACAATTGGTAAGTCTCATCCTGTACAGGTTGGAGCCTCTAAGTTACTTCCATAAATATTCTCTGAACGACGTGAACCTACTATTGGGCAGTGCACTGCACTTGGGATCTCTTCATTTGTTCTACAACTGATAGGGGCTTCAACTACACCTATATTGTTTCTGCTTGCTTCTTCGCCTCCTGGAGTTGTGACTCTAGTGTCTTCAGTTCTGCATTCTCAGTGAGTTTCTCATAAGTCTAGGCATTGCAATCAATGAGTTTCTTGCATTCCATGGCAAGAACCTTTATTCTCTTGACTTTTCTCTAGGCAGTCACTTCTCTTTGATCTCGTACATCCTGCAGAGTGCTAGGCACTGTGCGGAGCTCTAAATCTGCTATTCTTTGTTGTAGTTGTTGGATGGCTTCCGCGAGCTTCTCTACTTGATGATCAACCTGGTCTTCTACCTGTGGCTCTAAGGCTATCATAGAGTGAAGTTCTTTGTTGACTGCTTCTTTTACCTCGAGTTGCCCTGCGAGTAAATGTTCCTTTTCTTGCTACATTTGCGCTTTCTCCTCGTCAAAATTTATCTGGAGAGAAATCTTCTCCTGCTCTGCAACTCAACGTTGTTCTTCAAGTACTCCTTGTACTTGCTTCAAAGCTTGGGTGCCTTGTTCTGTTTCCTCTTGTGTGCAACGAAGGTGAGCTTCGACTGCATCAACTAATCAGTGGAGTTGGGCCGACTCATCTCCCAACTCTTGTTCTCTCGATGGCAGGGGCGTAGTGGAGACTGCGCGACTGGACTGAAGAGCTTGCTATACCCCTGGGAGTTCGACTTCAATTCTACCGTACATTTCCTCCTGCTTAGCTTCTTGTTTCTCCACGATCTCCAGTGAAGCCTCATTTAGAGCTGCTATGATGAAGTCAAATTCATCAGGAGTAAGCATAGTCTGCATCTTGGTCACAGTGGCTCTCGATTTCTTTCGGGAAGAAGGTTTTGGGGGAGAAACCTTCCTCTTCTTTTGGGGATCAGTCTCATCTCTTGGCGGTGTTACTTTGCCTTGCTTTTGTTCAGCTTCTGTGCCATTGATCTGTTCGCCATCACACCGTCGGTCAGGTGATATGGAAGTAGTCTTCCCTGAGGTGTTGCTTAAATCTTGGACCTCTTTGGTCTTCTTTGTCCTGCTCGGTTCGGGTGTACTCTGCGTGGTTTCTGGGCTATCAGGGTTGGACATCTCGGCAGGTTCTGCTAGAATAAGGAGGTCTGCCAACCATTCCTTAGTGATCTCCTTGAGGTCCTATTTCATCAACTTGTAGTACGATTGAAGATGCTTCTTATGTTCATCGGCTCGCGCTGTAATGTAAATAAAATGTCGATTTGCGCTGAAATTCATCAGGGGCCGGAACCTGTGTAGGGTGTTCGGGGTCATGTGAGGTTCGAATTCTATGGCTCTCTTCAGTTGAAGGTAATAGGTATGAAAAAAAACGCTCGACTTCCACTGTTTGTTCATATCACTCAAATACCAAAGTGTAGCGAACTTTGCGACGAGCAGCTCAAATGGTTCAATATCCGAGAAGGTCACACCTTCCGACATCTCCTAGGAAACAAAGGTGATAAGGATCAGGAGCTAGCTAAAGTGGAATTCATAGCCTTGATATTCTGCTTCATGGCAGTCTAGCTCCAACTGATTCACTAGGTACTCCGCCCAGTTCATCTGTAATCCTTCTACACACTTCCCCGCGAGGTCGATGACGAAGCCAATGACCTGTGTGGGTCGGTTCTTGCGTACCATCTTCCCAGCTATTAACTGACATGCTAGGCACACTACACCATTATGGATGGAGGCTACCTTGTATCCTTGCGTCCCTTTTTCAACATCGCCATATACATCCTTGATCTTCTGCGCTAGCGCTTGATTTGTGGCTTTTCTTGGGTAGAACTCCTATGGGCCAGGTCCTTGTATACTCAAGCCTGTGATCCTATGGATCAATGTTGGTTCAACTATAATACGGTGGTCTAGCCACAAGTATCTACCATGGTAACACGACAATAGCAGCTTGACACAGGCATTGACTTTCTGATGCCTTCCAAAGTGGGGGATTTTCATGACATTTAACAAGGTGGACTGTGCGGGGTTCATCCTCCATGGTTGAGGGATTATCTTTGAATTATTTCCCTTCATTCTGGTCAGGTATTTGTATGGGGTGAGCATGGTGTGGTTTTTGCGATCTCTGAGGTTGAAGTCACTGAACTTCAACGCTATGATCTTTTCCTGCTGCGCTCGAACTGCACATATCCCCTTCAGGATGTACGCAGTGACCATGGTGTACTCGAAATCTATGGGTACACTATCATGACTTACCGAGCCGGCTAGAGGCGGGATATAGTCGGGTAATATAGATGGAATCAACTTGGCATTGGCTAAATCGTCTTTGTGCTTGGTTTTCTTTTCTACTGTCGGTCAGGATGTCCTAGCTCCACGAGCAGTCGACGGAGAGGCTTGCACTCCTCTCGTCGATGACGCTTTTATACCTTTAGACATCGACATTACTCTTTCGGTCATGAGGTCGATGAGAAATTCCTCGACAATTTTCTTTGCAACATTGAACTCGTCCGACATACACGCTCGAGGTTAACAATCTCGGGTTCGAAGAGTAATCTCTCAAGATGGCAATAGCACGATGATCACTGTGTGAAATCAACTAATCTGTGGGCTCAAATTCATGGTTAGAAAAAGTGTTCTCGGTGCATGGCACAATGAGATAAATAGATACCTTGGCAATGGATCACTTGCAATGGGTAAGAAGCCTTCATTAATTTAGTTCTTCCCGTTATGGCACGGTCCCAATGGTTTGGTGTCAAGATGTCTGACCATAAATTCCTTTCTATTCATTTGGGGCATCAGTCTAATGGATATATTGTTCCCAACGGTTATATTGCTTCGCCATGGCGAAGTGCCATGTTACGCTGTTCTGATATTCCGGCGAAGCTCCAATTCTGCAATTTTTCCTTCTGTGAAGTTCCTTCGGGAACCTTCTGTAACTTTTCAACCTTAGCTTTCTTCTTATTCAGTTTTCTAGCCTTTTTTCCAGTTAGCTTCGTCTCGGAATTCCTTTTTCCATTCTAATTCTTATCTTCTTTCGGTAGAGTAACTTCACGATGTTGAGATTCTTTCCTAGAAATCAGGGGTAATACTTCATCTGTATCTAGAATAGGTACTGCAATCTTTTGTGGGTCTTCTAGTGTCCTTCTTACTTCGACATCCAAGTCCCTGACTTTAAGTATCTTCGCTTGGTTCTCCTGTTCTTCAATCAAGTGCGTGATCTTCCTAGTCATGAAATCTTTTAACTATTGCTTCTTCTGCTCTAAGACTTGTTTTTCTTTCTTTCTGGCCTGATCTCTTTCAATCCAAGGTTTCCTGAGCAACATAGTAAATGGAGCACTATCCTCAATAAACTTAAGAACTTCAAATGCTTCTTCTATCGAAGTTCCATTGGCACTCATAGATACCTGGGTAAGATTTCCACATAGGTTTATCAGTTTTCCTCTGAATAATCCTATTCCTCTCAATGAAGGACTCATAACAGGCTCCCCTAAAAGTTCCCAAGTTCTTTCTGTCATGATATTCACCTGTGTTTCTTCATCCAAAACATAGTCAATGTCAAAGTCTCTTATTCTTGCTTCAATGTACTCTTTTTCTTTAAAGACCTCTGATAAGATAACATGTTGGTGGTCATTCAAGGTGTTATCACTGAAATTTCGTCCACACATGGCGACAAGAACTCCGCATCGTCAAACAGCAATGAAGTCATTTATGGCACTAAATTAATTTCACAGCATTCTAGAATGGTAAAAAACTATACAATGTAACCAAAAATTGAAGGGCGCTTTACAGAAGTTTGGTGTGCGCGCACATGCGCATAATAGGAACGTACTATGCGCACATGCGCGCACAACGCGCAGCTGTTAGCGCAAAAACCCGCGCACCTACTAAACGACGCATTTATTGAATTGGTCGGCCTCCCAACCACTTATGGACCAGCTCCCAATCTGATTTGACTCCCAAATCTGAGCTGAATCCGCATGGTAGGCTAGTCAAACACCTAATGAAGCCCTAAAGAGTCCCTTTTCACACTTTGAAGGAGTTACATAATCACCCAATGATGTGCTATAAAAAGCCATGAAGAAACATCATTTTCTCAAGGAATTTCATGTATTGTTATGCTGCTAAGATTGTTAAGGACTCATTCTTTGACAATAACACATTGGCATCATTTCATAGAGCCATTCACCTCTCCATTGAGTGGATGTGCTAGGAGTTCTTTCACTATCATTTTCAATTTTCTTATTGTAAGGAGAGCAAGTGTGTGAGGGCCTCAAGAGCCTTCCATTGGAGAAAGGAGGAACCATAGTTCTCTTTCTTCATTGTGCTTTGATTTCATCAATCGATCAGTCCAAAAACATTGGTGATATTGGTCTTTTTGTGTTTGTTATTTCTTTATCCATATGCTCATAGTTTTAGTTTGTTTTAATTTGATTCTTGCTTATAGTCTTGTCTTGTATTCTCTAACTCTTTCTTCCACAGTTGTCATGCTCTACAAGACCCAACAGGGCATGTAATCACCCTCGATTTTCTCACCAAGTGACGAATTGGGTGCAAACAAATTGGCGACTGTACTGGGGAGAAGGTATCAATATCTCCCTCATTTGGGTTTATTTTGCTTTCCTTTTGGTTTTATTAACTTGTAGGGACACAAACCAGCCTCTGCCGACCTGCTAACCAGTCAATTCACAGGAGAATTGAGAGAAATCCATCCGGATTTTTCTTCTCGACCACTTGTCACAGGCGCGTGGGTATCTCATCTCATAGACGTGCATCATGCGCGCATGCACCTTTTCAGCAGTTTCTCTCTGCGTGCATGCGCTTTCGGTCTCAATTCTTCTAGCGCGCAGGCGCTTCATGCGCCTCTGTCTACACTAGGGGCCGCGCATCTGAACTAAATTTTACATTGTAAGGTCTTTGGATGTGGGGAAAGTCATTTTCCTTCTTAAGAATGATGTTATGCATGCTATAAATACTGCACCACTTAGACCCCTCAACTTATAAAGGGGATAGTCAAACAAACATAGGCACTTAGGTGGATAAAAATCAATTTCCCTTATTTTCTTTTTGCCACGTGGATGGCTTGCTTTGATTTAAAAATATAAGGAGAACATCAATTTTTAATCACATCTAAATTCACATTTGGGACTCGAAGTTGGAGTAGCAATCCTTGAGTATGCTCTTCTCTTGCGCAATCAAGCGATCTTGAGAATCAGAAAGAGATTGTGAAAACGATCTCATCTCCCTTAACAAAATTTCAAAACTTTTAGGAGAGGACAAAGGCCCTTTTGGGACCCCTCTTAGTTTCATTTTTCAAACATATCTTAAATTTGTAACGGGCCCATACATGCCCACATGTCACAAAGGTAGGATAGTGCTTGGAATTTTTCTTTCTTAGACCAAAAAACTAGGAGAGTTTAAAAGTTTGTAACGGGCCCACACATGCCCACATGTTCAATCTAGGATAGTTTCATGCTTTTTCTAGATTAACTCACACATAGGGAGTTAAAGGAT
>JZKD02S1739578.1:406715-418303 GCA_000966675.3 Picea glauca
CCAAGACAATTGAATCAAACAACAGATGAAATAGCTAACATGGTGTTAGATTGGCATATATCACATCAAGCTACACATACATAAACATCTCATAAATCCTGTCACAGCATATAGATAGAATAGACATCATCATCATCAACACAAAACACATGTAGACAACATCAGGATCGCAAAATATGTATACTCATATATATATATATCGGCCCATCAGGCCATCCGAATGTTTACATACAAAAATACATGTATCCGCAGGCCCATACAGCACCTCGGTACCAAAACCGGCTCACCAGCCTATCAAAAAAAAGGTATACAACATACATCAATCAGGGTGCCTCTATCGCACCCCCACCTGCTCCTCCCTCAGGAGGAGGTGGTGGCCCACCCCCACCTGCCCCAGGCGGTGGTGGTGGAACACCCACAGGACCCTCCTGCCCTGGTGGCAGGCGTCCACTAGTCATCGCGGCGAGCACAGCTGCTCGTCGCACTATAACCCGCCATCGTGGCGGTACTCCTATACACTGCTCCAGGAACCCCTCGTCCTGGATGCGTATCCACATGCCCTCAGGCACGTCCTGTAACACCGTCTCCAGATGATGGTGTATATCATCAAAATCAACTCCGGCTACCACCGGAGGAGCGTGTGATGGCCCCGCACCAGGGTCATCGAACCGGTGCCTCCTCGCTGCCCTCTCGGGCTCTGTTGGTCGCCCCGCAGCCTCATCTCGCCGACGTCTCTCTCCACATGGCAGTATCTCCATCTCTCGCTGAACCGACACTCTCTACATCTCCACCTCGCGCCCACGAGGTGCCACATCTGCACATGCACCAAACAACAACATGCAGATCGTATCAGCATCTATACATATGGACTGATATCTCAAAAAAACATATCATAAGTCAAAACCATACACAAACTCAACATACCTCGATGGTCAAAAGCCTCCCCAGGAGGCAACACCATGTCCGGGTCCCCCCGGAAGTTGACCCCAGCATAGGGGTACCGAAGTATCACTTGCGGCATCTGCTTCCATATCTGTGCCACCTTCACTGTAAAGTAATGACCACCTTCGCCACCACCGTGGTGAAACAAAACTACAGACCACTGCCTCAAGCGTGGCTCTCATGCCCCTGGCATCTCCAACAGAACCCTTGGGCGCAGCATCAGCACCCTCTCCAAGAACCAGGCTACCAGGATCGAGCCAAATGCAAACTCTCCTACGCCTATGGACCGACAACGGTCCAACTGCGTGATCATCCATGCGTACAGCGTCAGTCCCCATGAGAACCGCTCACGGCCCACCACCACTCTCTCCAGCACCAACAGCTGGCCACCACTAATCCGTTGGGTCGCAAGTGACCCGTATATACGAACGATCATCACCGCTATGCAGTGATGCGCTAGGGCATCAATAGCACTAATGCTCACCATTGTGCCTGACATAAAGTCCAGGCCCAAGCAATATCGCGCGCCAATCGTGGCCATGGGTGTATCCCTCGGTAGCACAGGCTGTGCCGGTAGCGGCGTTCCCCGAAAAGGGATCCTAGTCAAAAAATAAATATCCTCCATCGTCGTGATGGGGATCTGCTCTCCTCGAACGAGGAAGCAGTGCAGCTCCAGACTCCACATTTGGATCAGGAACTGTAGTAAATACTCCTGAGCCCGTATCAATGGGCACTCAAAGAACTTTAGCAACTCACAGGTTGCTAAAGTCGCTTGCACCTCAGGCCCCGCATTGGCCACAGCCTCTCGCAACTGGGCCCAATCTCGCTCTCACCACCGCACAGCCATCGTCACTGCTGGAAACCTGCAATCAACACAGAGTCATATGTTAGCTCAGATACCCATCAATAGCATCAAACAGACTCGTTTTCCACCCTTAAAAACTTGCCTCACCGGCGCGGTTATTTTACCCACAGGCACGCACACATGTGCACCTGTTCACTATACAAGCGCGTACACATGCGCGCCTGTTCACTACACAGGTGCGCTTATGAGTGCGCCTGTTCATCATACAGGTGTGCTTCTGAGCACGCCTATTCATCATACAGGTGCGCACAAGTGCGCGCCTGTCCAACCCACAGGCGCACACTTATGCGCGCCTGTTCACCTCACAGGCGCACCCCTAAGGCGCACCTTAAATTCTCTCTCTCGCGCATCCATGCGCTCATATTCAGTGTACAGGTGCGCACGTATGCGCGCCTTCCACTGAATCGCCCACGCATGTGGGCCCACACCCCAGACAAATTCCCCTAATAACCCCTGTACGGCCCCCCATACAAACCCTGCCCAAAACTTAGAAACCTATTTCTATGCAGGATGATCAGACCACTAACCTGATACTCGCAGCACGTCGATTGGATGCCTCGTCCTCCCCGAATCACCAAATCTCCTCTGGAATCTGCTCGTCCAGTCACTATTGTAGCAGGTACAAATGAGGTGGCAATGTGGGTGTTACAGCTATATATAGGCCTTTTGCCAAACTTCCACTCACCATTCCGGGAGCCCAAGGTGTCCGTTTTTCAAACCGTCTTCAGCCACGGCATCAGCATCCCGTCACCTACATTACAACAGTCTCTGGCTCACTTTTCATCATGAGCCCTCAGGGAGCCTTTTTTTTCATTTCATGGTCAGGTACGCATGCACATAGTCACATTTATCAAATACACGCTCATATCGTAGATTCTCTTCAGATATTGTTTACTTTGGGTATTTGGTTGTTATGTGTGCAGGTACTTGCTCATCGGTGATCGACATCATCCCTTCAGGTATCTATTCAGCACTGGCATGTAGTCTCTCCTGTTGTATTGCATTTACATTTCCAGTCACACCCTCTGATATTGGCCTTTAGGATCCTCATTCCTAGCTCTGCAGTACCCATGCCTCCATTTTTGCATCTTCGGTACTGTAACCCGGTAGCATTCTCACCCACATGAGTTGTCCCATTCATAGCACCTTTCGGTACTTTTTGACACTCATGCTGTTCTTCATTACCCTTTAGGGATGGGAGTCCCAATAGTCTTTCATCATGTCATGAATCAGCCACATACTCCTTCTCTGCATTTTGCTAGCTTTCCCACACAGACTCCCAGATTATCTCTTTATGGTTCTATTTTTTACCTGCACCTCCACAGGATCATGAACCCTTCATTTCATCCACATTCAGTTTGCCCATCTGTGAACCTACCCTCATTTCACCTACCTCATACAGAAACTCACCAATGGGGCCCCCACCCTTCATAAGTCTTCCAAGAGAATTCTACCCTCCCTAGGGCATGCATTTCACACTGGGGCACCCGTTTCTGTATTTGTACATTTCTCCCCAAAATTATTCGTTATTTATTGTAAAAATACCTTTATTTCCAGTCATTACCTTTTCTTTTGTCGTCACTGTTGGCGACTTGCTTTCTTTTGGCCACATGCAACCCATGTCACCCTTGGTTGGAGCATTACTTATCATCTACCCTTTCCGGCATCGTCCATATCTTCAGAGTACTCCACAGGTCAGTTACCTCTACCCTCTAAGTTTATTCACCTTGTCCCGCCTCTGGCACAACTTATCACCGGTCTTGTCGTCCCCCTGACACTCGACCTTGTTACACGGTTGCGGCCACAGTTTATCTCATACATCCTCCAGCCAAGGGCAGTCTTGAGTCTTCCCACTTCTTGACTTCGTCCATGTACCTCTGCCACTTCCTCACTTAAGTAGATTCCACGGAGCCCTTTTCTTCTGGGAGTCACGTCCCCCTTTTGTCGACATCAGCACACTTTTTCGGAAGGGTGACAGTATCTTGATTCTCATTTTCCATTCAATGAGAGATCTCTGACGGCACAGGGGGAAACACCATTGCTCCTTGCTGTCATTGGCCCCCATAACATTCGACGCCAACACTTTCTCATGTTATGGTGGGTCTTACTTTGCGACTATTGCAGTTATTTTTGTCATTTTCCGAAGACCTCTGAACTTGGTAGGGCCATCAATGCCCACATCATCGTCACTGCTTATTACCGCGATCATTGCCTATTCTTCAGAGTATGTTCCTTTGCAGAATTGTCTTTTGCCTTTATCATTACCACCCTCGAGGGTGTTGCAGTTGTCTACACCAACAATTCCGTCATCTTTTTTCAGAGTTACATAACACGAGCATGGGGCATGCCCGCCTCGTTTGTACACAGTTTCCTATTTTTTTTGTACAACTCTCAGAAGGTTGGGTCCTACCGGTTCCTTTTTTCTCCAACGGATCGCTCTAAACGGTCCCACTATTGCTCTCTCTTACAACAACATTCTCAGTAGAAGAAACATTGATGGATTTCGGCTATACGTATGTTCCTAACCTCATCCATCAGGGGGCATCTGTTATCACTGAAATTTCATCCGCACATGGCGACAAGAACTCCGCATCGTCAAACAACAATGAAGTCATTCATGGAACTGAATTAATTTCACAACATTCCAGAAGGGTCAAAAACTATACAAAGTAACCAAAAATTGAAGGGCGCTTTACAGAAGTTTGGTGCGCGCGCACATGCGCATAACAGGAACGTACTATGCGCACATGCGTGCACGACGCGCGGATGTTAGCGCAAAAACCCGCACACCTGCTAAACGACGCATTTATTGAATTGGTCGGCCTCCCAACCACTTATGGACCAGCTCCCAATCTGATTTGACTCCCAAATCCGAGCTGAATCCGCATGGTAGGCTAGTCAAAGACCTAATGAAGCCCTAAAGAGCCCCTTTTCACACTTTGAAGGAGTTACATAATCACCCAATGATGTGCTATAAAAAGCCATGAAGAAACATCATTTTCTCAAGGAATTTCATGTATTGTTATGCTGCTAAGATTGTTAAGGACTCATTCTTTGACAATAACGCATTGGCATCATTTCATAGAGCCATTCACCTCTCCATTGAGTGGATGTGCTAGGAGTTCTTTCACTCTTATTTTCAATTTTCTTATTGTAAGGAGAGCAAGTTTGTGAGGGCCTCAAGAGCCTTCCATTGGAGAAAGGAGGAACCATAGTTCTCTTTCTTCATTGTGCTTTGATTTCATCAATCGATCAGTGCAAAAACATTGGTGATATTGGTCTTTTTGTGTTTGTTATTTCTTTATCCATATGCTCATAGTTTTAGTTTGTTTTAATTTGATTCTTGCTTATAGTCTTGTCTTGTATTCTCTAACTCTTTCTTCCACAGTTGTCATGCTCTGCAAGACCCAACAGGGCATGTAAGCACCCTCTATTTGCTCACCAAGTGACGAATTGGGTGCAAACACAAGGTTTCCTTCATCTGTAGCAATACTTTCTCTAATTTTTTCTGGGGTTTTGTCATGATCTCAATTTTTGGATCTGCCCTAGGGTTTTCTTGGTTCATATTAATTCTTTCAACCTTAGCAATCATTCTAGGGCAATCCAATACTTCATGGTTCATAACATGGCAACATAGTCAACTAGGTCTTCTTCCAGGGAATTCCTTAGAAAGATGTCCTGGTCTTCTGCAACTGTAGCAAAGAGTTAATCCTCTCTTTGTTTTAATGATCCCCAACCTCTCCTGTATTGCATGCTAGGATCATGGTAGCTATCCTGACACAAATTATTTCTAGGGTCCTGCATCCATTCGTTTGTCCAACCATTCTTTCTATGCATAGGTATAACATATATTTCATTATTCTTATCAAATCTAATCATAACAAATCTTCTTTCTTTTATCAGTGCCCTAGTTTTCAAGTTAGGACAAATCTTATCAAACATACCTAGATCCATGCTTTAGAAACAAAAATTTCCACTTATTTTACTTCTACAGAGCACAAAGCTTTCATATCTAAAACTTTTCACTATTCTTACCTTTAACAAAGCATAGAGATTATAGATATTACCTCTTTTATTCTCACTTTCACCTTTATCAGGGTACAAACCTCCCAGATCTTACCTCTTTTCTTCAGATCTGACTTCTTTCTTTGGCACAGAGCTTCCACGGATCGAGTAGAGTACTGTGCACTAGGGAAACAGATCTATGCACAGAGTTTTCACATTTTTAGGTTGGATCTTTGCACAAATATTCTTCTTCCTCAGTTCCTAGCAATCATAGTTTCAGGTCTTGGCAACGGAACCATTTGTTGGCACAGGGGCGGACCCAGTGTTCAATGCTACAACAACACACTAACAAAACCCTAACTATCGGCCCTTTCGGAAACACCTACGAAGCATATGAACTCTCACTCAAGGTAGAGACAGGGGTGGTTGTAGGACTCAGATGTATGCAACCTTAGCTGGGACACAAATATGTGATTCTAACCACTTAACAAAGCACTTAGCAGTAACATTCATCAATATTCAGTAACAACATAGACAAACCCTAATTACAGAGCATCATAGTATTCAACCAGATCCACATCTAATAACACTTAGCATAAAAGGAACATATTAGATATAGTAGATTCAGGCGCTAAGCATACTCACATAGGTCAAATATAACATCCATCCACATCATTAAGCACAAAGAAACATCAGTCCTATCTAACATTCATCTATATCCTAGCAAGTCACACATAAATACACCAACACATCACACAAAGAAAAGCAACACAACATATATGTGGTTCACCCCCCCCCACCTGGGGCTACATCCACCAACTCTTCTTCTCTTATATTATCTTTTGTTAATCAGTTACATGCACAGAGCCACAAAAATCCTACTCCGCATAAGACAGGAGATCTATGCACTTCGCTAGATCCTCCCTCCCAGAGTTAGGTTCAGCACAAAGCGTCCTCTCAATCTCTTACAGTCCCTTGCACTTAGCCTTACCAGTATTACATAGTATGCACAGAGCACTTTACAATCCTTTGATCACATAGATCAATCACTACTATTTTCTCCATCGCCTAACTTCTATATATATATTACAAAAGTGGGCCTAGGAATGGGTAAACCCATGGGCTGACCTTCCCATACCCATTACATAATCCCAAATCCAAAAAAGGGCCCTAAAAGAGGCCAAGATCCCATGATATTTCCTTCATCTTGTGCTCCTCCTTCGACAACTTGTCGAAGTCCCAAAATAGGTCAATCGTGACCAAGTATCCTCAAATCTTGGTCAAGGGCCAACACTTGATGAAGACGTGTCGGTTTTTATTGGCAGTTGTTTGTTGGTTATTACTTTATCTACTCTGATCTTACTTTAATATTATAAGTTGACCCAGGTTCAGACTTAAACAAGCTTCCAACAAAATCCCTCTAAAACTACCGACCCCCCTAGTAAACCAGAAGGAAACACAGTACATAGGGTGCACTGTGCAGTCTCACTTGAGATAGTCTTATGGGTGCCTGCAAAGCTCAGATGCTTGCAGCCTGGGAATGAGTGGGGATCTTCGATTAACCTCGGTGACCTTTTATCATTCGCTAGTTCATACATCTAGATTTCTTACACTCTCATTCTTACTCATGCATGTAAAATATCAGAGCTAACTAATTCCTTCATTCATTTATCTAACATCGAATCATCAACATCAAATAAAATACATAACATTCAGTCACACAACGCAGGTCTACTATGGTTCACCGTTCCTGGACTACATCCAAAAAGATTTGGTTATTCTTCTCTTTTATTATCCTTGATTCAACCTATAGCGCCACACGCATTAGAACCATTCCTCACAATAGGTCAAGATCTTATAATGAGGTGGACTAGATCACACCAGGCTCCTTAGCCTGCGATCTAATCCTCAGGATCTACTTTAATCCCTCTCCCCAACTCAACAACTTACAACATTAGATAGGACTTACATTTGCAGTAAGAAATAACAACAATTAACAATAGTTGAACATTCCATCCTTCAACCAACCCCGAACCAACCTAACCAAAAACCACAAAAAAACAACAACTACTCCTTACCTAGACCCCCTAGGTACTTATTTATACATATCTCTGGCTTACCATCCATTACATTCTCTTACCAAAACCGTAACCCTATCCTGGCTAGGTCTTCTTGCATGCATGCCCCGCATGCCTTGCTCTCTTGCATGAACATTTGTGTTACACGTGTTGATCCTTCTGCATGTGAATTCACCTCCCACGTCATGCCTTTCCTTCCAAGCTGGCCTGCGCCCAATAGGCCCCCAACATTGACATCATGACTCATCCCAATTCACTATCTAAGTCTCATGTCTGCCACTGCTTCTGTCAGTGCTTCTTACATGTCTACTATTCATTGACACTACTCTTGAGCCTGGATGCTCTTTGTTGTCATGGCTTCGACCACTTGCGCAGTGACTGGAGGTCTTAAGATCTCTCCCCCCTCCATGCCTATATTTTTGAGGCATGCTTTCGCTGCATCGATTTCCACGACCAATTGTTCTGCCTTTTTCTGTAATGGCTCCAACTAATCCTATCATGCGATTTTCTGTGCCTGTACTGCTTTTTCTTCTTCCTAAAGGTTCTTCATTTCTACAGTTGTCTTAATCTTTTTTGGCAGGGACATTGTCCTCTATCGCTGCTTGACATATGCTATTGTTGCGTGCAATTTATCTTCCTTTCCTTGCAGCTCTTGTAGGCTCCCATCTTCTAATAGTTGCATCCATAACTGGCCGCTCTTCTCCAACAAATCTTCCACCCTATGTATATTCTACGCGACATTCTCTGCAGCGGATATCATGTCTTTCTCTCTTTGCGCTCAGACTGCCGGGGGAGTCGTAGGTACCGCGTGATCCTCCAGTTCCTTGATCTGTTCCTTATATTGTTGTAGAGTCTATGGTATATTTGTTATCTTCTCTTCTGAAGATGTTTCCTTAGATACTATGTCATCTGAGATATCTTGAAAGACTGTGTCTATCTGGGTCTCCATCTGGTCCACTTTTTGTTGCGTTATCTCCTTCCTCTACCTTTCCTGGCTGATGGTTTTCTTCAATGCCATATTTTATTCCTGCGCTATTTGTAGATTCGTCACGTCAGACCTTGCTCTGGACTAAATCTCATGCGCGACGCTAACCTGTAACTTATACAACACCTTTGTTAGTATCTTGGGCATCGCCGAGTCTAATGTTTTGATATCTTTCATGGGCTTCTATGTCGTTTCCTCATCTATGAACAAAATATTTGGTGTTATGATAAAATTAGCACTTCCCTATACTGTGATTTGTACTGTTTCTCCGACAGGTGCGTCTTCTCTTACTAGTGCCAGTTTGTCCTTTTTTTGTTGTTCTGCCTTGATCCTCAATTGTTCTAGAGTGATTTTTACCTCCTGTACCTGTTCCAAAATTGAAGCTCGATGATTTTCCACATTTTCCCATACTTATGACTGTCGATCTTCTACTGTCATGGCTATCAGTTCTACGTCATCTGTTGTCAGTGTCATTTCCATTGGTTTCTTGTGGGACTTCTCTTTCTTCCTGGCGCCACTTACTTGCTCCATTGTTCTCTTTCTTTGGGTGTCTGGCTATTCGTATTCTTCTGGCATATATGTATCCCTGTTGATGTCCTGCTCAAATTCTTCATCCATGGTTACATCTTGTGCCCCTGTCTTCACTTCCTATGCACGCACCTGTCCTGTCGGTCCTCCCTGTTCTTTCTCTATAACTTGTGGAGCCTGTGTTGGACCACACTGTGACTTCTTTTGTGTCCTAGTCTTCTTTTGAATGGAGATGCTTGGCCCCACTGTACCTATTGTTTTTTTCTTTTGTTGGGTAACGCCATTCCTACCTATCTGTTGCATGGGGACTATGCTACCCTGTGTTTGGACTTGTATTGGTGGCATTGTGCTTGGAATATCTGGTACTTTCCACTCCTCAGGCCACTCTTGGACCTTCATGTGGATGTCCTGCATCGCCATGCAGTATTTCAGTTGCAAACACTCCTTGGTGGGGTCCTTCTTTGCCTGTAGCCACATGTTGTGACGTGATGCACAAAAATTCACTATCTGTCCATACTCCTGGACATTTTATGGTGAGATCCTCCATGTATTTGCCACGTTGTTTTGAATCTCTATTAAGTACTGTGTGAACATGTGATTGTTGAATTTCTTTACCTTGGGATCTATGGTGCTTTGCAGTGATGTGTAGCCCACTGCATCACATTTGCATGTCCTTGTCAGGAACATCATATATGTCGGTTTGTGCCACCCCGTAAGTGCAATGAGGATGAGTAACCATGAATAGTGGAACTAAGAGCCCCAATCTTGTGCCTCCTTATGGTCTTCTAGGAATGAGTTGAGTAGGTATGGGGCCCAACTCATCGATCTCCCCTTTGTGCACTATGCCCCAAATTCTACTACTCCTGTGGGCACTTCTTCTTTTCGGCACTTGCACATTAATTTGCAATCAAGCAATCTGGTTGCAAACCGAGTCGCATGATCATTGATGTCATTGATCGTGATTCCTCTATTCCCCCTCTCTGCACCATAATTATCTTTAATCTCATCGGAGATGTCCTTTTCCTGAGTCTGGTCTTCTAGGTATTGCTCCGAGTTCTCCCCATCTATTGGGAGCCCTGTAATCTCTACGATGAGGTCAACATTGATCATTACTAGCCTATCCATCCATAGGATGCCTCCATTCACCCTTGCTATCAATTGTTTAACAAATGCATTTATGTATTTCCCACACTCGAAGTGCGGTATGTCTAAGAGGTTCATCATACCCATGTTGTATAGGCCTAGGATCCACTGTGACGGCTCCAATAGTGGCGCGCCTGATGGGCCCTCTCCCCTTCTCTCTAGGTAGCTCTGTGCTTCCAAATATAGGAAATTTTTGGCATATGAAACATCGTGGTCAGAGTATTTAAGGTCATCGACTCCTCCTACCATGTTAGCCCCAGTTTTCACTTCATTGGGAATTTTCGACATTACTATACTTAGCTCTACCTGAGTGTGTTGCATGCCTTGCATACTAGTTTTTTCTCTCAACTTATTCTTCCCTTGTGGGTATGGTACTCCCCCCTCTTGATCTATTTCCTACTCTGGTTCCGGCTCTAGGCCCTGCTGCATGGATTCCATGGCTGGTTCTGCTTCTTGTGGCCCTTTTCCCCTTGACGCGTCAAATTTCGTCTGCTCGACATCCTCTACCAGCTTCCTGGGATCCTTTGTGGATTCTTTCTCTTCCTCCACATGTAATGTGGTTTGCTCATATTCTGGTGTGTGGATTTCTTCCACATTCACCACAGTCAAAATCTCACTGGTTACACCTTGTGGTCCCCGTGTGCTACTCTGGGTGCTTCATCTAGTTCCGCTTGGTGTTCCAACCCGCGGTGGTGCCATGGTGGTTAAATTCAAATGACAACTCTGAATTCATCAGGTGGTAGGGAAATTCCACACTCTATCGTTCTTCCAATCTAATCAATGTTTTCCTCCTTATCAAAAATCACAATGGGTCGGTTTTCCTCCCCCTTTCTGACTTTATAGTGTGTCGGGGAAATGAAAGTTGTGTCGCACTAATACTTGTCACTTTTTCCCCTTTTCATTATGTTTCATGTGCATGGTACCTTTTTATCCGTTAACCATTCTTCTGCGCATCATGTTTTTCAAACCCTGGTTTTCTTGCAGCGCCCCATTTCATCTGCCGATTTCGGTTCTATTATCCTTTTTGCTTTTTATGCCCCCC
>JZKD02S1739578.1:418323-430509 GCA_000966675.3 Picea glauca
CATAAATTCCTAAGTACTAGGAGGTCGAATGTCCCTATACAACTTTAGTCAACTCCCATTGATCATTCCTCTGAGTTTTGTATCTCGTAATTCTTTCAATTTTATAGCTCCCCCATATGTGACAGTATTTACTTCATATGGTCCCAACCAATGCATTCTAAATTTTTCTGGGTGCTGAAGAAATTTACTGTCATACATCAAGACTAGGTCTCCTTCCTTGAAACTCTTCCTTTTTATATGTCTGTCATGCCAATCTTTGTCCCTTTATTTCTGTACTTCTTGGTGAAATCTTTCTAGGATCTTATCTTTTTCCATCATGATCAGTTGACTTAGCCTTTCTTGTATTGCACCTCGTTCTGTCATGTTAGTGATTGTTGCTACGTGCAGACTAGGTACCAAAAATTCTAATGGCACTACTGCTTCTTGTCCAAACACCAACCTGAATGGTGTCTACCCTATCAACTTTTTGCATGTAGTCCTCTATGCCCATAATATCGCTTGTATCTTCAAGTCCCAATCGTCCCTGTTAACATTGCAGATCTTTGTCAGTGCACTCTCTAGAATCTTATTAAGGGCTTCCACTATTCCATTTGCTTGAGGATGATATGGTGTACTATTTTGATGATAGACTTCAAACTCCTCGGTCATAGCCTTGATAGTATTGTTAATGAAGTGAGTGCCTTGGTCACTCATCAAAATACTTTGGCATCCAAATCTAGTGATCACTTGCTTAAGAAAGAAGTGTGTTGTTGTCTCTACGCTGCAATCTTTTACTGGTGTTACCTCTTCCCATATCGTTAAGTACTCTGTCGCAATAAGGATATGCCTTGCTCCTGACCTCTTTTTTGGTAGATTAATTGGTCCCATAAAATCTATTTCCCATTTGTCAAATACTTGCAACGGTACTTGTGGTATTAGGGGCATCTCATCCCGTCTATTAGGTTTTCCAACCCTCTGACATACATCACATTTCTGATAGTAATCCTTTGCATCTCTGTGAATGGTCGGCCACCATAGTCAAGTGCAAAATACCTTATGTGCGGTATATTTTCCTGCATAATGTCCTCCAACTATTCCCTCATGGGCCTCTTGTAAAATCCTAGGTCCTTCATGTTCTAGTACACATCTTCGCAAGATACTATCTTCACCCATCTTGTATAAGTGTCTTGTAATCAATTGATAGTATGCGGATTTGACTACCAGATTTTTCTTCTGCATGGTGTTGAACTCTTGTGGTGTTGTCTCTATACTCAATTATTGAATGATGTCTGTAAAATATTCATCAACTACTTGAACTGAAAATAATTGTGCATCAAGGAATTTTTCCTCTAAATTCGTTGGTTCTTCTCCATTGGTGACCCTTGACAGGTGATCAAGTCCTGCATTCAACTTCCCTAGTTTGACTATCACTTCAAAGTCAAATTCCTGAAAAAACAGTAACCATCTACAAATTATCCCCCCCAACACTGGCTTATTGACTAGGTATTTGAGGGCAGAATGGTCTGTGAACATTTTAAAGTGTTTTCCAAGTAGGTAGTGTCTTAACTTCTGTAGTGCATATACCATTTCTAAGCCTTCCCTTTCCGTAGTATTATAGTTCTTCTCTGACTCTGACAACTTTCTTCTTGCAAATTTTATAGGATGGTCTAACTCTCCTGCTCCTAGGTATGCCATAATACCTCATAGTGCTATTGCTCATGCATCTACATGCACATGGAATGTATTTTCCCAATACAGGAATACTAGTATTGGTGTTGTTACCATTTTCTCTTTTAGAGTGTCCAATCCTTGCTGACAGTATTCATTCCACTGAAATTTACTATCTTTCCTCAACAATTTCTCCATCGGCACAATGATTTTCTCATACCCTTTTATGAATTTCCTGTAGTAGCCTGTGTTTCCCAATGTTTCTCACAATTGACGTACTGATTTCGGTGGTGGTAGATTAACAATCACTGCAATCTTGGCAGGATCTAATAGAAAGCCTTGTTTGCACACTATATGGCCCAATACTATCCCCAAAGGTGTCCCAAAGATGCACTTCTTGATATTTAATGATATCTGACACTACCTGCATCTTTCCAAAATTAGCCTTAATACCTCTACATGGTTTTTCAACATACTGTAGAATGTCCAGTCATCCAGATATTAAAAACTGGTGGATGAATTCTTTGAATGCGACTATGACTACTCTTGATAATATTGTTGGTGCATTCTTTAGTCTAAAAGGCATGACTATGCACTGGTAGGACCCCCATTCTGTGGAAAAATTCGTCTTGTACCTATCTTCTGGGGCTATCTTGATCTGATAGTATCTTGAGAATCCATCTATGAATGAGTATGCTTCCTAGCCTCCTACATTCTCTAATACCTCATCTGTGAAAGGGGTAGGGAAAGGGTCATTTAGGCAAGAATAATTCAACTTCATGAGGTTGAAACGTATTCTTATCCCTCCCTGCTTCTTCTCCTGAAATACCATAGGGCTTACCCATTCAGATTCCTCTATTGGTTCTATGATTCCAACCTCCAACATCCTGTCAATTTCTTCTTTTAATTTTTGCTTATATATTGGTTTCAATCTATATGGTCGTTGTATGACTAATCTTGCCTCATATTTGAGAGGTATATTCATCTTTCCTAGTTCTCCTGCTATGCCTTTCATCTCCATAAAAGTTGTTGGGAACAGGTCACTGTATTGGCATAGTAACTTTGTTATGCTTTCTACCGTTTGATCATCCCAGTAGTCTCCAATGCTGGCCATTTTGGGATTCTTAGTTGTCCCAATGTTAACTTTCTTCACCTTGATCGACGCAGCAAAAACTTCTGATTCCAGAGGTGGACCTTCCACCCCTCTTTCACCTTCAACTTTTGTTATGTGAATGTTGCATGGGTCCTCTTCATTTGGTGCTTCTTCCTCCACATGATAGCATGACAATATTTCTTTCACTATCTGTCTATTATGTTGTTGATCTTCTGTTATAAGTTTAACTTCTGGTTCCTTAATGAATATGACCCCTATGATTTTTTTGAGTGATGAATCTATGTTGGGGTTCTCATGTTGAAATGAGAAAGTGACTACAAAATTCAGTTGTAACATTGTCAAGTTTGTCGTGCCTCTGTGCAGTTCCTTGTCTTTATACTAATTTGTTGTAATCCCTTCCAGTGTGTGAATAAAGTGATGAGGCCATTTTTCTGGTGGTGTCATTTTCCATAGTGTTCCTCACTTCTCCAAGTGTTCTGCTGGTATCCCCTGTCTGTCATACCTCTGTAATTGATTTCTTCCTTGTTCTGCACCAAATATGATGCACAATAACCGCTTACATTGGTACCAATCCTTGATTATCTCTTTGTATGCACTCCACAATTGTGAAGGTGTTTCCTTGAGTGCTATCTCCAGAGCTAAGAGCCTATGATTTTCTAACACTTCATCTTCATATCTTGTGAGGAATTCCTCTAGGTCATTCACCCCATGAAAGATGGGTGGTTCTCTTATTTCTGTACCCATCCATCTTACTGTGTGGTCTATTCTTGCGCACCTTCTTGTGGAGACTTCATGTAATCTCTGCTGCCAATTCTCCAACCCTGTATCTAAGTCTGACGTGCATGACATGGTACTTCTCCAACTCAGTACCCCATCTACAGTTGGATTCACATAATATTCTTCTCGCACGGTGGTTTTGTATATCTGGTTAATTTCCTCCAGGTCTAAACAAGTGGGTTCTACAAACCTTTTTCCTTCTGATGGATCCAATGATGCAATGACTCTGTAATCACCTGACTCAAAATTCATCTTCCTCATCTTTATATTTATTATGGCGTTATTATAAAACTCCCAATCCAAGCCAAGCAATGTTGGATAAGGTGTTGTACCATCTACAATTTCTATCACTTCGAAATCAACTTTAATGCGCATGACATCCAGATATACTGTCACACGCTTTAACCTTCCAATTGGCAGAAACCTGTATTGATTTCCTAGTTTTAGCTGAACAGGTGAATATCCTAATGTGGGATCTCCCATATATTCCCATGTCTTCTCTGGTAGTACATTCACTTCGGAGCCTAAATCGAGTATGATATCCCCCATGTTGAAATCTCCAATGTTGGCATTCAATATGAATTCTCTGGTTGTTCTCATCCTCATATGTAAATGATTAACTATTTCTGTTCGATCTTTCCCTCTATTTCTATGCTACATATTTCTACCATATTTTGTAACACACTAATAGATGATGAATCATTTATTAGTTTAACATAGGATTGTAGAAAATCATTTATGGTACTTACTTGTCCTATATGTTGTGCTTCATTAGTGTGATCCAATGATGAAGGAATCTCATATGTTAGTACATCCTGAGTATACTGTGTATTTGATGTGGATGCAATATCCGGCTTCAAGAATTATCTTTCAGCTTTCCTGAATATCTACTTTTCATTCTGCACATCAAACTACTTATGTGGTTCAGCGTTCTTATTTACCCATTGGTGTTGTGTTGGATCTTGTCTTACTGCATCATCTCCTGTCTTAGCTCCTTTCTGCGTAAATATGTTGATATTTCTTCCATTATCCCTTTCTTCTGTAGAAATCCATTGAACATTTTGATTGTTCTGATTTCTTTTTTCCTGGATCTTTCCCAATAGTGTCGGACAATCTTCTGTGTCATGATCGAATGCACGACAATACATACATGTCTCATGTGGAAGTGGAAATTCTCTTGCATAGTGTCCTGGTTGTTGACAATTATGTCATACCACCAGTCCTCTACCTCTTCCAAAGCCTCCTCTACCTTTTCCTCCACCTCTGTAGCCATCTCGATCTCCTCGTGGTGCGTTGTACTGTGGCACCTGGTTATACTGCGTGATATTATACTGTGGCTGCGCGATATTGTACTGCGACTGTGCAGTGTTATATGGGGTTGGTGCTTGGTTGAAATATTGAACAACTTTCCCTATCATTATTTCTTCCTACACCTTATAGTTGTTTGATATTGTTTCCCTTATCAGCTCCATTGTCCTGCAATATTTTTCATCATGGCCTACTGACTTGCAAAATTTGCAATAAGAACTCTTAGGAACTGTCTAGTATTTCTGCATCATTGGGAAATGATATGGATCATACCCTTGTGTCTTAAAAATCTCACACCATAGTCCTCTTGATGGAAAAGGGTTTGGCAACCCCATTTCCATGTACTGTGCGAATGTTGGGAATTCGTTCTTGTGGTGTCCTTCTGTCTTACATGTGGTACACCAAACAACTTCTCTTTTGTCCTTACCCTTGTTCTGGTTTAATTGAAATGTTAAATTCTTCAAGACTTCCTTGATCTCCTCTATTGTTGGATCTGTTTTTTTATATTGGTTCTCATCTAGTTGCAAGGTTGCATGCAGGGCCTTTGTCTGGGTCTGAAACTTCTGCTGTCTTAAGGGGTATTTCAAATGTGGTAGCAATGAATTGACAAATAAATGCCTATTTTGCATATCTTTCATGACATACTTCATCTCTCCCTTCAATCGTTTGAATCTCTGGTCTATCTCCTAGAAAGATTCTCTTGGTTTCTGTCTGATCTCTATCATCTCATTCATGTATTGATCCTCTGAGCTAGGCTTATGGAATTCATTTATCAACATCTTCTTTATATCCACAATCATTCTGGTTGTTCCTGGTGGACTATTTGCAGCTAAGATCATGTACCAATCCAGTGTGTGGTTTCTTAGCATGATGACTAACTGCACAAGTTTAGTGTCCTCATCTGTGATTTGGTTTCTTCCCAGATATTTTCACAGATGAACAAGTGCTTCTCAGGGTCCTCTGATGCCTCTCCCTTGAATTCTGGTAACCTGATGGTGGGATCATGTCCTCCCATCCTTAATGTTGAACTACTACCTATGCACGGTGTAGATCCTTGACTAATGCTTCCTGAACTGGCTCCCCCAGTCATTGCTCCCTATGTAGATGTACTTCCTACTGCATTTCTTCCACTGAAATTCAGTTGTCTAAACGGTGGTGTTCTTTCTAGTGTATTAGTCGCACATGGGTTTATGGGTTCCACACTGACACTGAAATAGATAGGAGTTCTTCCTTGGGTTTCTGCTCTTGGACCTCTTTCCTTCCTTTCATATGTTGTGTGCAGGATTTCCTCAATATTTTCCATAGCCCAAAGATCCTGTACCTCTTATTAATCACTTGCCAAGCCTTCGCTCGTGGCTATGGATCTCTTCTTATTGTTTATGTTATATTGGTAGGGTACTCCACTATGCGTTCTTCCAGCTATTGCCATGATCTACTTGATTTTTTCTTCCTCCATCATGATTATATCCAAGGCCTCCTCCTTCTTTATTTTATCCATCTCTTCCTCCATTTCTCTGTCTCTTGTCAATGCTTCCCCCCTTCCCCCACGCATGCATGGACATTTAACTGTCTGAGACCATTGTCATTACACCTTTGTTATACAGTAAAATTTTGATGGATGTGTAGAATGATATGATATACCCACCTCGAGGTCCCTTCAGGAACTCTTGCATTGTTGCGTTGTAAGACTTTGCAGTATCTAGTACAAATTCTGTGATAAATCCTGCAACAATGTTATCTAACTGAAAATCTACTACACGCGTAAACTTATTGTCATCTTGTTGTAACTGTGCGTTCTCAGCAGGATTCCATTCTAGCTATCTGGTCCGATATTTAGGGTGGTTTTCTTTCAACCTCAATATCCACTCCTGCAACACATGCGGTAAACCACAGGAAAATACTTCATGCAAGTCATTGAATACGTATTTGTCCATATATTTGCATGGTGTTAACTTTGGGTTTCTATTATCTTTCTGCACAAATTCTAGCTCCTTTGTTTTCAACCAGCTCTTGATCTCACCTTCGTTGGGTTCCATGGTCTCAACATCCCCTTTTATATTCTCATTCTTTTAACCTTGTGTCATCATATTTTCACGACTCTTCAACAAATCTTCTTCACTCAATCCCTTTATGTTCCAACCAAAAACCAAACCATTTATTGGTTATTACTTTATCTACTTTGATCTTACTTTAATATCATAATTTGACCCAGGTTCAGACTTAAACAAGATTCCAACAAAATCCCTCTAAAACTACCACCCCCTGGTAAACCAGAAGGCAACGTAGTACACAGGGTGCACTACGTAGTCTCACCTAAGATAGTATTATGGGTGGCTGCAATGATTAGATGTTTCTAGCTTGGGAATGAGTGGGTATCTGCGATTAACTTCGGTGACCTTTTATCATTCGATAGTTCATACATCTAGATTCCTTACATTGTCATTCTTACTCATGCATTTAAAATATCAGAGCTAACTAATTCCTTCATTGATTTATCTAACATCGAATCTGTTGATTAAGGTTGGTTGTCATTAATGTCAACCCTTGAAGAAAGCCCTGTAGCACAAAGGTTTGGGTAATGGACCAAATATTGTTTGATGTAAATATGAATCATTATTTTTTTTTCATGGTTGATAAGAAGTAAATATGGATGACCTCCAAAGTGTTCCCCTTATGGTGAAAGCCCTCACGGTAAGACGCTTTTCGGAGTAAGAGAACCCATGCTTAATTTTGGAATAATGAGATGAAGGACAGTGAATTTATCAGGGAAACATCCTAGATGGATATTTCTTGTCATTCCATTTCCAGTGGTATGTATAACGTCACATAAATCCTCACGGTTAGAGAGTTATGACCATGTGAAGTTGGAGAACCCGGGTTTGGGTAATGGACCCAAGTTTTTTTGATGGATAACGATATTAATTTTGATATATTTGAAGGTAATACTATTATAGATGGATAGTACATGTCATTCCATTTCTGTTGGTATGTGGAATGTCACATAACTCCTCACAGTTTGATAGTTATGGCCTTACGAAGTTGGAGGATCCTCATATGTCATCTAGAAGCCCCAAAAGGTCAAAGTAGTCAAAGTGGTTTAAGAGATTTTAAAAGGTAAATAATAAAGTGAACTGATGAGTTCATTATAATTCAAAGTGAATACAAAATAAATTGATTCAATAATAAATTTAATGGAGAAATTAGAAGTGGGTTAACCCTAAAATAAGGAAAGTGGGCAAAGTGACCTAGAAGATGTTTTTAAGGAAGCTACTTGGAGAGTATAAATAAGAGGAAAGGCTCTCTCATTTTAATCACACTTGAGAATATTGAATATCTATAGGTGTCTGAGGTAATAAAGGATATCTAAGCCGAATTTCTAATGGAAGGTGAAGAAAAGAAGGCTGAAATGCAAGGAAGGATAAATTCTTTTGATGGTGCTTTCTAAGGTATGTTATTTACAGGTCATCTCACCATTTTCACTATAGATTTTTTTATATAATTATTAAGACCATGAAATTTTTATTCCATTGACAAAACATATCCAATTATCTATGGTAAAAAAATCATCTTGTGGGTCTTTGTATTTTGGGAGTTACACTCCGTGGAAAATAAGGTTTGTGGCTAGTCCTGAAACTAGTCAAAAAAAGGTGTTTCGGGTAAAAACGTAATACCTTATTCATAACAGATCCAAATTCAGTGAGACCAAATGCGTTGGTTAGGGTACAATCTGTAGTATTATTTTTAATAGTTTCATATCAATTCAACAAATATTTCATGTGGAGCACGCTCTACAAGGTTGCTCTCTAGAATAAGCCAAAATTCAGCAAGGTATGCCATTTTTTTATATAAATCATTTTTTGAGAGGTTTCAAGTAGTGACACCTAGAGGAATATCATAAACACACTGAAGAACATTTTGTATCAGTTTCATATATTTATACATTACAAGTACAAATTTATGATTACTTCAAGTTAGGGTTGTTGACTAATCCAAAACTAGGCATGTGAGACTAAAGAAAAGTTTGATGAAAATGCTAGTCTCTTCTTGTTAAATTTAAGGAAGGTTTCCAGGAATGTGATCATATACACCAAGTCTATTACATAGCTACAAATTATATTTGGATGATGAAATTGATGAGGGCTTTTGGTTGAGGTACATGTTGAGTACATCATTGAGACAAGTAGTTGATGAGTTGGCACATACATGAGGTGTATAGTTGATGATGTTGGTACATATTGATGAGTCATAGTTGATGAGTAGTTGACACATGATTGATACATAATTGGTACATGGTTGGATGCACTTTCTTATGGTACAGGTTGATTACAAGTTGAGGTATAGGTTGATGCATGGTTCAGATTTATTGGTATAGGTTTACAGTGGTATATCTCACAGTGATAGTGTGACAGTGGTTCCATCATTCTAATTATACTTCAAGGCGGTTGGACAGGGAAAGGACAGGTAGTTGTAGCCACCTTCTGGCTGTAGCCGGATAACATAGGGGGTTGTCGCCTGCTTCTAGTTGTAGCCAGAGAATTGGGGAGTTGGAGCTTCCCTTAGGTTGTAGCCTGAGAAACTAGGGGTTTGGAGCCTCCTTCTAGTTGCAGCTGGAAAATAAAGGAAGTTGGTGCTTCCAATGAATATAATTCTTCAAGACATATAATAAAAATCATTTCGTGGTTTTCTCTTGATTTGGGTTTCCACGTAAAACACTGGTGTATTGTGTATGTGTGTGATTGTTTATTTCTTACTGCTTATTATTGGATGATAATTCTACATTGATATAACATTCGAAGAAAAAGGATTATAATTACACTATTACTGATTCACCCCCCTCCCCCCCCCTCTCAGTAATCAAACAATTGGTATCAGAGAAGGTTCCTTCAGAAATCAGTTTAACCACTGAAAGGTAGATCATGGAAAGTACCAACTAGTATAAAAATGGAATACCACAGTTTGATGGACATAAGTATGTTTTTTGGAGCATAAGGATGAAGACATATATACAGGCACTGGGATTTGAAGTTTGACAATCAATTGTAGATGGATACACAACACCAACAGTTCCACCAACAAATGACAAAGTAGTGTAACTCAGTGAGAATAATTCCAAAGCCAAAAATGAACTTTTGAATGGTCTCAGTGATACGGTATTCACCAAAGTTGCACATTGTAAATCTGATAAAGAGATTTGCCACAAGCTTCGAAATATTTATGAAGGAGATTCAAAAGTCAAAGCAACAAAGCTTCAAACTTACAGAGGTTAGTTCGAACAACTAAAAGTGAAGGAAGATGAAGATATAGCAGCCTATTTCTTACGTGTCAATGAAACAATGAATGCAATCATAGGATTGGGAGAAGAAATCGAAGAATCTGTAATTGTTCAAAAGGTACTAAGATCTCTTCCTATGAGATTCAACCCTAAGATATCAGTACTAGAAGAAAGATCGGATCTAAACTCAATAAGCATGGATGAAATACATGGAATCTTCACAACATATGAGATGAGAACTGAACAGGAAAATCCAGATGTAAAAGAAGCAGCCTTCAAAGAATCCAAAAGATCAAAGAAAAAGAAAAAGGAACAAGAAGAATATAGCAGCAACAACGATGTCTTGGAATATGATGAAGAAGTGGCCAACTTCGTCAAAAGACTGAACAAGGGAACCAATGGTAGGTATAGAGGTAAGCTCCCTTTAATTTGTTTTAATTGTGATGGTATTGGTCATTTTACTAACAAATGTTCCCATAAGAAAAAGAGAAATGTTGAAGGTTACTCAAAAGGTAGACAAACATATAAAGGTAAAAGAACTACAAAGAAAGTTTTCAAGAAAATATTTTGCACCAAAGAAGACATTTCATCATCAGATGAAGATGAAGTCAGTGATAGTGAAACAGGGAGAGTTATATTCATGGAAGTAGAAGACTCTGATAAAGAAGACTTCGAAGAAGAATATGAAGAACATATGAAGAAGAAATTGAAGAGGCAGAAGTTGACTTCCGAGAATAATTAATGAGTGCCATAGAAGTTATCAGAAGAGAAAAACAAGAAAAACAAGAAACTACAAGTAGAACTAGATAAGAAAAAAGACACTCAAGAACTAGAACAAATGATCACAAAATTGAAGGTTCAAATAGAAAAAGATAAAATAATTGAAGAAGCACTCAAAGAACAACCAGAAGGAAAGGACAGGATCATTGGAAATCTTGAAGCAGAGATTGTCACACTAAGAAAGGATATTCAAAAGAAAAATATGTAGAATAGCTCAAAAGTTCCGGATAACATTATTAACACTCAAAAATCTCATCTTGACAAGTCTAGACTTGATTACAATTAGACAGAAAAGGGATCAAGCTCCAAAACAAAAGAGCAAGAAACAAATCCAAAAAGCTATGCAGAAACAATCAAAGGGGATAAAAAGATATACAAGGAAGATTACAGGGACACCCCTCCACTGAGAAGATTCAAATTTCAGAATCAACAATAGATAGACAGGCCTAAAGAAGAAGAAGGATTCATAAGAGCACCTCCTTTCAGAAGATCTTCAACTACCAGGTATCAAACTATATTTTTTGTTTTATGTTATGCATGTAACAATTTTGGACATAAAGCTGTAAATTGTAGAGCTAACAATAGGAACAATAACTACTTTGAGAGCCATACACAAAGGGGTTAATCAAGAAGACCTAGTGAAACATAGAGAAGAAGTTACAATAGGTTTGAATCTTTGAGCATTGAAGTGGAATGTTACAAATGTAACAATTTTGGACACATGGCTAAAAATTGCAGAATGGCAGTCCCTCCTAAAAAACCTCAACAGAGTCACAAACAAGAACCTCATAAAACATGGATAAGAAAGAAAGATCAGTATAGCAATGAAGAATGCACAGTCACTCTACAAGCTAAAAAGAAGAAACATGGTTGGTATGTTGACAATGGATGTTCAAAACACATGACAGGTGATAGAGACAAGTTTCTTACATTATGAAAGAAAAGAGATGGATCAATCTCCTTCGGAAATGATGATTCAACCAAAATCATTGGAAAAGGCACAGTCCGAATTGGGAACAAGAATGAAAAGGCAAAAAATGTTCTACTAGTAGAAGATATGAAACATAATCTTTTAAGTGTGATTCAAATGTGCGACTAAGGTCGTAAAGTTACTTTCGATTCACAAAAGTGTGAGATAAGAAAATAAGGTTCAAGGAAATTGGTCTCTACAGTTGCAAGAACTTCAAGCAACATATATGTGTTAAGCGAAATTGGAAATGAAAAGTGTTGTCTAGGAAAGGAAGATGAAATTTGTCTATGGCACAAAAGAATGGGTCACATGCATTTT
>JZKD02S1739578.1:437915-449644 GCA_000966675.3 Picea glauca
ATCAAACTTTTCTTTAGTCTCACATGCCTAGTTTTGGATTAGTCAACAACCCTAACTTGAAGTAATCATAACTTTGTACCTATAATGTATAAAGATATGAAACTGATACACAATTGTCTTCAGTGTGTTTTATGCAATTCCTCCAAGTGTCACTACTTGGAACCTCTCAAAAAAGGAGTTATAGCAACAATGGCATACCTTGATGAATTCTGGCTTATTCTATAGAGCGACCTTGTAGAGAATGCCCCGCATGTAATATTTGTTGCAATGATCTAAAACTGTTACACAACATACTATAGACTGTACCCTAACCAACACATTTGGCCTCACTAAATTTGGATCAGACTGGAGATCAGTTTTTGTTGCCCGTGAAAGTTCTATTTCTGGTATTGTTTGAAAACATTAAAAGAGTAGAGTTATTAGAGAAGTTGCTTGACTGGCTACATTAGCATTATTGTATCATTTAGAACAACGAAATTGTCAGTAGTGTAGGGTAGGTAGCAGTTTTTAATAAGCTGAGTCATTTGAGCATCTTTTTTAGTATTGTATAGTTTCCAGCAAAGTTCACATTTGATGATATCTAATTCAATGTTCAGTCAAATCTGAGCTAGTTCGAAGATTGTCGCTGCAGTGACTCCATGGCCCAAAGAATACAGCACCAGTCTGCATGTTCAGATTTCAGTGGTTCTTGACACCTCCCGAAAGAGATGCCATTCATAGGTGGAGCCTATGTTGGGGTCCTATAATTATAGGTAACTCAATTCTTCAGTTTCTATTTGGCATCAACCCCGTGATGAAGTTCTTGGCTTGTTGGTCTCTTGGTTGTTTCATTTCCCCCCCTCCATCCTTTTCACCCGATCCTCCATCACCCTGCTGCATCCTTCATCCACCGTTGCGCCCTTTAGTCCCTCACCCTTCATTCCTTCACCCCTTCGCCAATCTTATCCCTCCATGAATAAACAAACTCAGGATAAAAACATTAGGTTAATAGTTAGATTAGACCTATTAATAATAAATTAATTAATAATTGAGTTAGCTTGTTAGTAATTAATCAATTGTTAATTAATTAAATTAGTAATTAAGTTAGTAGTTAAGTTAGTTTATTAGAATTAAAATGTTGACATTAATAAAAATAAAAAATAAAAAAAAATTATAAAACATATAATAAACAAATTAAAACAAAAAATTATAATAAACAAACAATAAATAAAATATATAAAAATTAAAACAAAACAAAGTAATAAAACTAATAAATAAAAACAAAACACAAAACAAAATTAAAAACATAAAAACAAAATACAATACATAACAAATAAACAAAATATAAACTATGAATATTAAAATAAACTAAAACATGTAATAAAACAAAAATCAAAATAAAAAATATTTAAAAATCAAACTAAAATACTATCCTAAGTTTCTACCCACCCGCAACTTCACATTCACATCCCAAGTAAAATCAAATTCACCGCCATAAATCATAGCGGACCACCCCTTGCCATCCGAACTTTAACGAGAGGGGGGGGGTGGGTGTCCGGAATAAGTGGTTTCCTAAAACCACTCCTGGACACATGGAAGCTCCACAAGCCAGCGTACACCCCCCCTAAAACAACTTACCACCTTAGGGGGGGTCCGGAATTACCACCTTTCCCCAAAAAAATGCTTTCGCAACGTTTTTGACCAGTCTTTTTCCGAAGACGTTTCTGGGAAAACAGAGATGAATTTTAAAAAACTGAAAGAGGTTTTTGTTCATAATGGGCTGAAGAACAAAAACCTCTCCTAGGTTTTTCACAGGTACCATGAGCAGGGAGAATCGAATCCATCTTTGAGTCCTATTTTTCCATAATTCCAATTTTTCCTGTTACAGTCCCCATTTTGTGGGAGATGTTTTGGAGAACTGGAAACGAATTTAGAAAAACAGAAGGAGGTTTGTCCTCCAAACTAGTTTATATACAAAACCATCCCCCAGTTTTTACACATACCTCTCATATTGGGATAATCGAAGACTCATTGGGACCCCTTTTTTTAGAATTTGAGGAGGGAAAATTTTCCACAGGATGACATCTGGTGAAGGAAAAATCGACTGGATATCCACAAAATCCTACCATCTCCTAATATAAAGATATGAAATCCAATCATAGGTGGCCAAATAATCATCAAAGTCTATCAAAATCTGTTACCAGTAACTGATAATTGACACACAGTTAAAGAAATCCTTGCAGTGCTGGCGAAATCCCAATTTTTCTGCAGTGCAATATTGTCAGTTTAGATTTGATTGAATGAAATCGTAGTCATTTGATGACATGATCATTGTAATAATGGGGATAAATACTTCATGTTTTGAAATAAGAGAGGTTCGACCTATGTGAAAGAAGCTCCCTGGGCCCTGTAAATCTTGGGTGTTGAGAAATCCCAATAGATGTAAGAAAGACCATGTTCATTTCATTGTTAATTTAACACAACAAGCCTACTTATGACTTGAGATTCATCATGGAATTTCTTCTCAGCAATGTCTCTTCTTTGTTTATTTGTATCTTACAGCTTATTTCTAAGAGTAGTATGATTGGAATTCACCCTTTGGTGCTCCTTTCATCATAGAATAGGCTCTTCATGTATTTTTGATGTCCTGTTACAAAATCCATCCATAGCTAGATACTTTGTTTTAGCCATCAGATTTGTATGTTGATTCTTCTGCAGCTGCATGTAGAGATTCACCCATGTTAGGTGCATCTTATGTAGTTGAAAATTGTTATGTGTCTATGGTTTTCCTTCCAAGATTCATCCTTGGTCAGATGCCCTGTTTGGTGGTCTACCACTTGTTTTATTTCTTCTAAAACTACCATAAGAGATTCATCCTTTGTCAGATGCCCCTTATAACAATGGACTCTTTTCTTTTTCAGACTACCTTTACATCACTTTATACCTGCTGAGCAAGGTTCCTATTTTGACTCAGTGTTTGAGGGAGGTTCTTATCCTGTGTTGAACTATAAACCATTGAATTTCATGACCTGACTCCATTCTGCCCAATGGTCCTTTATTATGTCTCAACCAAACCAATTCAAAATTCATAAAAAAACCAATGTTCTACATAACTAGCCTAATATCCCTTTTCAAACAAATCTATATAAAACAGAGAGATCCCTCTCTGAGTCTTGGAGGGATAGATCAGAGACTCGAAGTGGTTTTGATGTTTCCTCTGTGACTGCCTTCATAGCCTTGGGAAAATTACAGAGTGATAACACACCCTACAAAGTTGATTTCCCCATCCAAATTATCAATAATTTGCACAAGTTGGGCTGGTCTATTATTAGGATTTGGGTTGGGTTTAGTTGGTAATTGAGGACGCATTTGAGGTTGAGGGTTCTGGGGTAATTGGAGTGGATCTTGTAAAGTGGGTTGAGCTTGAGGAGCCATCCCCATGGGTTGATTGGTCATCCCCATGGGACGCTACCAGTTTTGATTCCAATTTGGGGCTTGGGCAGCTGTGCTAGTCCACTGTGAAGGATAAGGGTTATTATTTGAATTATGCCATGATGGGGTAGGGTATTGCGAGTTAGGCCAGGTGGGATTTGTAGTTGGTTGATTTGGCCAGGTGGGATTTGCAACTGATTGATTTGGCCAGGGTGTAGTAGGATATTGTTGGTACTGCCAGGTGGGGTTAGCAAATGGTTCACCCTACCATGTGTTTCCAGAATTATGTTGTTGACCATACTGCCAATAAAAGAAAGAGGAAGGATCTTGTAGCATACCTGGGGGACGAGCCTTCCATTAGCGACACTAATCCACAAGATATACTGGTTTTGTTTCCTCTTTTTCTTCTTTAAAGACAATTTTTAGCCCTGGGAGCGATGGACATTGCTCTATTGCATGGTATTTGGCACATATGGCGGAAACCCGAACCACATCCAATGGACATTCCCTCGGCCCATGTTTCTTTCTGCATCGGTGGAAAAATATGGCCAAGGACAGTTTTTCTTCTGTTTGTTTCTGTTTAGCCTGTAAAACATCCAATTATGTAGTCAGAGTACTCAAAATGTCAGTTTTGAAATTTTCTAAAAGGTTACCAACTTTTTCTCGGGTGACACCCCCGCTAGTAATGTTGCTATTTCTGGTGAGGGGAGTCTGCATTTCTGATCTAGTTCATGTGCTTCCATGTGAACATCTGATGCACAATTGGATAATGTTATCATAAGTCTCTTGATAAATATCACCTTTCCCCATTAAATTCAATGTTTCTACCCATTCATCCCTCATATATTTTATCAGAGTTTCTTTAAGTACCTCACCTGGTAGTGTATCGTAAGGTGATATTTGCAAATTATATTGAAACCTTTCAACATATTCTTCTAGTGTCTCATTTTATTTTGCAGTCATTTGAAAGATTTCATCTTTTAGATCCCTGGTTCTACAGTAATCTTGATATTTCGTCAGGAAGGCTTGTTTCATTTCATCCCATGAATTTATAGTTCCTCCTCCTAATCCCATAAACCATTGCAAAGCTACTCCTTTCAAGGTGGAAGGAAATAGCTTTAGTTTATGGGGTTCAAAGGTGTAGTCAAAACCTCTACATAGGACATCAAATTTGAATAAGAACGCATCAGGGTCCTTTGAGATTAATCCATGAAAGGTTGGAAGATTTTGTAATGGAATGGATTTCATTAGGGAATTAGAAACCAGATCAACTATAGGATATTCCAAGGTGGAAGTCTGAGGTCGTGGTGGATTTTGTTGTGCCATTTGGTCAAAGATATTCCAATAGTCTTCAGGGATTTCTCGGTTTGGGCATTCTATTTGGGAGGATTGATTACTTGGTCCCTTAGGGGATTTAATTGCACTACCTCTATTTGGATTTCAGATGTACCTTCTCCTATCATAATCACAGGAGATCCAAGATAAGGTGGTGGCAATGGTTTTTCTTTAGCAACCCCATTGGTCTCCCCTTCTCCTTCTTCCAAATTACAAGAGTTTCCCTAGTCTAAAGGGATGAGATGTGGAGTATCTGTATTTTGAAAACTTTGTTCAGTCCCTTCAGTTCTACTATGAACCTCAACATGAGTTGCAGTTGGTGAATTTGTTGCTTGAGGGATTCAGGTAGAACCCTTTCGAGGTCCAACCGAGGCTTGATATTCAACTTTTCAGATGATTTCGTCTATGAAAGTGCTTCTTCCAGGGGGCACTGAGCCCTACACTTTTGTAGTTTTTGGTGGGGGTTTTGGTTTTTCAGGTTCTTTCTTCTTAGTCATACACACTCACACAAAATTCTAAGTACCTGTATGACCTTTATGCATTAACTGAAGGTAGGCGTTGGCACAAGCATTTTACTTGTTTCCTACATAGGTTCTTACCTTCCGTTTTCAATACCTCATCCTCTAGAGATGCAACCTATGCTATCTTTGACATTCTCCTTGGAAATGATGCCAAAATGTTGGGCTCTAAAGATGTCCTAAGACAACCTTACTTTAACATTAATTTATAAACCAAGGATTCATCTTTTCTTTCAAGAATATCAACAAAGTCTATGCAGATAGTTGTAGAGGTTTAAAATCATGTAGTCAAAACAAGTCTAAGTTTATCAACAATCAAGTTCCTCACACTATCATTAAAACTCTGAAACTAAGATCTTACTCAACATAATTATAATCTAATCAATAGCATGTTGTGAATCAAAGGCATTAACAAATTCGCTGAATTCATCTAGCTAAGAAATAGGAATTTAATCTATGAAAATACATTATAAACCTGATCTATCAATGATTGTCTGACTTGCTGGAAAAGAACAACTAAGTATTGTAAAATCAAGAAGGAACAACAAATGCAGATTTAAGCGAAAGGAACAACAACTGTAAATTTAATAAAAGGAACAGCACATGTGAAAATGAGAGGAAATTTCAAGCAATAAACTACAACAATGGAAAATGGAATAGCAATCGATAATCTAATGAAACATCTATCCTTTGTAAAATAGCATAACCAATTTATAAACACATCAACACACTCACGCATTTATCTTAACTGTTGCAAAGAGATTTAAATCACAGAATTGAAATCAAATTGATACAATTACAGATTGAGACAGTGACTCCTTTCGACTGGGCCCATGGTCTTCAGAAGCATTGTTGCTAGAAACTTAGTATGCAAAGATGGTAAAAATGATCAAGGCTTCCATTAACTTCATAACTAGTAAAAAAATTTCAATAGACTGCTTGTGGAGAGTGATTCATAGATCTGAATGCTTGGATAATTTTCTTGTATGTTTCTCTATAGTTCATCACCCTCTATATATTACAATGATATGGGTAAATTAAGCTATCCTGAGGATCGAGAGATCCTCATGATTGATTTTACTATTTATAAAGATTACAAAATAGAGAATCAATCTTCCTCAAAACTGCTTTGCGCCTAATTTCTTCAACCTCCAATAGTTTACGCATCTTCATAATCTTCTTAGATATCTTTATTTTAACAATATTTGTCCATTCCTGCAATAAAATCAAACAATTCAAACCGAAATTCAGAAATTACCTAATATCACTAAATAATATTTCTAAAAGACTTTTTAATCATTTTATGTCCTAATTATTTCTAATTAATACAATTTTCAATCAAGATTATATCATAAACCATGGTGATAAGGAGGATATTTGTACCTTTTTCTCAAATCAACACCCCCTCTTCATGATCTGTTGGTTCTTCTGGTTGAATTGTTGCGGTTGCGAAAGTGGAAGTGGGGTCTACATCGATGATCTGTCTTTTTCCATTATTTTCTAAATCAGATTCTGAATTAGTTTCTGGCTCCTTGTATTTGATCTCGTCCACCAATGATTGTTTTGAGCGACATTCATCAGTGTTGTGCTAGAGGATTTTGTAGAAATCACACCACTTTTGAGTGTCCTTCTTCTTCTTTCTGTAACCCTTATTTTCCTATTGCTTGAACTGGTTTTTGGGAGGCTGCTTGTTAGGGCCATCTTTATCATACTTTGTTTGTTGCGGATTTGTAGACCCAAACTCCCATTTTTTCTGGTGCCTAAATTTCTGCTCGATTTTGAAAGCATATTGATAGGAATCTCCCATCGATGATATATGAAAAAACTCCATTTTAGTTTGGATGTACCTATGTAGAGCCCCATGGTATTTCAGAACCAAACACTTCTCAAAATCTTTGATACACATCTTGGTGTGAAAGGTATGAAAGGTGTTGGTGAACTCTGGCATTTCTTGGCCCCTCTCTTGACACAACTTCATCCATCTCATGTACTGGTCATCATAATTACCAACATGGTAATATTGTTCCTTGACTGCATCCACAAAAAACTCCCAAGTGGGTTCGACCCAATATATTCCAGACTCCTCTATGAAACGTTTATCCCAGTAATTTTCCCACCAATGTTTGACATGGGGGAGAGATTTAAGGAGTGCGAAGGTGATATTTTCCCTATTGGGAAAATTGTGAACAGAGAAATAACCTTCTAGCAGATTTAACCATTTTTCTAGGGCATCTGCATCTATCTTTCCTTCAAATATGGGAATATCCAAATTAACTTGTACCTTGAAAGATGAGGTATCTCCAAAGTGGCCACTTTATGAAGATGCGTTTCTTGTTATTGCCAGGCATTGAAGGATGTGGGAAAATATCTCCATCATTTTGTCCCTCTGTCGCGTGAGAGATTGCTCAAGCAATAGATTAATAGAATCGTTCGCTCTTTCATTTTTATTTTATTTCACCATGGAGGGTTTCTTGGGAATGCGAGAGATATTTTCATTAATAGAGACAGGTTCGAGACCCAACTTTCTATACTTATACCTCATCGAGGACATGCACTAGAAAAAATGATCAAGAACATCCTGCTCTGATACCACTGATCCGTATTATTTTCAACATGAAATGGGAGCGGAGATATAATAAAGAAATGTACATATATATATCATATATCCAATAATATAATAGATATTTATCATAGATATAACCATAAACACAGAGATGCATTAATACACAATTTCTATTAATGAGCGAAATGTACAGCTTACTCACTAGAATGGTGGATGCTTACCTCTAAGAAGATATGTGATGGCTACTCACATTCGCAAGACTATGGATTATAATGAGGCTCTAAATGCCTTTTTAACATAAAGAAAGTCCAAAACCCTAACCTTGGAAGATGAAAATCCAACAGTTTTGTGGACACCGTTTTGGGTAGTTTGGTGTATCAACTTCCCGGGGTTGTAACTTTGGCATGCAATCTATGTTTGGGGCACACAATAGTCTGTTGGAAAGGTATCGTTGAGGAAATTAATTTTGGGGGGCTCAATAAATTCCTTTGGTTATCCTTGAGGTGCTCAATCCCGAAAAGAATTCATTTAGGCCCTAAAAATGGCCCCAGAAGTTTAGGAACCGAAAAACTGCTAAAAAAAGTAAATTGCTAGAAGATTGTTTTGAGCCAATTGGAATAGGTGGGTGACCACCAATATCCACCTGGATCAATCCTTCATCCTTAGGAAGCAATGGAATCCATTTCATTGAGTGCCCGGGGGAGAGGGAAAAGCATTTGCTAAATTTTCATCTTGATGAGCTACTTTCCTTGCTAGAGAAGTTGTAATGCTTAGCTTGTTGAAGGATGTCACGAAACTGTGGTTGGAATGGTTGCACATTTTTAACCAATTTGGCTACATGAGATGACTATGTGCAAAAGGAATCCTTTCACTTTTCTTCAATCTTGTCGACCTGCTTTTGCTGGACTGAGGCTGCAGTGGTTGCGGGGTTATTATGTTCATCTTTTGAACAAACTGTGAAGAAGCTGAATTTTTTAGTATGAGATACTACCTTGAGGCACTATTTAGGTGGGATGGTATTTGAAACTACTACTTCTGGTATCTTGTAGAGATTACCCCAGAGTAACAATGACACTACGGGGTCTAGACTCATAAATAACATGGTGCTTCCACATATATGGCTGGCCCAAAAGAATGTCACAAACATCCAACATGGAAACATAACATAATACCTCATCCTTGAAGGGCTAGATGCAGTATGAAAATCGACACTGCTGACTGACACAAAGATCTTGTCCCTAGCGAATCCACTCTATGATGTATGGTTACAGGTGTGGTGTTGTCAACAATCCCAATTGATTGACGACCTCTATTGAGAAGAGGTTCTTCTGGCATCCACTATCAACAATGAAATGCAACGAGGTCCCCTTCACCAACATATGTGAATGGAAGAGGCGTTCCCCTCTTCAGTATCTATCAGTTCTTCTTATTGAATTTTTGTGGTCACAACAAAAGAAGTGGGGTTTGCGTCGATGATCTTTCTTTTTCCATTATTTTCTGAATCAGATTCTGAATCAAGGTTCGGCTCCTTGTCTTTGATCTCGACCACCAATGATTGTTTTGAGCGACATTCATCAATTTTGTGTAAGGGGATTATTTGGAAATCACACCACTTTGCAGTGTCCTTCTTCGTCTTCCCATGAACCTTATTTTCCTGTGGCTTGGACTAGTTTTCGGGAGGGTTCTTGTTAGGGACATCGTTACCATACTTTGGTTGTTGTGGATTTACAGACCCAAAATCTCATTTTTTCTGGTGCCTAAATTTCTACTCGATTTTGACAGCATATTGATAGACATCTCCTAGCGATGAGATGTCCAGAAATGCCATTTCAGTTTGGATGTACCTATGTAGAGACCCATGGTATTTCAGAACCCAATTCCACTCAGAATATTTGATACCCAGATTGGTCCACAAGGTATGAAAGGTGTTGGTGAAATCTGGCACTGCTTGGCCCCTCTCTTGACGGAGTGTGGTCCATCTCATGTACTGGTCATAATAGTTAGCAATAGGGTAATATTGTTCCTTGACCGCATCCACAAAAAAATACCAAGTGGGTTCGACCCCATATATTCTAGACTCCTTTGTGGAAATTTCTCCCAGTAACTTTCCCACCAATGTTTGACATGTGGGAGATATTTAAGGAGTGAGAAGGTGATCTTTTCCCTGTCAGAAAAATTGTGAACAGAGAAATAACCTTCTAGGAGATTTAACCATTTTTTGGGGGCATCTCCATCTATTTGTCCTTCAAATACGGGAATATCCATATTAACTCTTACCTTGAAATCCAAGGTAGCTCCAAAGTGGTCTCTTGATGAAGACGAGTCAGATGTTATCGGCAGGCATTGAAGGATGTGGGAAAAATTCTCCATCATTTCGTCTCACTGTCACGTGAGAGATTGCTCAAGCAATAGATTAATAAAATCGTAGGCTCTGTTGTTTTTATTTTCTTCCACCATGGAGGGTTTTGTTGGACGTATGAGAGCGATTTTACTTAATATATACAAGCTCGAGACCGAACTTGCTATACTTAGACCTCATCGGGGACATGCACTAGAAAAAATGATCAATAAGAGCTTGCTCTGATACCACTGATCCAGATTATTTTCGGCACAAAATGAGAGTAGAGATATAATAAATAAATGTACAAATATATATCAGATATTGATCTAAAAATGAAGAAGACTTGTATTCTTGAAATTATTTGCAAGTAAAATTTATGTGTTAAAATGCAAATGGATCAACTTTGCAACACAACTTTAATAGGATTTACTCATTCAAGATGCATATAAATAGCAGCAATAACAGTGAACATAAAACACATAACACAACAAATGATAAAGGAGTTCACCCCTCTCTTGGGCTACATCTCCTGGTCATATTACAACAACGTATGTGTCCGGGGGCTGGGGCTAAGACCCAGCCTGGACCCCCGCGCCAATACATAAACAATTCAAACTTAAAACTATTCAAAACCATACATATATCAAGGCATATGGTGGGGCGCATTGGCAGCACATACTATGCAAAGGCTTTACATGTGGGTGGAGGTCACAAGGTCAAACCCGGTGGACTCCAATAAAGTTTTATACAACAACCAATAACAAGGTGCCACGTGGTAGCCCATGACTGGGCCACGTGGCACTGTACGACCAACCAAATACTGCCACGTGTCTCAATGTCATTCACCCATAGCTACCAACTATCTACTACTTAGCTCTGCCACGTGTCATACAGAATGCCACGTCAGCAACCGTACGGACTGTACGAACTGTACAATCAGCATCCATTTTTTTTGCCTGTTTGTCATTTTGAACAAAACACGATATTTCTCGCTCCTGATGTTTGTTTGAACCCAAATGAGTTGTGTTGGGTTCTTAATGATGAGGCCTATGCTCTCGTTCGATTTGAAGCGATTCTGAGCACTTTGAATTTTTGAGCAAAATTTGATCCCCTGGATCACACCTCCCCATTGGAAAGATTTTGGACCTCCAAAAGACTATTTTCAGTCTATTTGAAGATGAGGGTATAGTTCCCTCACCTTTCCAACCTCAATCCACTTGGCTTTGCTTGGATTTGTACCTTTAAGACCAACTCGAAGATACTCCACATTTCCTCGTTTTGAAGTTCGCATTCTCCTGTCAATGATTGTGTCATCATGTAGTTCTGTAAGATATTCTAGGTAAAATTCATCTATAGAAGGAATCTAAACATGCTCTCCTTGATCATCAATCAAAGGAGGCTCATACAATTTCAAGTTCTCAACATTAACAACTGCATACATTTGCATATAAGGAGGCAAATCTAAATGAAAGGCATTGTTACCAATTTTGTCAATAATCTTGAAAGGACCATATCGAATTGGTTTCAATTTTTTACCTTCTCCTTTAAGCCTCTCCTTACT
>JZKD02S1739578.1:453429-501994 GCA_000966675.3 Picea glauca
GAGTTCACCCCTCTCTTGGGCTACATCTCCTGGTCCAGCTTCCAATGGATCATTTGTATTATTTGCTCAAAGTGATAAAAAAAAATGTGCTTTAAAATGCTCAAAATGCCAAATATACTGCTCCAATGGCTTCAGAACATCCAAAAACCCCTAGATGGGATTTTTGGGCACCTCGTTTGGCCAAAAATTGAAGAAGATAGGCTTTCTGGAAGTCTCCCTTCAAACTTGTTGTCTCTGCATCTACAAAACACACCCTTTGTTGGCTCAACCTAGCTCACATGCATATTTAAGTGTTAAAAATTAGCACCGGATGCAACCGCATGAATCATGCAAACTATAGGACAGTTACGGGTGCACCTAGCCCCTAACCTTCAAGGGCAAGGTCGTATGACCCATATGACCGCGCGCAAGTGCAAACATAGGCCCCCGTTTCCACAAGCCAATGGCTAAACAACAAGTGGCGGTTTGTTTGTATAACCGTTGAACCGAATTCAAACCAAATCATAAACCAAATCACGCACATGCATATGGCATAACATGTGGTCATATTACAACAATGTATGCGTCCGGGGGCTGGGGCTAAGCCCCAACCCAGACCCCCGCGCTAATACATAAACAATTCAAACTTAAAACTATTCAAAACCATACATATATCAAGGCATATGGTGGGGCACGTTGGCAACACATACTATGCAAAGGCTTTACATGTGGGTTGAGGTCACGAGGTCGAACCCGGTGGACTCCGATAAAGTTGTATACAACAACCAATAACAAGGTGCCACGTGGCAACCCATGACTGGGCCACGTGGGACCGTACGACCAACCAAATACTGCCACATGTCACAATGTCATTTGCCCACAGCTGCCAACTTTATACCAATTATCTCTGCCATGTGTCATATAGACTGCCACGTCAACAGTCGTACGGACTGTACGAACTATACAGTCAACATCCCTTTTTTTTGCCTGTTTGTCATTTTGAACAGAACACGATATCTCTCACTCCCGACGTTTGTTTGAACCCAAACGAGTTGTGTTGGGTTCGTAACGATGAGGCCTACGCTTTTGTTCGATTTGAAGTGATTCTGATCACTTTGAATTTTTGAGCAAAATTTGATCCCCTAGATCAGATATCAAATAATATAACAAATATTTATCATAGATATAATCATAAACACAAATATACAATAATACACAATTTCTATTAATGAGCGAAATGTACAAGACTGTAAAAATACATAGTGAAATGTTCAACATCCGCAAGAAGATGGATTAAAATGAGTCTCTAAATGCCTTTTTAACATAAAGAAAGTCCAAAACCCTGAGCCCGGAAGATGAAAAGCCCCATTTTGGGTGGTTTGGTGTATCAACTTCCCGAGGGTGTAACTTTGGCATACAATCTTCGTTTGGGGCACACGATAGCTTGTTGGAAAGGTATCATTGAGGAGATTCATTTTGGGGGCTCAATCAGAGTCTTTTTTTTAATGAGGTGATCAATCCCGAAAAACTTCATTTAGGCCCTCAAAATAGCCCCAGATGTTTAGGAACCGAAAAACTGCTAAAAATAGTAAATTGCTAGAAGATTATTTTGAGCTAGTTGGAATAGATGGGTGGCCACTGATATCCATCTGGATCAATCCTACCTCCTTAGGAAGCAATGGTATCCAATGCGTTGAGTTCTTGGGGGAGAGGGAAAAGCGTTTCTTAAATTTGCATATTGATGAGTTGCTTGCCTTGTTGGAGAAGTTGTGATGCTTAGCTTGTTGAAGGCTATCACGAACCTGTGGCTGGAAGGGTTGGACCTTTTTAACCAATATGGCTACCTAATATGAATGTGTGAAGAAGGAATCCTTTCTCTTTCCTTCAATCTTGTCGACCTTCTTCTGCTAGACAAAAGGTGCTTGGACTAAGGCTGCAGCGGTTGCAGTGTTCTTTTATTCACCTTTTGAACAGACTATGATAAAGATGAGTTTTGTAGTATGAGATAATACCTTGCGACACTGATTAGGTGGAAAAATAGTTGGAATTTCCTCTCGTATCCTGTAGAGATGACCCCCCAGAGTAACAATGACACTACAGGGTTGAGACTCATAAATAACATGGTGCCTCCACATATATGGTTTTCCCAAAATAACATCACAAACATCCAATGGGGAAACATCATATAATGTCTCATCCAAAGGGGAAAAATCACATAATACCTCATCCCTAAAGGGATGGATGCTATATGACAATCGACATTACTGACTGACACGGAGATCTTGTCCCTGGCGAAGCCACCTGATGTTGTATAGCTGCGGGTGTGGTGTTGTCAACAATCCCAATTGCTTAACGATCTTTGTTGAGATGAGTTTCTTCTAGCTTCCGCTATCAACAATGAAATGCAACGAGGTCCCCTTCATTGACATATGTGAATGGAAGAGGCATTCCCCCTCTTCAGGATCTGTTGGTTCTTCTGGTTGAATTGTTTTGATCGTGACAATAGTAGTGGGGTCTGCATCAATGATCTGTCTTTTTCCATTATTTTATGAATTATATTTTGAATCAGGATTTGGCTCCTTCTATTTGATCTCAGCCACCAATGATTTTTTTGAGCAACATTCATCAGTGTTGTGCCAGAGGATTTTGTGGAAATCACACCACTTACCAATGTCCTTCTTCCTCTTCCCATGACCCTTATTTTCCTCTGTCTTGGACTGGTTTTCAGGGGGTTGTTTGTTAGGGTCATCTTTGTCATACTTTGGTTGTTGTGGATTTGCAGATCCGAACTCCCGTTTGTTCTGGTACCTAAATTTCAGCTCGATTTTGACACCATATAGATAAGCATCTCCTACCAATGAGATGTCCATAAAATCCATTTTAGTTTGTATGTACCTATGTAGAGCCCCACGGTATTTCAGAACCAAATGCCGCTCAGAATATTTGATACCCATCTTGGTGCACAATGTATTAAAGGTGTTGGTGAACTTTGGAACTACTTGGCCCCTCTCTTGACACGGCGTGGTCCATCTCATGTATTGGTCATCATAGTTACTGTTGGCACAGGGGCATACCCAAGGTTCAGCTCTAACAACACACCAACAAGCCCTAGCTACTGGCCCTTTTGGAAACACCTATGAAGCAGATGCAGTCTCACCCAAAGTAGCAATAGGGGGTTGCAGGACATAGGTGTCTACAACCAGAGGAAATACAAAGTGGATCTAAGGCAACAACACACATCAACCTAGTTATTCTTTATCTCATTTAAGCCTACTGCGCGAGCTATATCTCAGATCTAACACAACGATGCAATAACAAAATAAAAGAAGGCAAAAGAACACAACATCAATCACACAGAACAACAAGATATATGTGGTTCACCCTCTCCCTAGGGATACATCAACAGAACTGCATTTCTTGATATTATATGAAAACATACATTTCTATTTGCACACTTAGCTTGCAAATCGCTCTCTGTTTATATTTTTTTCTCCCCTCCCTGTGCACCCAGTTGAAGATCTTACAATACTAGAGTTCTCTCACACACAACACTTCTCTCTCACATAACAATAATCACTCGATATCAAACAAACTCTAGCCAATAATAAACAATGATCCACCTCGAATGAACCTTTCCTCACTCCTCTCAATCTTCATTTATACATTACAATGACTCTCAGACAACCTTAGGTCAAAACCTAGGTGTCAAAACCCTAAATACCAAAACCCTAGGTGTCTAAAACCCTAGGTCCACTTTGACCCGCATTTTTTGGGCTTCGCCAACCTGTCTTTCCATCTTTCCCGTGAGGTGCTCCAAAGCATCCATTGGTGGCTTTTTCTGCTTGCTGAGTTGTTCATGATCATTCCTCCTTGTTGATTTGTTCTCCTCGATCTTCTCGTTTAATGGCTTGTTTTCCCTTACTTTGTTCCTTCTCTTCTGCTTCTGTGACCACTTTGACCCAATCTCAGTCAATGTTCCTTCCGCGCAGTCCGCACTTTGTCTTTTCTTCCTTTTTCTTCACTTTCTTTCTTAATCCATACCCAAGGGCCAACAAGCCCCCAACACTCACTTATGAATCGTCTCAAGGCACTATAGGTCTGAACCTTCTTTTTTACTTCAACTTCAGACTCTGTGGAGCAGCCTGTCATTTATGCTCTATCCTTCCCCACTGTGTGCAGAATATCTTTTCTGTGTCTGGTACCCATTTTCAACTGCACCTGGTACCTAGACCCTTCTCCTTCTGCTTTTACTAAGAGCTGGGAGGCAGTGGTTTGTCATAGTACAATTTCAACCGGCTCCCATTCACTAAACCTTCCTTCCATTCTCCATTCAAGTTCTTCAACTGCGCAACTCCTCCTTCTGTAACATAGGCCAACTCATATGGCCCCAGCCAATGTGTCCTGAACTTCCCTGGATGCTTCATGAACTTGTTGGCATATACCAATACCATATCTCCTTGCTTAAAGGATTTTTTGTTGATGTGTCTCTCATGGTAAGACTTCTCTCGTTCCTTATGTACTTGCTGATGGAATCCTGCAATAAATTTGTCTTCCTCTAGTTCTACCAACTGAGCAAGCCTGTTTTGAACAATGGCAGTGTCATCCATATCTGTAAATGCTGTAATTATTAAGCTAGGAACTAAATATTCCATAGGTACTACTGCTTCTATACCATAAACCAACTTAAAGGGAGTCTGCATTGTTAGCTTCTTCCAAGTGGTTCTATAGGCCCATAACACTGTTGGTACTCTCAAATCCCAATCATCTATGTTCACACTGCAAATCTTCGTCAGTGTTGTCTCCAAGATCTTGTTGAAATCTTCAACTATACCATTCGCTTGAGGATGTCATGGAGTGCTCTTCTGGTGGTGAACTTCAAATTCCTGAGTTAAGGCTTCAATAGTCTTATTAATAAAATGTGTACCTTGATCACTCATAAGGATCTTTTGGCATCCAAACTTGGTTATGATATCATCAAATATGAATTATGCAGCTATAGTTGCAGTACAATCCTTAACTACTCTTGCTTCTGCCCATTTGGTCAAATATTTTGTCGCAGTGATCATGTATCGAGTTCTTGTGCGCTTTCCCGGTGGGTTGATAGGTCACACGAAATCAATGGCCCATTTCTCAAATGGCTGTAAGGTTAGATAGGGTGATAAAGGCATCTCATCCCTTCTGGAAGGTTTCCCAACTCTTTGGCATACATCGTAGGCTTTGTAGTATTCCTTAGCATCTTTGTGTAAAGTGGGCCACCAGAGGCCAACTCTAAGAACCTTTTGCGTTGTTGCTTTTCCTGCATAGTGTCCTCCTGCGATGCCTTCATATGATTCTGCCAGAATCAATGGTCTTTCTGCCTCCATAACACATCTCCTCAGGATCTCATCAGGTCCCATCTTATATAGTTGTCCAACTATAAGTGAAAAATCCACAGTGCGAACTACCAGTTGTTTCTTCTGAATAATTGTATATTTGCGAGGTGCCATTCCTGTAGATAGGAACTGAACTATCTCAGTGAAGTGATCATCAACCTTTCTAATGGCCAGCAACTATGCATCTGGTAGTGTATCCTCCAAACTAGTAGGTACCTCTCCATGTTCTAACCTAGACAATTAGGTGGTCAGGTCCCTTGTTCATTCTCCCTAGCTTGACCACAATCTCGAAATCATATTCCTAAAATAATAGAATCCATCTGCATATCCTTCCCCCCAACAGTGGCTTGTTGACTAGGTACTTCAACGCAAAGTGATCAATGAACATCTTAAAGAGTCCTCCCAACAAGTAGTGACGAAATTTCTGCAGCGCATACACCATGGCTAAACCTTCTCTCTTAGTGGTAGTGTAATTGATCTCAGTTGTTGAGAGCTTCCTACTAGAAAAGGCTAACGGATGGTCAATATCTCCTACTCCTTGTTGTGCTAACATTGATCCTAATGCAATATATGACGTATAGACGTGCACATGGAATTCCTTCAATCTGGGAAAACTAGAATAGGCGCAGTAACCATTTTTTGTTTCAGTGTGTCGAAGCTTCATTGACATTCCTCTGACCATTGAAACTGACAATCTTTCTTTAAAATATTCTCCATGGTTGTTTTTATCTATGCATAGACCTTGATGAAGTTTATGTAGTATCCAGTATGTCCCAGTATAGTGCACAACTATCTTACTGAAGTAGGAGGGGGTAGATCAACAATGATGGCAATCTTGGAAGGATCTACCAGCAACCCCTGCTTACACACAATATGGCCTAGCAACACTCCAAAGGGTTAAAATAAGATGCACTTCTTTAGGTTCATGGAAATCTGACATTGCCTACACTTATCCAACATTAGTCTTAAACATTCAATATGATTTTGCAATAAGCTAAAAACAGTCCAATCATCAAAATATGCTTCCAAAAATTTATGTAGAAATTCCTTGAATGCTTCGACCACCACCCTAGAAAACATGGTTGGTGCATTCTTCAATCCAAAAGGAATCACTATGTACTGGTAGTAACCCCATTCTATTGCAAATGTGGTCTTATGGTGATCTTCCTTGGCAATCCTGATCTCAGGATAACCTGAAAATCCATCTGTGAAGGAGTAAACTTCCTGTCCTCCCACATTATCTAACACTTCCTCAGTAAACAATGTAGGGAATGGGTCATGTAAACATGCATTGTTCAATTTCCTCAATTCTACACAGATTCTGATCTCTCCTGTCTTGTTATCTTGAACCACCATAGGGCTAATCCATTCTGACTCTTTAACAAGTTCTATGATTCCTGCTTCCAACATTCTATCTAATTCAATATTGACTTTCTACTTATACTTGGGATTCATTTTGTAGGGTCTCTGCTTGACCGGCCTTACATCTAGTTTCAAGGGGATCTCCATTTCTCCCATGGGCCCTTTAATTCCCTTCATGTCATTCAACTTGGTTGGAAACAAGTCCTGATATTCATGCAGTAGTTCTGTGATCTTGTCAATAGTGGCATCATCCCAATAATCTCCAACGTTTGTGAGCTTAGGTGCTTGCTCTGTTACAATATTAACTTTCTTGATTTTATTTGGTTGTCCAATAAATGGTAGTTCGACTCCTAGTCCTTCTACATCTCTCTGTCCTTATGTTTCTACGATGTTCACATTCCCAGGATCATCGTTTTCATCAACATTAATATTGTAACAACCTTACAATTTCTGAAGAGGTGTAGTCCAGTCATCCTCTTCTTGCCCAACAGGGAGGTTAGGTGCCTCCTCAAAGAATTTCCGTCTTACAACTTGTAAAGCTTGATCTATTGTAGGGTACTAACTTTCAAATAAAAATGTAGCTACAAAGTTCTGAATCATACCGTACGAATTTGCAGTGGTGAGGCATAGTTTTGCTTGAAGATACCAATTGATAGGGGTTGTGTCCAAAGTTTTAATGAATTTATGCACCCATTGATCTTGAGGAATGTTTCTCCAGGCCTCCTCACAACTCCACACATGGTCCTTTAGACAACTTTGACCTGTGTATCTAACCTCACACCCTTCTACTTGGTCTGAAAAGTGCATTGTTATCAAAGTGCGACATTGCACCCAGTCTGCGATGTTCTTCTTGTGTGTCCCCCACCATATTGTTGGCGTTGCTTTCAAGGCCTCATCCAGTGCCAACAATCTCTATTGTACTGGTACAATTTCTTCAAATTCCAATAGGAAAGTTTCTAAATGATTTAAACCATCAAAGGTGGGCAGATTAGTGACTTCTGTGCCAATCCAACGAACTTCCCTGGTCAATTTGGCACATCTCCACATAGAAACTTCATACATTTTGTTTTGTCATTTCTCTAGTGCTTCTTCTGAATCTGATGAGCATGATTTATCACTTCGCCAGCTTAAATTCCCATCTGTTGTAGGATTGATGTAATCCTGCTGTCTTGTTGTCAATTTATATATATTTTCTAGCTCATATGCACGGTCTTAATCTCTGATGGGTTCTATGTATCTGTGACCTTCATCAAGATCCAAAGGTGCAATGACCCTAAGGCCATCACCTTCAAATGTCATTCTTCTTTTCTTTAAGTCAACAACAGTAGAATTATTGAAAGCCCAATCAATTCCTAACAACGCAAGATAAGGACAGCTATCGTTAACTATCTCAATCACCTCAAAGTCTGCAAACTTCCTTACCCCGTCGATGTACACAGGGACATGATCCAGTCTCCCAAAGGGGCTTACTTCCTGCTGATTATCCATCTTGATCCTGATAGGGGAATAAATCAACTTAGGTTTTCCCATCAGTGCCCAGGTCTGCTTCGTCATAACATTGATTTCTGACCCTAAGTCGAGGACCACATAATCTATGTCATAATATTCAATCTGAGCATTAAGGTGTAGTTCCTTATTTGTCCTTCTCTTTCTGGATACTTGATGTACTGCTTTATATAGCAAAGGATCTATCCTGCCTATCTCATACTGTCTAATCAAATTTTGTAGCTCTTGTACAAATCTTTCATCCTTAATTAAATTAATGCAAGTACATAAGAATTCCATAAGCTTGCTTACCTCTTTTCCTTCTCTGGGTGAAGCAGACTAATTGAATTCCAGAGTAATTCCACATTCTCTCACTTTTGGTTGTGTCTTTGATGAAGAAGCCTGATCTCTTCCAAATTGTTTTCTTGCCTCTTCAAATGTCTACTTTTCTTTCCTTGGATCAAACACTTGTGTCTTCTCTGTGGCTCTTCTGACCCTCGATTCTTATGTAGTCTTTCCTGGGGTCACTATGTCTTCTCATGTAACAGCGCCTCCTCTAGTGATAGCAATGACTACGGGATCCTCTCAGCGAGGTTCTGCTCATATTAGTTGTACTTGTTGGTTTCCTCCTCGTCTCTCTTGAAATTTGGCTAACAACACGAGACAATCTTTAATGACATGTTCAAATGAGTTGCAGTAGATGCAAGTGGTACAAGGGTTCTGGCAATCCCTTGCCAAGTGACCTAGTTGTGCACAGTTATAACAAATGATCCGACCTCGACCTCGACCCATGCCTCCTCCTCATCCTCTTCCTATGAATCTGCTACGAGGGTTGAAGTTTCGTCTTCCTGGGGAATTAAACTACATAGTATTTCCCTCTTGCTGCATCTCTCCTTGAATCCTATATGTATCCCTTGACCTTTCATGCAAGATTTCATAAGACCTACAGTCCTTCTCATCATGCCCCACATATTTACAGAATGTGCAATAGAGATTTGTAGGTCTCTGAACATATTTTTTCATGTAATAGAATTCACCAGGGTGATGTCTATTTCTACATACCTCCCACCAAGGTAGAGTAACCTGCTTCAAAGGGCTTGGAGCTCTAGATGCCAAGTATTCATGAAATAGGGGACAATTCTCCTTATCATGGTCTTCTGACTTGCATCCGATACACCAGATGTCTTCGCTTTTATCTTTTCCCTTGTATTTCTTCATATCTTCGACCTATAGAGATAAGTTAGTTAGCTGACTCAAAATTTGACTCATACCTGAGTTGGATTCTCCCATAGGGGTTGACTCTAGTTTCATGGTGATTTCCAATGCCTTAGCCTACGAAGAAACATTCTGTTGCATTAGAGGGACTCTGATGTGTGGTAGGAGGGCAGCAATGAACCATTCCTTGTTCTGCTCATCTGGGATCTGAAAAATCAACCGGCCTGTTAAGGTCTTAAACCTCTGATCAAACTCCCAAACAGGTTCAACTACTTTCTTGTTGATTTCTTTCAGTTCTGTATTGCATTGTGACTTCGACTTGGGTTTCTTGAATTATGCACTCAACGCAGTGTTGATATCATTCAGCGGTTTAGGTTGTGAAACTCCATTAACAAACTTTGTGTGCCATCTTAGTGTGTGGTCTCTTAAGGTAGTACTAAATTGAGCCCTCTTCACTTCTTCGTCATTGACTTCCTTAATACTCCATACAATCTCGCATAAAAACCAATGCTGATCAGGATCTTCAGAACCATCTCCCCTAAAGATAGGTAGCCTCATTTCATCCTCCATAGATATTCCTAGGTTTCTTGACTGAGTATGTGTTGAACTGTTGGTACTAGTGCTCTGACTGCTCTGGTAAATCTGGCTACTCTAGTTACTTAATGCTGCTAAAACAACAAAAGGAGTAATAGTACTTACTTTGACAGTCGACATAATTCCTGAAGTTTTTTATTCTTCCCAACGAGGTTCTGCAGTCCTCTCTTCCTCTGGCCCAACAAACCCTGAATGTTCCTCGGTCAATAACTCTTCTTCTTCTCCACTGTAGAACCCTTCATTCTATGCTAGTGGTTCGTGGCTCTGCTCAAACAAGTTTACTAGAGGAACCTCTCTGAAGGTTCTCCCACTGCGCGTATGTCCAACCTCTGTGTCGTTGTCGCTGTCTGAGTTCTTGAACATTATCTTTTCAATCTGACCAACTACTATATCTTCAATATGTTCTTCTCATGCAATAGCATCTTGATATTCAACTTCAAAAAGTGTAAAAATTTTCTTCTAGGTCCTTTAAAGAAATATCTCTCTTCTTGGTTATATGACTCTACTCTGTCAATAGAAAACTCGGTAATGTACCCTCCAATGGTTCTATCAAACCAGTGATCTACTACTCTTGACATGACATTATCAACTCTCTTGACCTTCTTGATCACTGTCGATGTCCAAACCACAGATGGTCTTGATCTGATCTCAAACTGGGTATCTGCTAATCTGGCTAACCACTCGTATAGATCCTTATGAATTCCTCCAAAGAAAATCTCGTGTATATCAGTAAATATATACTTTCCCAACTAGTCCTCTGTACTAAGATTAGGGTTCTTGTTCTGAGCTTCAACTAAGTCCTTTCCTTGTTCTTCTATCCACTTCTGAATCTATGTCTTCGATGGAAACCACCTTGACATTCCCTCAAGAAGATCCCAGTCCCAACAATGGAACCATTTGTTGGCACAGGGGCAGACCCAGGGTTCATCTCTAACAGCGCACCAACAAGCCCTAACTACTGTCCCTTTTAGGAACACCTGTGAAGCAGATGCACTCTCACCCGAAGTAGAAATAGGGGGTTGCAGGACACAATTGTCTACAACCAGAGGAAATACAAAGTGGATCCAAGGCAACAACACACAACAACCTAGTTACTCTTTATCTCCTTTAATCCTACTGCGTGAGCTATATCTCTAATCTAACGCAATGATGCAATAACAAAATAACAGAAGGAAAAATAACACAACATCAATCACACAGAAAAACAAGATATACATGGTTCACCCTCTCCCTAGGGCTACGTCCACAAAACTGTGTTTCTTGACATTATATGAAAACATACAGTTCTATTTGTGCACTTAGCTTGCAGATCTCTCTCTCTTTATCTTCTTCTCTCCCCTCCCTGCGCACCCAGCTGCAAGATTGATCTTCGCACCCAGTGTTGTCCCTTGGTTATGGATTAATAAATAAAGAGAAGAAAAAGGAAAAGGAAATACAAAGTGCAAACTACGCGGAAGACACATTGACTGAGATTGGGTCGAAGTGGCCAAAGGAGAAGAAAAGAAGGAGGGAAGTATGGGAAAAAAAGTCATTGGAAGAGAAGATCAAGGAGAACAGATCAACAAGGAAGATGGATCGTGGACAACTCAGCAAGAAAAAAAATCCACCAATGGATTCTTTGGAGCACCTCATGGGAAAGAAGGAAAGACAGGTTGGCGAAGCCCGGAAAACGTGGGTCAAGTTGACCTAGGGTTTTAGACACCTAGGGTTTTGGTCATTTAGGGTGGGACACCTAGTTTTCGGCCTAAGGTTGTCGAAGAGTTATTTTGATGTATAAATAAAGGTCTAGAGGACCTAGGATAGGTTGGTGCTAAGTTGGTTGAGATTTCATTGCTATTGTTTGATTGAGTGATTATTGCTATGTGAGAGAGAAGTGTTGAGTGTGAGAGCCTTCTAGTATTGTAAGATCTTTAGCTGGGTGCGAAGATCAACCTTGCTGCAGGGTGTGCATGGAGGGGAGAGAAGAAGAGAAGGAGAAAGAGTTATGTGGATGTAGCCCTAGGGAGAGGGTGAACCACGTATATCTTGTTGTTCTCTCTGGTTGATGTTGTGTTCTTTTGTCTTCAGTTATTTGGTTATTGCATTATTATGTTAGATCTAGAATATAACTGTGCGAAGTAGGTTTATGCTTGGTAAGAATAACTAGGTTGTTGTGTGTTGTGCCTTAGATCCACTTGCATTTCCTCTGGCTGTAGACACCTGTGTCCTGCAACCCCCTATTGCTACTTCGAGTGAGACTGCATCTGCTTCGCAGGTGTTGCCGAAAGGTCCAGTAGTTAGGGCTTGTTGGTGCGTTGTTAGAGATGAACCCTGGGTCTTCCCCTATGCCAACAAATGGTTCTGTTGCCGGGACTGGGATCTTCTTGAGGGAATGTCAAGGTGGTTTCCATCAAAGATAGAGATTCAGAAGTGGATAGAAGAACAAGAACATGACTTTGCAGAAGATCAGAACAAGAACCCTAATCTTAGTACAGAGGATTGGTTGGGAAGGTATATCTTTACTGATATACACGAGATTTTATTTGGAGGAATTCATAAGGAGCTATACGAGTGGTTAGCTAGATTAGCAGATACCAAGTTTGAGTTTAGATCTAGACCACCTGTGGTTTGGACATCGACATTGATCAAGAAGGTCAAGAGAGTTGATAACATCATGTCAAGAGTAGTAGATCACTAGTTTAACAGTACCATTGGAGGGTACATCACCGAGTTTTCCATTAATAGAGTTGAGTCATATAGCCAAGCAGAGAGATATTTCTTTAAGGGACCTAGAGGAAAAATTTTACACTTCTTGAAGTTGAAGATCAATATGATATTGCGTGAGAAGAACATCTTGAAGATACAGTAAGTGGTCCGATTGAAAATCTAATGTTCAAGAATTCAGACAGCGACAACGACGCAGAGGTTGGACATACGTGCAGTGGGAGGACCTTCATAGAGGTTCCTCTGGTGAACTTGTTTGAGAAGAACCACGAACTACTGGCACAAGACGAAGGGTTCTACAGTGGAGAAGAAGAAGAGTTATTGATCGAGGAACATTCGGGGTCCGTTGGGCCAGAGGAAGAGAAGACTACAGAACCTCGTCGGGAATAATCAAAAACTTCAAAAACTGCGCAGACTGTTGAAGTAAGTACTATTACTCCTCTTGTTGTTTTATCAGCGTTAAGTAACCAGAGTAGTCAGAGTTATCAGAGCAATCAGAGCACTGTTACCAGTAGTTCAACACATACTCAGTCAAGAAACCTAGGAAGATCTATGGCAGATGAGATGAGGTTACCCACCTTTATGGGAGATGGATCTGAAGATCCTGATTAGCATTGGTTCTTATGAAAAGCTGTATGGAGTATTAAGAATGTCACTGACGAAGCTGTTAAGAGAGCTCAGTTTAGTACTACCCTACGAGACCGTGCACTGAGCTAGTACATGAAATTTGTCCAAGGAGTTGCACAGCTGAAACCGCTGAATGTCATTAAGACTGTGTTGATTTTCAAATTCAAGAAACCCAAGTTAGAGTCGCAGGGCATTACAAAGATGAAATAAATCAAGCAAAAAGTAGCTGAACCTGTTTGGGAGTTTGATCAGAGGTTTAAGACCTTAACAAGTCATTTGCATTTTCAGATCCCAGATGAGAAGAATAATGAATGGTTCATTGTTGCCCTCTTACAACACATCAGAGTCCCTCTGATGCAACATAATATCGCTTTGTAGGCTGAGGTGTTGGAGATCACCATGAAACTCGAATCAACCCCTATGGGAGAATCCAACTCAGGTATGAGTCAAATTTTGAGTCAGCTAACTAGCTTATCTCTACAGGTAGAAGATATGAAGAAAGACAATGGAAAATATAAAAGAGAAGACATCTGGTGTATCATATGCAAATCAGAAGGCCATGATAAGGATCACTGCCCCCTATTTCATGAATATTTGTCCTCTGGAGCTTTGAGCCCTTTGAAGCAGGTTACTCTACCTTTGTGCGAGGTATGTAGAAATAGACATTGCCCTGGTGAATGCTATTACATGCAAAATATGTTCAGACACCTACAAATCTTTACTGCACATTCTGTAAATCCGTGGGGCATGATGAGAAGGAATGTAGGGCTTATGACCTCTTGCATGAAAGATCAAGAGACACATATAGGATTCAAGGTGAAGTACAACAAGAAGGAAATACTACGCAGTTTAACTCTCCGGGAAGAGGAAACTTCAACCCTCATGGTGGATTCAGAGGAAGAGGATGAGAAGCAGGCATGGGTCGAGGTTGAGGTCAATTCATTTGTTATAACTACGCACAGCTAGGACACTTAGAAAGGGACTTCCAGAACCCTTGTACCACTTGCAGCTACTGCAACTCATTTGAACATGTCATTGAAGATTGTCCCATGCTATTAATAAGTACAACTAATCTCAGCAGAACCTCGCGGAGAGGATTCCAGAGTTGTTGTTATCACTAGAGGAGGCGTCGTTACAGGAGAAGGCAGAGTGACCCCAGGAAAGACTATAGAAGAATCAAGGGTCAGAAGAGTTGCAGAGAAGACACAAGTGTTTGATCCAAAGAAAGAAAAACAAACATTTGAAGAGGCTAGGAAAAAATATGGAAGAGATTAGGCCTCTTCATCAAAGACTAAACCAGAAGCGAGAGAATGTGGAATGCCTCTGGCATTTGATCAGTCTTCTTTTCCCAGAGAAGGAAACAAGGTAAGAAAGCTCATGGAATTCTTATGTACTTCCATTAATTTGATCAAGGATGAGAGAGTTGTACAAGAACTACAAATTTTGATAAGACAGTATGAGATAGGTAGGATAGATCCCCTGTTGAATAGAGAAGTACATCAAGTGTCTAGAAAGAGAAGGACAAATAAGGAACTAAACCTTAATGCTCATATTGGAGATTATGATATAGACTATGTGGTCCTCGACTTAGGGTCAGAAGTCAATGTTATGACAAAGCAGACATGGGCCCTGATGGGAAAACCTAAGTTGATTTACTCCCCTATCAGGATTAGGATGTCTAATTAGCAGGTAGAAAGCCCCTTTAGGAGGCTAGAGCATGTCCCTGTGGACATCTATGGGGTAAGGACGTTTGCAGACTTCAAGGTGATTGAGATAGTTGACGATAGCTATCCTTATCCTGCGTCGTTAGGAATTGATTGGGCTTTCCTTAATTCTACTATGGTTGAATTAAAGAAAAGAAGAATGAAATTTAAAGGTGGTGGCCTTAGGCTCATTTCACCTCTTTATCCTAATGAAGGTCGTAGATATACTGAACCCATTAGAGAAGAAGATTGTGCTTATGAACTAGAGAATATATATAAATTGATAGCAAGACAACATGATTACATTAATCCTACAGGAGATGGGAATTTAAGTTGGCGAAGTGACAACGCATGCTCGTCAGATTCGGAAGAAGCACTAGAGAACTGGAAGAACAAAATGTATGAAGTATCTATGCAGAGATGTGCTAGACTGACTAGGGAAGTTCGCTAGATTGGAACAAAAGTAAGTAATTTTCCCACATTTGATGGTTTAAATCATTTAGAATCTTTCTTATTGGAATTTGAAGAAATTGTATCAGTACAAAAAAGATTGTTGGCACTAGATGAGGCATTGAAATCAACGCCAGCGAGATGGTGGGGAACACACAAGAATAACATTGCAGACTGGGTGTAATGTCTCACTTTGATGAAAGTGTGATTTTAAGACCAAATAGAAGGGTGTGAGGTTAGATACAAAGGTCAAAGTTTTTTGAAGGACCATGTGTGAAGTTGTGAGGAGGCCTAGAGAAACATTCCTCAAGAGCAGTGGGTGCATAAATTTATTAACACTTTGAACACAACCCCTATCAATTGGTATCTTTAAGCCGAACTGTGCCTCACCACTGCAGACTGGTATGGTATGACTCAAAACTTTGTAGCTACATTTTTATTTGAAAGTCAGTACCCCATAGTGGATCAAGCTTTACATATTGTAAGACAGAGAGTCTTTGAGGAGGCACCCACCCGTCCTGTTGAGCAAGAAGAGGATGAATGGACTGCACCCCTTCAGAAATTGCAACGTTGTTACAATATCAATGATGATGAAGACGATGATCCTAGGAATTTGAACATCGCAGAAATAGAAGGACAACGAGACATAGAAGGACTAGGATTCGAACTACCTTTTATTGGACAACCAATTAAAATCAATAGAGTTAACATTGGAACAGAGAAAACACCTAAGCTCGCAAATGTTGTAGATTATTGGGATGTTGCCACTATTGACAAGATCATCGAATTACTACGTGAATACTAGGACTTGTTTCCAACCAAGTTCACTGATATGAAGGGCATTAAAGGGCCCATGGGAGAAATGAGGATCCCCTTGAAACCAGATGCAAGGCTAGTCAAGTAGAGACCCTACAGATTGAATCCAAAATATAAGTAGAAAGTCAAGATTGAATTAGACAGAATGTTGGAAGCAGGAATCATAGAACCTGTTGAAGAGTCAGAATGGATTAGCCCTATGGTGGTGTAGGATAAGAAGACAGGAGAGATTGGAATCTGTGTATACTTGAGGAAACTGAACGATGTGTGTTTACATGATCCATTCCCTACACCATTTACTGATGAAGTGTTAGATATTGTGGGAGGACAGGAGGTCTACTCCTTCACGGATGGATTTTCAGGTTATCACCAAATCAGGATTGCCAAGGAAGATCGCCATAAGACCACATTTGCAAAAAAATGGGGTTCCTACCAATACACAGTGATTCCTTTTGGATTGGAGAATGCACCAACCATATTTTCTAGGGTGGAGGTTGAAGCATTCAAGGAATTTTTACATAAATTTCTGGAAGCATATTTTGATGATTGGACTGTTTTTAGCTTATTGCAAAATCATATTGAATGTTTAAGACTAATGTTGGATAAGTGCAGGCAATGTTAGATTGCCCTGAACCTGAAGAAGTGCATCTTCTTTTCACCCTTTGGAGTCTTTCTAGGCCATATTGTGTGTAACTAGGGGCTATTGGTAAATCCTTCCAAGATTTCCATTATTCTTGAACTACCCCCTCCTACATCAGTTAGACAGTTGCGCACTGCGCTGAGACATACTGGATTCTACAAAAATTTCATTAAGGGCTATGCACAGATTACAACACCTATGGAGAATCTTTTAAAGAAATATTGTCAGTTTCAATGGACATAATAATTCCAGCAGCGCTTCGACACACTGAAATAGAAAATGGTCACTGTGCTTATTCTAGTTTTCCCAGATTGGAGTAAGGAATTTCATGTGCATGTCGATGCATCCTCTATTGAATTAGGAGCAATGGTAGCACAACCAGGAGTAGGAGATATTGACCATCCATTAGCCTTTGCTAGCAGGAAGCTCTCAACAGTTGAGATAAATTACACTACCACTGACAGAGAAGGTTTAGCCATGGTGTATGCACTACAAAAATTTTATCACTACTTGTTGGGAGGACACTTTAAGATGTTCATTGATCACTCTGCATTGAAGTACCTAGTCAACAAGCTAGTGTTGGGGGGAAGAATATGCAGATGGATTCTGTTATTTCAGGAATATGATTTTGAGATAGTGGTCAAGCAGGAAGAATGAACAAGGGACCTGACCACTTGTCTAGGTTGGAACATGGAGAGGAACCTACTAGCTTAGAGGATACACTACCATATGCATATTTGCTAGCCATCAGGAAGGTTGATGACCACTTCATCGAGATAGTCCAGTTTCTGTCAACAGGAATGGTACCTCGTGAATATATTGCCATTCAGAAGAAACGATTGGTAGTTCGTGCTGCAGATTTTTCGCTTATAGCTGCACAACTATATAAGATGGGACCTGATGATATCCTAAGGAGATGTGTTATGGAGGTAGAGATACCACTGGTTCTGGTAGAAGCACATGAAGGCATCGCAGGAGGACACTATGCAGGAAAAGCAATATCACAAAAGGTTCTTAGAGTTGGCCTCTGGTGGCCCACTTTACACAAGGATGCTAAGGAATACTACAGAGCATGCGATGTATGCCAAAGAAATGGGAAACCTTCTAGAAGGGATGAGATGCCTTTAGAACCCCATCTAACCTTAGAATAATTTGAGAAATGGGCCATTTATTTCGTGGGACCTATAAACCCATCAGGAAAGCGCATAGGAGTAAGATACATAATCACTGCAACAAAATATTTGACAAGATGGGCAGAAGCAAGAGAAGTCAAGGAATGTAGTGCAACTATAACTACTCGGTTCATATTTGATGATATCATAACCAGGTTTGGATGCCCTAAGATCCTCACGAGTGATCAAGGCACACATTTTATTAATAATACCATTGAAGCCTTGACTCAGGAATTTGCAGTTCATCATCAAAAGAGAACTCCATACCATCCACAAGCGAACGGTACAGTCGAAGCCTTCAATAAGATCTTGGGGTATAGTGTGAATAGATATGATTGGGATTTGAGAGTACTAGCAGTGTTATGGGCCTATAGAACTACTTGCAAGAAGTTGACAATGTAGACTCCCTTTAAGTTGGTCCATGGAATATGTGGTTCCTAGTCTAAGAATTGCAGCCTTTATAGATATGGATGACACTGACATTGTTTAAGAGAGGATCACGCAGTTGGTCAAATTGGAGGAAGACAGGTTTATTGTAGGATTTCATCAGCAAGTATAGAAGGAAAGAGAAAAGGCTTATCATGAAAGACACATCAAGAAGAAAACCTTTAAAGAAGGAGATTTGGTATTGGTGTATGAAAACAAATTCATGAAGCATCTAGGGAAGTTTAGTACACATTGGCTAGGGACATATGAGGTGGCCCATGTTACAGAAGGAGGAGCTGCGCAGTTGAAGACTTTGAATGGAGAATGGAAGGAAGGTTTGGTGAATAGGAGCCAGTTGAAATTATACTACGACAACCAACTGCCTCGCAACTCTCAGCAAAAGAAAAAGGAGAAGGGTCCAAGTACCAGATGCAGTTGAAACTGGGTACTAGACACAGAAAATATAGTCTGCACATAGTGGGGAAGGATAGAGCAGAAAGCACAGGCTACTTCGTGCAGTCTGAAGTCGAAGAAAAATAGAAAGTTTAGATCTACAGTGCCTCGGGACAAGTCACAGGTGCGTGTTGGGGGCCTATTGGCACTTGGTTATGGATTAATAAAGAAAGAGAAGAAAAATGAAAAGGAAAGAGGAAGTGTGAACTGCGTGGAAGACACATTGACTGATATTGGGTCGAAGTGGCCAAAGGATCAAAAAATAAGGAGCGAAGTACGGGAAAATGAGTCGTTGGACGAGAATATTGAGAAGAACAAATCAACATGGAAGATGGATCGTGGACAACTCAACAAGCGGAAAAATCCACCAATGGATGATTTGGAGCACCTCGCGAAAAAGAAGGAAAGACAGTCTGGATGATTTATTCTCCTCGATCTTCTCATCCAACGACTTGTTTTCCCTTACTTTGCTCCTTCTTTTCTGCTTCTTTGACCACTTCAACCCAATCTCAGTCAATGTGCCTTCCGCGCAGTTCGCACTTTGTCTTTTCTTTTCCTTTTTCTTCACTTTCTTTCTTAATCCATACCCAAGGGCCAACAGTTAACAACAGGGTAATATTGTTCCTTGACCGCATCCACAAAAAATTCCCAAGTGGGACTGGCCCCATATATTACAGACTCCTCTGTGGAACTTTTCTCCTAGTAATTTTTCCACCAATGTTTGACATGGGGGAGATATTTAAAGAGTGTGAAGGTGATCTTTTATTTGTCCGAAAAATTGTGAATAGAGAAATAACCTTCTAGCAATGTTCTCCATTTTGTTGAGTTCCCGGAAGAGAGGGAAAAACATTTGTTGAATCTGCATCTTGATGAGATGCTTGCCTTGCTGGAGAAGTTGCGCTTATTGTCTTATTGAAGGATGTCATGAACCTATGGCTGGAAGGGTTGGACCTTTTTAACTAGTCTGGCTACATGAGATGACTGTGTGCAGAAGGAATCCTTGCGCTTTTCTTCAATCTTGTCGACCTACTTCTGCTGGACAAAAGGTGCTTGGACTGAGGCTGCAACGGTTGCGATGTTCTTCTATTCACCTTTTGAACAGACTCTGAAAAAGCTAAATTTTGTAATATGGGATACTACCTTACGACACTTTTAGGTGGGACAGTAGTTCAAACTACCTCTGGTATCCTATAGAGATGACGCCCCAGAGTAACAATGACACTATGGTGTCGAGACTAATAAATAGCATGGCGCTTCCACATATATGGTTGGTCCAAAATAACATCACAGACATCAAATGGGGAAACATCACATAATACCTTATCCTTGAAGGGATAGATATCGTATGAAAATCGACACTGTTGGCTGACACAGAGATCTTGTCCCTGATGAAGCCACCCAATGTTGTATGGATGCGGGTGTGGTGTTGTTGACAATCCCAACTGTTTGACGACCTCTGATGATATGAGGTTCTTCTAGCTTTCGATATGAACAATGAAATGAAATAGGGTCCCCTTCACCCACATCTGTGAATGGAAGAGGCATTCCCCCTCTTCAATATCTTTTGGTTCTTTTGGTTGAATTGTTGCGATTGCGATAGTAGCAGTGGGGTGTGCATCGATGATCTTTCTTTTTCCATTATTTTATGAATCGGATTTTGAATCAAGGTTCGTCTCCATGTATTTGATCTTGGCTGCCAATGATTTTTTTGAGTGACATTCATCAGTGTTGTTGCAGGGCCTTTTGTGGAAATCACACCACTTTCCAGTGTCCTTTTTCGTCTTCCTGTGACCCTTATTTTCCTGTGGATTGGACTGGTTTTTGGAAGGTTGTTTGTTAGTGCCATATTTATCATACTTTGGTTGTTATGGATTTGCAGACCCTAACTCTCATTTGTTCTGGTGCCTAAATTTTTGCTCAATTTTGACAACATATCGATAGGCATGTCCAGAAACTCCATTTCAGTTTGGATGTACCTACATAGATCCCCATGGTATTTCATAACCAAATTTCTCTTAGAATATTTGATACCCAACTTGGTGTGCAAGGTATGAAAGGTGTTGGTGAGCTCTGGCACTGCTTGGCCCCTTTCTTGACGCAGCGTGGTCCATCTCATGTACTAGTCATCATAGTTACCAACAGGGTAATATTGTTCCTTGACCGCATCCGAAAAACAATCCCAAGTGGGATCGACCCCATATATTCCATACTCCTCTATGGAAAATTTCTCCTAGTAAGTTTCCCACCAATGTTTGACATGTGGGAGAGCTTTAAGGAGTGTGAAGGTGATATTTTCCCTGTCGAAAAAAATGTGAACAGAGAAATAACCTTCTAGTACATTTAACCATTTTTCTAGGGCATTTGCATCTATCTATCCTTCAAGTACGGGAATATCCAAATTAAATTGTACCTTGAAAGGAGAGGTACCTTCAAAGTGGTATCTTGATGAAGTCGCACCAGTTTTTATCGGAAGGCATTGAAGGATGTGGGAAAACTTCTCCATCATTTTGTCCCTCTGTCACATGAGAATTTGCTCAAGCAACACATTAATAGAATCGTATGCTCTGTAGTTTTTGCTTTATTCTGACATGGAGGGTTTATTGGGTGTGCAAGAGAAATATTCCTCAAGAGAGACAAGATCGAGACCCAACTTTCTATACTCAAACCTCGTCCGGGACATGCATTGAAAAAATGATCAAGAGCAGCCTTCTCTGATACCACTAATAAAGATTATTTTCCACACGAAATGAGAGCGGAGATATAATAAATAAATGTAAATATATATATCAGATATCCAATAATATAACACATATTTATCAAATATATAACCATAAACACAAAGATATAGTATTACAAATTTTCTATTGATGAGTGAAATCTACAAGACTGTAAAAATACAGAGTGAAAGACTCGCTAGAATGGTGGCAGCTTATCTCTGAGAAGAGATGTGACGGCTACTCACATTCACAAGAATATGGATTACAATGAGGCTCTAAATGAATTTTTAACATAAAGAAAGTCCAAAACCCTAACCCTGGAAGATGAAAAGCCAACAGTTTTGTGGACCCCGTTTTGGGTAGTTTGGTGTATCAACTTCTCGGGGGCGTAACTTTGGCATACGATCTCCRTTTGGGGCGCACAATAGCTCGTTGGAAAGGTATCGTCGAGGATATTCATTTTTGGGGCTCAATGAAATCCTATGGCAATGAATGAGGTTATTGATCCTAAAAAAACTTCATTTAGGCCCCCAAAATGGCCCAGAAGTTTAGGAACCGAAAAACTACAAAAAGTAGTAAATTGCCAGAAGATTGTTTTGAGCGAGTTGGAATAGGTAGGTGGACACTGATATCAAATTTCTGGTTTGGGTGGTACTGAGCCAACTAACTCGAGAACTATAATTTTTTACCCTTATGGTCACAAACCTCACTTTCCTTACCAGGTTGGCCTCCAGATAGTAGTGGTTTATGCCACAAAATCGTTGACACATAATGTTTTTCGCACTGTGGTAGACGAGGGTGCATCAACTTGCGTTATGTCGTTGGCATGTTGGAAGGATATTGGACATCCTAAGTTGCCTCCATATTCTATGTTGTTAAATGCATTCGACAACCATTCTTTTCGACTGCATGACATAATCCCCTCCTTCTCTGTGTAGTTAGAGAGAAAAATTGTGTGTGTCAAGGTCGAAGTAGTCGATGCATATATCAACTACAACCTTTTGTTGGGATGAAGTTGGAATTACCCAATGATAGTGGTTGTATTCTCCATTTTTCATGTACTATGATTTCATCGTGAACGTAGGATATTAACCGTTGATCAATTTTCCTTCTCTCTTTCTGACCCTTCATCGGGGGAATCCACGGTCTTGATGATTGATAACCCGCAACAAGGTACCATCAACTTAGGTGTTGGATTGTTTCCATATTTGATGGGTACTTTTGGTTTTCCACCATGTCATTTCCCTCGGCCACCTTGGTCAGGGACATGCCACTACGTCAAAACCAAACTGCTCTGAAACCAGATTGTGACATACCCAACCACCTAGGCCGGGTCATGACACTTGAAACTATCATGCTTTGATATGCATATACATCTAATGAAAATTTAACATATATAAACATTATTCTCATACACATATTCATACGGAAGTGAAAATAAACACATACATGCAATATATACGGCAATTCTGATAACATTATAACACATTTACAAGATACACAACATACAATTAACATAGATTTGGTACTTATATTTTTTTATGAGAATACCACTGACTGCATGCATACCTTCCACGAACCTCCCATCCTTAGACCACATTGCTCCAAGCTATCAACAGTGGGTCACCCCCGAGTTGGGACTAAACTCCACCTAGGCCAAGGGAATCCTAGGCTAGGCTCAGGCTACGGGAAGCTACACAATGCAACATGAAGGATTCCCTCCAAGGAGCCTACTTATGTCCACTGCTCAGAGATTCTCATTCCCCACATGCATGTTCCACCCTAGGAATATACACCTTCACTGTTCCACAATCCATCGATTACTCCACTTCCCTTCCAAGGCTTCAACAACATGTCATATTAGGAATTCTCAGAGCTCTGTAGCTGCTGCTGGACTCCCTCCAGGAGAAATCACTTCCCCAACAACCTCTCTCACCTGGAGAGAGTTTATCACAGGCCTGAAAACCCACTTCCTCAACCCATAGGCCTAACAACCTGCTTCTTTTGTCTAACTCTTAAGTCAACCAAGTAATCATAGTAGTAAAATCGGGTAAGGCAAGGGATGACTCAGTAAATTACAAAGGTTTATGATGGCATAGGTTTCAATTATGGAAGAATTATCTGACTGTGTGCCTGATCAGTGCATGAGTGAATGGGTGCGAAGGATGGCCAACATCGTGAGTGATCCCGTGAGTAAAGATGGAAAGAATGGTCAGATCGTGAGAGCGACCCCCACAATGATGGAATTTCCCCACATAAATTTCCATGCATCCTAGATGACACTTGGATCTCTAGGAGATCATTCCTCTCCACTTGGAGTTTTGTTCCTCCCCCCAAAGGAACTTAGGATAACTGGGTTTATTTCCCAAACCTTAATAATTTAGGAAATACATTATAATATTCCCTTGGGTTAAGCCCTCAATCTTAGCCCCTTTTTCCTAGCCTCTCATCCCCCTTTCCTTTCCCTTCATAATGGAGCTTAGTCCCCCATAAATCTTTCTTCATGGTTGGTCTACACGCAATGATATATTTTTTCTTATTAATGATCTGCATAATTACATATATAAAAATAGGCTTACTAGATATAGGCTCTCCGGCCTAATAAACCCATAATCCTCACAACTTATAAATACTTGGTTCACCAACCTATAAAATTCATTAAACATCATTACAATTCATTAGGGGCTCGACCTTCTGATGTAGGAGCATCGTAGGTAGCCATCCAAGCAAGTGTAAAGGTGGAAGACAGCTGGAAAAGCACCAGCACACATTTTGAATTTTGAAATCTAGAGCATTAATGTAATAGCTAGGGGAAGCATACTTCCATTTATATCTTGGAGATGTAAATAGATCTGGAGCGATTGCTCTCATATGTCGGATGTAATAGGCATTTATGTTTGTTTAATGCAAGTAGGTAGATATGAATGTTAGATTAGACAGTTTAGAGGTGTAGGAGGGAAAACGAATGATAGACACCCTCACCCTTGTATCATAGGAGGATTATCATTCTTCAGAATTGGTAAGCTGTTGAGATGTAGTAGAGAGCTGTAGAGAAGAACCCATTTACAGGAAGACTTGAGTTAATGAATGAAGCTTTGACTCAATTTTCATGGTGTTATGATGCTTACTGTTTACATTAGTTGAATGGTATGTTTACAGTTGTTTTGTTTTTCTGTTACGCATTTATTTCAATGTTGTGTTGTGTGTATGATAACATGTTGAATGTATGAAGTCTGAGAGAGAAGAAGAATGAGTTTCAATTGTTTCTCTCCCTGAGAATTACTGCAGGGAGTGCAGTGAATGTCTGCAAGGTGTGTGTTGACAAGGGTTTGAGTCTTATCTCAGAAAGATCAGGAGAGATATTGTTGTTCTCATACCAGCAGAAGTGCAGGTGAAGCACAGAGTCATGCAAGGTGTGTGCAGGCTGGTTTAAGCCTTAGAACTTATCAACCAAGGGGAAAGTTGAAGGTCTACTGTTGAAAAGAGTGCACAGGGTCGAAGACTCAAATAACCAGAGGTTATTTGAAAGTTTTCCGCAAGGAGTGCAAGCAGGGATCTTTTTGGAGGCTTGAGTTTGCAACTGATAGCTCAAGAGGGATAGCACCTTTGAAGTGTTCAAAGGGAGACAGAGATCAAAATCGTCTCGTCGAAGTCAAGGTCAGGAGGAAGGATGCCAAGTCATTTTAGCCAGAGCTTCTTGAGAAGAGTGAACAAACGACATAATTTCTTCGTGGAGAAGTGCCAAATTTTCATGGAATGTTGGATCTCACAGATCTATGAGGAGGTTAAGGTTGAGCATCTTTTAGCGTTCAGAAGATCGGGAGGATTAGTGGCCGTTGGACGAGAATCAATAGAAGTCGTTGATATCGCATGTGAATTCACACATCAGAATTTGGGGAATGGAGTGACCAGTGGTTTGGGTCAAGTGTCATGGATTCTCGATTGGTGAAATCCCGATACAATGTGAACCATTGGATCGAGGGAGGCTCACAGCCATTGATCTCGTCAAAGGTGAAATTTTGGAGTTCGGGGAATCATAGGGGAAGAGGAACGACTGTTGTTTGTTCACTCAAGTCCCGAAAGCCGGAACTAGTGGGTAATAGGTGGCATGTGCTCGTTGCATTGGAGGATTCAACCTTTGTTGACATTTCGTGGTTCAGTTATTACATGAGTTGTGGCATTGCAGCGAGATCCTCCAACTCGCGAAGACCAAAATCTTTCGTGGGCTTAAACAAAGGGTTTAATTAACCTTTGGCGTGGTTTTAGAAAATATCTTGTGCTGATTTCGGCCCAGGGGCTAGGGGGTCTATGCCAGTTGTGGTATTAGAGCACATAACAAATTATTTGCTTTCTATAGCAGAGAGAGAAGAAGGGAGAATTTTACAGCCATGCCGTCGAGAAGAAGAGACAGGCAAATACTTGATCCAACAGTGGAAAGGGAAATGTGTGAAGTATGTTCCAGGCTTGATGATATGGAGACAGCAAAGAGGCGCAGACACTGGGGATATCAGTGAAGATGAAAGTGAAAATGAAGCTGGAAACGAAGGAGAAGAAGTTGCAGTCGAAGATGCTGCAGAAGAATGCTTGTTCAGGGTTGTTGCAAGAATAGGTGCTACGGAAAAAATGGACATTCCAGTGTATGAAGGCAACTTGGATGTTGAAGAAATTCTAGACTAGATTAGAGCCCTAGACAAATACTTCGAATATGAGGATGTCGAGGAAGACAAGAAATTCAAACATGTTGTTACTAGACATAAAGGGCATGCAGCGCTACGGTGGGACAAACTGCAGGCTGACAGATGTTGCAAGGGCAAGCAGAAAATCAAGAGCTGGGATAGAATGGTTGCAAAGATGAAAGCCAAGTTTATACCTAGGGATTCTCAAATCACTCTGTTTCGTAGGATGCATAATTTGAGACAGAAGCTGATGTTAGTGAAAGAATACACTGAAGAATTCTATAGGATAAATATCAGAGCAGGTCATCGGTAAAGCGATGATGAAAAAGTTGCTAGGTACATGAATGGTCTGCGATATGACATTCAAGATGAGATGAGCGTGATGACCATTCAGAATGTGGAAGATGCTTATCATATGGCTCTGAAAGATGAAGAGAAGTTGAGCCAGAAGCAAGGTCAAAGAGGCCGAGGTAAAGTCAAAGTAGAGGCAAGATAATTGCCCAGGAAAGAACTCAGAAACCTAAGGAAGAGGAGAAGAAACCTCAAACTCAACCTGAGAGAGTAGGAAGCTCACAGGGAAGGTAGTATGCTGATAGAAACACTTTTCCTCGAACTAAAGGAAGAGGAAGAGGCAGAGGACGTGAAGTGAAATGCTTTATCTATGGAAAAATCAGACATAAGTCTTATGAGTGTCCAGATAGGAAGAAAGATGGTGGTGAAACTCACATTGTCGAATCTCAAGGATGGAATGTTGAGGTAGAAGATGTTGAGGGTGGAAGATCTTTGATGATGCGGAAAGTTTTCTTGAAGTCAGAGAAGGAGCCCGAGAACCCAACCCAAAGAAACAGTCTATTTAGGACTGCCTGCAAAACTAAGGATAGAGTATGCAAGGTCATAGTGGACAGCGGTAGCACAAATAATCTCATGTCTACAGAGATGGTAGAAAAGCTGGAGCTGGAGACTATTGCACATCCAAGCCCATACAGAGTTTCGTGGCTACAAAAAGGACATCAGGTAAATGTCACTAAACAGTGTTTAGTTGAATTTAAAATAGGAGGATATAAAGATGAAATATTATGTGATGCCATTCCCATGGATGTTTGTCATCTATTATTGGGCAGACCATGGCAATATGACAGAAACGTGGTTCATGATGGGAGAAAGAACACCTACACCCTGGAGAAAAATGGTAGGACGCACATGTTGCTGCCGATTAGGGATAAAGATGTGAAAACAGAGATGAGGAACACTATACTTCTCATGAGTGATAAGGAACCTCTTGATGAGGTTAAGAAGAAGTAAGACACACAATTTATTATGGTCAAGAAGCCCAAAATTATTTTGGCCAGTACGAGAATAGATTATTTACCAGAAGAAATTCAGGAGTTGCTAGGAGAGTTTGTTGATATAGTAGTGGACAATCTACCTTGCTCGTTGCCACCTATCAGGAGTATAAGTCATCATATCGATCTTATACCTGGAGCCAGTTTTCCAAAAAAAGCAGCGTATCAGTTGACGCCACAGGAAAATGACGAAGTTAAGAGACAGGTCCAAGACTTAATGGACAAAGGATTGATTTGAGAGAGCGTGAGTCCATGCATTGTTCTGATAGTGCTCAGCCCAAAGAAAGACGGTGGCTAGAGAATGGGTATAGACTCAAGGGAAATCAATAATATTACCATCAGATATAGATTTCTATTGCCAAGGATGGACGACTTGATGGATTGCTTGAGTGGAGCAAGGTTTTTTTCAAAGATTGATTTGAAAAGAGGATATCATCAAATTAGAATGAGAGAAGGTGATGAATGGAAGACAACATTCAAGATGAATGAAGGGATATATGAATGGCTTGTCATGCCATTTGGCTTAACGAATGCACCCAGTACTTTCATGAGATTGATGAACGAAGTCCTGAAGGATTTCATTGGGAACTTCATCATTGTATATCTTGATGATATATTAATTTTCAGCAAAACTGAAGCAGAGCACTTAAAGCATTTAGCTGCAGTAATGAGAAGATTACAGTAGGAGAAATTGCTGATCAATATGAAGAAATCGTCATTTATGAGAACATAACTCATTTATTTGGGTTTTGTTATCTCTGCAAATGAACTGAAAATGGATCCAGAAAAGATAAAAGCGATTAAGGATTGGCCATCACCAAAGAGTGTGTTTGAAGTATGAAGCTTCCATGGTTTGGCTAGCTTCTATAGGAAATTCATCTGAAACTTTAGTAGGATGAGCACACCAATGATGGATATGGTGAAGAAAAGACATAAATCTTTTCACTGGACGGAGGAAGCAGAGAAGAGTTTCACCTGCTGAAGAAGATCACTGAACAACCAATTCTGGTTTTGCCAGATTTTAGCAAGACATTCCAGGTCAGCTATGACACAAGTGGGTTTGCAATTGGAGCGGTCTTAAGCCAAGACAATAGACTGGTCGCATATTTCAGTGAAAAACTGAATGAAGCAAGGATTAAGTACTACACATATGACAAAGAATTCTACACAGTCATACAAGCGCTGAAGAAATGGAGACACTATTTGGTTCCCAAGGAGTTTGTTTTGTACAGTGATAATCACGCTTTGCAGTTTGTGACTCGATAGGAGAAGTTGAACCAAAAGCATGCTAAATGGGTTGAATTCATGCAGAATTTTACTTTGGTGATAAAGCATATTTCTGGAAGTGCTAACAAAGTTGTTGATGCTTTGAGCAGGAAATGTTTTCTTATGCAGGAATTCAGAGTCAAGACTTTAGGTTTTGATAACCTCAAAGAAATGTACAGGGATGACCCAGATTTTAAGGAAGCATATGAGGCATATGAGAATCCAATTCTCATGGATAGAAGCCAATGGACCAAGTATATGATCTAGGATGGATTATTATTCAGGGGCAATCAACTATGTATTCCAAAATGCTCCATGAGGGAGAACTTGCTGAAGGAAAAGCACAGCGGAGGATTGGTCGGACACTTTGGTCATGAAAAGACGTTCTCAAATTTGAATAGCTCATATTATTGGCCAGGGGTGAGAACATATGTTAAGAAATTCGTGGATAAATGCAAAATTTGCCAGCACATGAAGGGAAAAAGGAAGAATGTAGGATTATATCAACCATTACCCATACCTGAAAGGTCGTGGGATGCAGTGAGCATGGATTTCATATTGGGACTACCAAGGACACAAAGAGGATGTGATTTGATCTTTGTGGTAGTCTATAGATTTTCAAAAATGGCAAATTTCATACCATGCCAGAAAACCGGTGACACAACTCATATTGCGAACCTGTTTTTCAAGGAAGTTGTCAAACTTCACGGCTTGCCAAAGAGTACCATTTTTGATTGAGATACCAAGTTCGAGGGACATTTCTGGAGGATCTTATGGAAAAATCTGGGAACAAACTTTTCCTTTAGCTCAGCGTATCATCCTCAGACGGATGGACAGACAAAGGTCGTGAACAGGAGCTTGGGATATTTGATAAGGAGCTTAGTGAATGAACACCACAGTCAATGGGATCACATTCTGCCACAGGTGGAATTCGCTTACAATGATTCACTCAATAGAAGCACAAGGCAGAGTCCATTCCAAATTGTACATGGAATGCAACCAAGGGGATTTTCTGAATTGAAAGATGCAGAACAAGTTGAATTCAGGAGTGCTAGTGCAGAGGACTTTTCATAAGGAATGAAGGAGCTTCACAACAAAATCAAGGAGCGAATGCAGAGTTCAAGTCAAGAATACAAGCATAAAGCAGATCAACATAGGCGAGAACTTCAATTTGAAGTTGGTGATCTGATTCTTGCACATTTGAGGAAGGAGAGGTTCCCAAGGGGAACGTATAACAAGCTAAAGATGAAAAAGATTGAACCATGTAAAGTCATAAGGAGATTTGGGGCAAACGCATATGAGATTGAATTACCCGATGGTGTCGGAATCTCACCGATATTCAACATTGCAGATTTACACCCTTACAGAGATGAAGAAGCAGGAGCAGAGGAGGAACATAAATAAATTCAATGGAAAAAACAAATGCCTGTAGCTGAAAATCCACAGATGGAAAGAATAATTGACAAGAGGATTAGAAAAAAGACCAAGAGAAAGGAGTATTTTGAATACTTGGTCAAGTGGAAGGGACATCCAGTTGAAGATGCCAGTTGGGAGGATGAAGCAGTAATTCATAGGCATGGATAGACCATGAAAGAGCTCATGAATAGGAGTTCATGAAAATTTTCAAGTGAGGGAGTATGATGCAGGAGCATCGTAGGCAACCAGCCAAGAAAGAGTAAAGGCGAAAGACAGCTGGAAAAACACCAGCACACATTTTGAATTTTGAAATCTGGAGCATTAATGTAATAGCTAGGGGAAGCATACTTCCATTTATATCTTGAAGATGTAAATAGATCTAGAGAAATTTTTCTCATCTGCTGGATGTAATAGGCAGTTATGTTTGTTTAATTCAAGTAGGTAGATATGAATGTTAGATTAGACAGTTTAGAGGCGTAGGAGGGAAAATGGATGACAGACACCCTCACCCTTGTATCATAGGAGGATTATCATTCTTCAGAATTGGTAAGTTGTTGAGCTGTAGCAGAGAGCTATAGAGAAGAACCCATATATAGGAACACTTGAGTTAATGAATGAAGCTTTGACTCAATTTTCATGGTGTTATGATGCTTACTGTTTACATTAGTTGAATGGTATGTTTACAGTTGTTTTATTTTTCTGTTACGCATTTATTTCAATGTTGTGTTGTGTGTATGATAACATGTTGAATGTATGAAGTCTGAGAGAGAAGAAGAATGAGTTTCAATTGTTTCTCTCCCTGAGAATTCCTACAAGGAGTGTAGTGAATGTTCTCAAGGTGTGCGTTGACGAGGGTTTGAGTCTTATCTCAGAAAGCTCAGGAGAGATACCGTTGTTCTCATACCAGCAGAAGTGCAAGTGAAGCACATAGCCATGCAAGGTGTGTGCAGGCTGGTTGAAGAATAGAACTTATCAACCAAGGGGAATGTTGAAGGACTACTGTTGCAAAGAGTGCATAGGGTCGAAGACTCAAATAACCAGAGGTTATTTGAAAGTTTGCCGCAAGGAGTGCGAGAAGAGATACTTTTGGAGGCTTGATTTTGCAAGTGAGAGCTCAAGAGGGATAGCACCTTTGAAGTGTTCAAAGGGAGATAGAGATCGAAATCGTCTTGCCGAAGTCAAGTTCAGGAGGAAGGACGCCAAGTCATTTTGGCCAGAGGTTCTTGAGAAGAGTGAACGAACGACAAAATTTCTTCGTGGAGAAGTGCCAAATTTCTGTGGACCATTGGATCTCGCAGATCTGTGAGGAGGTTAATGCTGAGCATCTTTTAGCGTTCAGAAGCTCAAGAGGAGTAGCAGTCATTGGATGGGAATCAACAGGAGTCGTTGATTTAGCATGTGAATTCACACATCAGAATTCGGGGAATGGAGTGACCAGTGGTTTGGGTCAAGTGTCGTGGATTCTTGGTTGGTGAAATCTTGATACAACTTGAACCGATGGATCGAGGGAGGCTCACAGTCGTTGATCTCGTCAAAGGTGAAATTTTGGAGTTTGGGGAATCATAGGGGAAGAGGAATGACTGTTGGTTGTTCGCTCGAGTCCCAAAAGTCGGAACTAGTGGGTAACACGTGGCGTGTGCTCGTCGCATTGGAGGAGTCAACCTTTGTTGACATTTCGCGGTTTGGCTATTGCATTAGTTGTGGCATTGCAATGAGAACCTCCAACTCGCAAAGAACAAAATATTTTGTGGGCTTAAACAAAGGGTTTAATTAACCTTTGGCGTGGTTTTGGAAAAGATCCTGCGCTGATTTTGGCCCGAGGGCTAGGGGGTCTGCACCACCTTGGGGTATTACAATCCCTTCCCCTCATTTTTTCACTATCCTCAGTGCAACTCATTTACATAACATCAACAAGATTTTCAAAATATTCAAAAAGATGTGGGTATTTTGACAGCATATCATCTTCATGCTCCCAAGTTGTGTCCTTAGGAGTGTACCTATTCCATTGGACCTTTACAAGCCCTATGGATCAATTCCAGAGATATTTGATTTTCTGGTCTAGAATGCATACCGGATGCACTTGAAAAGCACTTTCTTGCTCCACCCGAATCACATTCCAATCAATAACATGATTAGCATCAAGTATATATTTCTTAAGAAATGATAAATGGAATACATTATGTATATACATAGATGCAGTTAATGCAAGCATGTAAGCTATTGGTCCAATCCTCTCTAGGATTTCAAACGGCCCACGATATCTAGATTCCAACTTGGAACAATTTCCCAACTTCAGGGAACTTCTCTTGGCCTTCACGTTAAAGGAAACATGATCACCCACTTTGAATTCCTTGTGAGTTCTTACCTTGTCAGCATAGTTTTTCTACCTGTCTTGGGAAGCCTTTAAATTCCATTTAATCTTCAACATTTTCTCTTCCATTTCTTTGAGCAACTCTGTCCCAATCACCGCTCTATCAGTTGGGTTTTCCCAGCTTACTGGTGTGTTTCACTTTCTACCATAAAGTGCCTCAAATGGGCTCATCTTCAATGATGTTTTACCCATTGTTCTAGGAAAATTCTACCAAAGTGTAGATAATATTCTCATTTATATGGTTCGCCCATCACATAAATCCTTAGCATATCCTCAATCACTTGGTTCACCCTTTCTGTTTTCCCATCAGACTCAGGATGATAAGTTGTGTTGAAGTTTAGATTTGTTCTGAACCCTTTGAATAACTCCTTCCAAAACTTTGAGGTAAACTTTGGGTATCTGTCAGACACAATTTTCTTGGGTATGCCATGCAAGCGTGCTACTTCCCTCATATATATATCAACAACATTGGTTGCCTTGTGAGTAACCTTCATAGGAATGAAATGGGAAACTTTAGTAAGCTTGTCCACCACCACCATGATAGCATCATGTTTCTTGCTTGTTTAGAGAAATTTGGTGATGAAATCCATTGTCACCACCTCCCACTTCCACTTAGGAATGGGCAATGGCTGCAGCAACCCAACTGGGTTTCTATGCTCAGCCTTGACCCGTTGACACTCCAAGCATTTAGCAATGTATTCAACAATCTCCTTCTTCATGCATGGTAAATAATATTGGCTCTTGACTATTGAGACTATTTTATGATATCCTCGGTGTCCAACATAAGGTACATTATGCATCTCTTTCAATATCGTACTCCTTAATTCATGAGTATTGGGTACATAAATTATTTTCTTTTACAAAATAATTTCATCCTTTCCCAATTTATAATCTTCAACCTTCTGTTGCATTTCACCTTGTTGTAATTTTGTTACTATCTCTATGTACTGCAAATCTTCTTTTGCAGCCTCAAAAATTCTTCCTTTAAGATAAGTTTGAGACATGCTAATGGTTGTAGCATGCACTTCATGCACTCTCCTGCTGAGTGCATAACCCACTTTTTTCTCTTTTCCTTTGATGTGCTTAATATCAAAGTCGTACTCACAGAGGAATTCCAACCACCTCCTCTGCCTAGAATTCAAAGTTGGATGATCAAACAAGTATTTCAGACCATTATGGTTTGTCCTCAACTCAAACCTCTCTCCTGTGAGGTAGTGCCTCCACTTCTTCAAGGCATGCACTATGTATTCCAACTCCAAATCATGAGTGGCATAGAGCCTTTCTGCTCCTTCAATTTTCTGGATTCAAAACATATCACAAACCCATTCTAGTTGAGGAATCCACCAAGTCCTTCTTTTCATGCAGCTGTGCAAACCAAAAAATATTCATTTGGATAAAAAAGTCTCAGAATTGGAGCATTGGTTAACAATTGCTTCAATTTCTGGAAGCTCTTTTCACATTCTGATATACATTGAAACTTCGCCCCCTTCCTTTGCAAGGAAGTGATTAGGTGAGCAATTCTCGAAAACCTTGCAATGAATCTTCTATAGTATCCATCTAGACCCAAGAAGGATCTAACTTATGTCACATTCTTAGGTGTTTTCCACCCTTTAATGGTATTAATATTTTCAGGGTCCACTTCTATCCCTTCTTTGGATATGATATGCCCCAAATAGTGAATTTTGTTTTGATAAAATGAGCACTTTCTCAATTTGGTATACATCTGGTGCTCTCTTAACACTTGTAACACCATCCTCAAATGATTCTCATGCTCTTCTTCCAACTTGGAATATAAAAGGATGTCATCCAAAAAGACAATGACAAACTTGTCTAAGTATTTCCGGAAAACACCATTCATGAAGCACATGAAAACAACTGGTGCATTTGATAACTCAAATGGAACCACTGTGAAATTGTAATGATTGTACCTTGTCTCGAAGGTAGTCTTGTTGATTTCTTCATCTTTTATCCTTACTTGATGATATCCTGACCTGAGATCAATCTTTGAGAATATCCTTGCATCCTTTAATTGAGCAAAGAGATCATCGATCCTTGGCAAAGGATATGTGTTCTTTATAGTTACCTTGTTCAATTGTTTGAAGTCGATACACAACCTCAATGTCCCATATTTCTTCTTCACAAATAAAATTGGGGTACCCCAAGGTGACACACTTGGGCATATGTACCCCTTAGTCAGAATCTTTTCAGGCTACATTTGCAACTCCTTCAGCTCAGGTGTACTCATTATGTAGGGAGTCTTTGATACTGGAGCTGCTCCAGGGATCAAATTTATAGAAAAACCAATATATCTCTTTGGGGGTAGTCCTGGTATCTCCTTAAACACATCCTCAAAATATTTCAGGATTGCATGATCCTTTAGAATTGGCACCTTATCCTTAAGTTCTTCCTCCATATGAGCTGCAAATAATTGGCAGCCCTTACTATAACACTTCTTCAGCTGCATTGTTGAGATCTCTCGGACAATAACTTCCCTATGAATTCCTCGGACTGTTCTTGGGTTCCCTTCCTCATACAGGCAAGTAAATTCCTTGTTATGACATTCTAATACAACATGGTGTTGGTCCAACCAGTCCATATCAATTAGACAGTCATAGGAACCCAATGGCAGGATGTTCAAATATGCCTTGGTACTTATCCCATTCATGTCCACTGGACATGATTTGACTAGATCAACAACTTTTCTCTTGGCTCATGTAGCCTGTTGTACCAGCTAAGATTTCTCATGCTTGATTCTTGGCAAAATAAATCTTTCCATAACTTTAGGATCTATGTAACTATGACTAGCTCCTTAATCTATCAAAATAGTAAAGGCATGGTTATTGATCATACCTTCTACTTCACTCATGTGGGATTGAAACTTTGATTTCTTTTTGTCCAGGGCTGCATAGATCCTTGGTACACTTCTACCCATGTCCTCGACTGTTTCTTCTTGTTGTACATTGTGTAAAACCCTCACATTGTCACTTTTGTGAGAACAATCTCTATGCTTGTGGTCTCCTTTACGGCCCCAACATTGAATGAGTGTCTGCCTTTTCCTTTTCCCACCTACCTCAACCATTCTATGCTCTCTAAAATATGGTTTTCCTTGAGGTATGTTTCTGAAGAAGGGTGGTGTGTTTCCCTTCTTCCTCTATTCCTTCTTAAACTTATTATTTTCCTCCCAAGCCTTCTGGAAAGTAGGCTTTCCTTTTTGTTGATCATATAAGCATTTTTCTCTCCTTATGGTTTCCTCCAAAGTCTTGGGATAATCATATTGGATTTTATCACCGATGAAAGATGACATCTCACTCAGGTACCTCTAAATATTCACTGTCTCATCCTTGATGAAGGAGACATACTTCAATAGCTCTAAAAATCTCCTTTTAGATTCGTCAATAGTCATGTTTCCCAGTTTGATTTCAAAGAACTATTTCATCTTTTTGTCATAATACCTCTTTGTCAAGTATTTCTTCTCAAAATGCCTCTTGAATTCCATCCAAGTCACATTTTTCTCTCTTAGCTGCTACATTTTCACAAGCTGATCCCACCAAATGGATGCCTTTCCTTTCAACTGATAGATAATAATTCTTCCTTCTGCATGGGAAGAATAGTTATGCAATTGGAAGTACTTCCTCATGCCTAACAACCATGTCTCAACATCTTCGTCCTTCTTCTGTTGTCCATCAAAAGTAGGAGGTTTGATCTTATTCATTTCTCCTTTCAACTCATTCAGCCCAGACCTCCTATGCTTCCTAACAAGGGATGGACTTGAGCTATTGTGTGATCTCCTATGAGAATGTTTTTGGGAGTGATGGTGATGTCTGGTACCACTCCTTGATATTCCTTTCTTCTGAGGGGTCCCCTGGCTTCCTGATTTGCTGGAACCACTCTCCTTATCAAAATTATTTTCAATTATGTCTAGGCTTTTCATTAAATTCATATTGAATTCTTCCTGTTGTTTCTTGGCCTTCATAAGCCTCCCATTATCAGCCTTGTGGCTCTGGACATCCATCTGTAATTTTCTAAAGGTCTCAGCCATATTTATGTCTTCCTCCTTTCCTCCTCCATGTCCATTGGAGTTGGTTTCTTCCATTCCCAACTGGACATTCAACCCTATGATTTCATCTTCTTGGTTGTATACTACCTGGGTATCCTCCATCACTCTGTACTCTGTCCAAACTCTAATTTGACAGTTTTTAATTCTGCAAAAATGTGCAGCCAACATAACTTTGTCAGGCTAACTGTTCTTAATAATTTAATGAAAACATGAACCATTATGATTCATTAATATATCATACTTATTTTCTATTAATTTCCTGAGAAATTGATTTTTCAGATCCAATTTTTGGGTGAACAATTATCTTCTATTTTTCAAGACCTTTCCAATGGTTGTTTCCATGCTCAATTCTGAGTTTTGAGCAGGAAGTTATGGATATTTGAACAAATTTCTTCTTGGGGATGCAATCCCTGTACATGGATTCTTTCATCTCAAAGCCAAATTGGCTCTTGGATCCATGTTGGATCCTCTCTTCAGGTTTACAGGCCTTCTTTTCTTCTTTAGGCTCTGGCCCATACAATTAAAAATCCTACGGGCTCCTTCTCTAAGAACTTTTTTGTTCTTAAACAAAATTTCAGGCGCTAGCCCCTTTTCTTCGACCCCCTAATTCATGTGACCAAGGGATGTGACCCAGTGCTAACATTTGGGCTCTTATCTAGAGCCTTGGAACTTCGAGACTCCGGAGCTTCGGAGGTTTCCCTTTCCTCACATCACAAACATTCCAGATGACCGAACTGGCGAACTCACCAAGGACAGTGGATCTACGGTCCACATTCTCTATTCAGATCTACGGTGGATAGGAGCTCTGAGACTCCGGGATTCGGAAGTTTCCAAAAAACATCACAACAAATCTCCCAGAGTGCCAAATTGGAAAGCTCGCAAAGGAAGGTGGATCATGTTCCATGGCTTCCTAGTATCCAACGGCTGATATTTACTACAGAACTTCGGGCCTCGAGGATTTCCTACGAATTTCTTCACAGATCTCCCAGAGTGTCTAATTTTCATAGATCCCCTCCCTTGCCTCCACGTGTCATCTCCTGATCAACATTCGATATTAACTTCGGCCCTCCGAGAGTTCTAAACTTTCAACAATATGTAGCTCAAATCCTCTAGAGTACTTCTTCTCCAAACCTTGGGATCTAACGCCACGCATCCTCTGTGATCAACAGTTAGGATGGATGTTGTCCTTCAGGATTCTGGAAGTCCTCGACTTCAATTATTTATTCTTTGAATCCTCTAAACCACGGGATCTACTGCCATGTGTCCCCTCTAATGAATGGTGTGGATTTACTCCTCTCTTCGTAGCTTCGGGGGTTTCTCCTTCCTCTCACTTCCTTCCTTCTGAATGCTGAAGTGGTGAACTCCTGGGGTCCACTAAGTACTACACACCCAGGTGCTACGTGGAAGATTCCAAGAAGCATACACATGGCCCAATCTGAGGGGTAACACGTGTCAATTCCTAACTACAAAATTAGCCTTTCAAAAGAACATAACAAACTGACATGTGGCATGCATCTTGTGTGTCCACGTCACCCCAGGTGACATCATCAAGCCACGTCACTTCAAAACTTCGGGACTTCGAGACTCCGAGACTTCAGAGGTCTAAAAGTTCTTCCAACAACTTTTCCCCGAATGTCGAACTCCTGAACTACTTAACTTCCTAGGGTCCATGTAGTCCAGCTGCCACCAATCAAAGTGGTGACATGTGGCCCCATTGTCGAGTGACACGTGTTAGGTCCCAACCAGTACTAAGGCCTGTCAAAATTAAAAAAATGAGTGACATGTGGCAGACCTAGGTAGGCCCACGTCACCCTAGGTGACCCTATTATGCCATGTCATACTCGATGACATCATCATGTCATGTCACTTCAGTGCTTCGAGACTTAGGGGATTTCTTCCTCCCTCTCAACCACAAACCATTTATTTCAGAGTGTCAAATTGTCATACTTCCAGACACTTGATAATCCGTTGACACATGCCTTTGATAACGAACGATCCAGATTGGTTTCAGACTTCAGGACTTCAGGGCTCTGAGAGACTTCCCACACTACACCATAAATCCCCCAAACGTTGGATTCTCGAATAGGTTGATCTGCTGACACGTGTCCTCAAACACGAACAGTCCAGATTAACTCTGGAGTTTGGGAATTCGAGAGATTTCCCTCCTAGCATCTTGAGGACTCACTTCTCTCGGAGTGTTGAACCGCCGAACTACCTAGGAAATCCAATGACTCTCCTCCTCCCGAATGATCTACGGTTGAGAGTCGCTCCGAGACTTCGAAGCTTCGTTCTTCGACTCCTTTCTCAATAGAAATTAAAAACTCTCCAAAGTAACGAAGTCCGAAGGACTTTATGGTTCATTGTCTTGTACCTTCTCCAGATATGATAGTTGCGAGGGATATGTCTTCTTCCAAATAGATCCAACGAACCAAATTTAAACTTTCTGGCCCAACACCACGATTACTGTGGTCTCCTTTCTCTGCTAATTTTCTTGAACCGTTATACCTCCTAAGCTTTCCATTACCACCCAGGATTTCTCTCAGCACCGCTCTGGCACTCTGTACAAAACATCCTTGTGGAATTTTGACTCCAAATTCCACATCTGTGGCCCATCCAGGTTCAGTGTTGAAACCACAGGATCTTATACCAAATTGTCACATCCCCTGGTCTCCCTGGTCAGGGAAATGCCACTACTTCAAAACCAAACTGCTCTGAAACCAGATTGTAACATACCCAACCACCTAGGCCGGGTCATGACACTTGAAACTATCATGCTCTGATATACATATATATCTAATGCAAATTTACTAGATATAAACATTCTTCTCATACACATATTCATGCATAAGCAACAATAAACAAATACATGCAATATATACGACAATTATGATAACATTATAACACATGAACAAGATACACAGCATATAATTAACATAGATTTGGTACTTATATTTTTTTATGAGAAGACCACCGACTGTGTGCAAACCTTCCATGAACCTCCCGGCCTTAGACCACATTTCTCCAACCTATCAGCAGTGGGTCACCCCCAAGCTGGGTCTAAACTCCACCTAGGGAAAGGAAATCCTAGGCTAGGTTAAGGCTATGGGAAGCTGCACAATGCAACATGAAGGATTCCCTCCAAGGAGCCTACTTACGCCCACTGCTCATAGACTCTCATTCCCCACATGCATGTCCCACCCTGGGAATATACACCTTCATTGTTCCACAATCCATCTGCTGATCCACTTCCCTTCCAAGGCTTCAACAACATGCTGGATCAGAAATTCTTAGATCTCTGTAGCTGCTGCTAGAATCCCTCCAGGAGAAATCACTTCCCCAACAACCTCTCTCACCTGAAGAGATTTTCTCACAAGCTTGACAACCTTCTTCTTCAACCCACGGGCCTAGCAACCCGCCTCTTCAAACCATAGGCCTGACAACCTGCTTCTTCTATCTAGCTCTTAATTGAACCAGGGAATCACAGTAGTAAAATCAAGTAAGGCAAGGGACAACTCAGTAAATTATAGAGGTTCACGATGGCAGAGGGTTCAACAATGGAGGAATTGGTTGACTTAGTGTCTACTCAGTGCATGAGTGAATGGGTGTGAAGGATGGTCAGCATCGTGAGTGATCTCGTGAGTAAATATGGCAAGAATGGTCATATTGTGAGAGCGACCCCCACAATGATGGAATTCCCCCACATAAATTTACATGCATCCTAAATCAAAATTGAATCTCCAGGAGCTCGTTCCTCTCCACTTGGAGTTTTGTTCCTCTCCCAAAAGGAACTTGGGATAACTGGGTTTATTTCCCAAAATTTAGTAATTTAGGAAATACATTATAATATTACCTTGGTTTAAGCCCTCAAGCTTAGCCCCATTTTCCTAGCCTCTCATCCCCCTTTCCTTTCCCTTCCTAGTGGAGTGTAGTCCCCCATAACTCTTTCCTCATGTTTGGTCTACATGCAACGATATATTTTTTCTTATTAATGATCTTCATAATTACATACACAAAAATAGGCTTACTGGCCTTAGCATCTAGGCTCTCCAACCTAATAAACACATAAGCCTCACAACTTATAAATACTTGTCTCACTAGCCTATAAACTTCATTAAACATCATTACAATTCATCATGGGCTCTACCTTGGTGTATTACACACCACCTTCGAATGATGTTAAATTTATTTCGGCTGTCCCTGATCAGCCTAAGGTTGCAATTTTCCAAATAGCTTCATTTCAAATGACTTATTTCAATGATCCGTGGACTTTACCTTCCCCATCGGCTTCGATGGAAGGGGTAGGGAATCCTAGCATGGATATGCCCCTATCTGCAGTTGAGGTCACGTACAATATTGTTCAAAACACCATAGCTAACTCTGATTCATCTCCCCTTCAAGAGCTAGATCATGTTCTAGAGCCTATTTGGGATCAAGAATCTCTTACTTTGCATGATTATTTGGACTTGGTATTTCCCTCCGACGAGGCAATTTTAGAGGAAATTACAGGTATGGAAGGACCATAGGATGATATTCATCAGAAATCATACATTTTACCTGAGCTTAGGATAGTAGACGCATGAAATTTTACTTAGATCGTGAATGGAGATGTCACTCGCCCTATCAATCCTTTAGCAACGCACAGAATAATGCCAAAGGAAATATGGTGAATATAGCTGAGACGGTTCCAATTGATATCTCTAAAACCCATGGCATCGTTGAAAGAATATTCATAGGAGAGGATTGTTCCCCCAATAATATTCAAGTGTATACTAAGTTATTTAAATAATTTTGTGACATCTTTGCCTCATCTTATGAGGAAATGCCATGAATTGACCCTCGTATGGTTGAATATGAGATTAGAACTTATCCTGATGCTAAGCCTGCTCAACAAAAGATTCACCTGGTCAAACCTAGGAAGGAAGTGGCCATTAAAGTTGAGGTAAATAAATTTATTAAGGCTAGTTTCATCAACTCAATTCAATTGACGGAATGGGTGTCAAACCTTGTTCTTTTCAATAAAAATCAAGGTACAATTCGAGTGTGCATGGATTTTAGTGATATGAACAAGGCATGCTCGAAAGATAACTTTCATATCCCATTCATTGATCATATTATCGATGAATGTGCAGGCTGTGAAATTTGTTTCTTTTATGGATGACTTCTCAAGGTACAATCAAATTCAGATCAAGCTCGAGGATCAACATAATAATGCATACAAGAAAATGTATTTTGGCCTAAAAGATGATGTAGCTACTTTCTAGTGGGCCATGTCATTTTCCTTTCATGACCTCAAACATATAGTCAAGGCGTATCTTAATGATCTTGTGTCACGTTCTTGCAAGAGATCTGACCATCCTTCTCACCTTCGACTTATTTTTGAGAGGTGTCGCTACTACCAAATTCTCCTAAATCCAAAAAAGTGTATTGGGACGCTTATTGGGTTTTATCGTGTCCACCAAAGGGATCATGGCCAATTCTCTTAAGGTTGAGGCAATAGTTCAATTGTCTCCCCCTGTGCATAGTTTCCTAACTTCAAAATATCCAAGGTAAAGCTAACTTCTTACGACGATTTATTTCTAACTATGCCAAAATAACTAAAGGGTTTATGCGTATTTTGAAGAAAGGGGTCCCATTCTTTTGGGATGAAGTGTCTCAATGCTCTTTTGAAGAATTGAAAAGTTCCTTGACGTTTCCCCCTCTGCTCATCCCCCCTGATTATGGCAAAGATTTCTTGTTATATTTGGCTGCAGTAGAGTCCACCATCAGTATGGTCTTGGTTCAGGACGATGACACGCTCCAGAAACATGTTATCTACTACCTCAGTCGAGGATTAGTCGGACCATAAATCAACTATACCCACATTGAGAAATTGGATTTGGAGTCTGTCCCCATTGTCTAAGGGTTTCTCCATTATATTCTACTTCGTAAGACCACCGTCGTAGCCGTCGTTAATCCTTTTCAATATGTGTTGACATGATTTGGAATTTGTTTTAACAAAGTCTAAGAAATATTTGGTCTTTGCAGAATTGATATCAAAACTTCCAATTGAGAGTGGCAATGATTTTCCTGAAGAGTCATTAATCAATGACGATCTCTTCCTGATTGATTCTTCTGACCCTTGGTATGGAGATATTCTTGTGTATCTTAAGACTTTGAAGTGTCCTTCTTCTACTTCTCCTGATGAGCGTCGATGGATATGCCATTAAGAATGAAATTTTCTTATCATCGATGACACTTTGTATCATCAAGGAGTTGAGTGTGTTCTCTATCGTTGTCTGACTCATGAGGAATCATAGCTTGTGTTAAATGACTTCGACACTGGAGCATGTGGTGGTCACTTTTCTGGGTTGGAAACAACCCAGAAAAACCTTCGTGCTGGATACTTTTGGCCCTCATTAATCAAATATTGTATAGGGGAGGTTAAGATGTGTCACCCATGTCAGATCTTCTCTCGAAATATGCAGGCACATCCTGCTCCTATGTTTCATGTTATTATTGTTGGTCCCTTCACTAAGTGGGGAATTGATTTCACTACATGCCACCTAGTTTATTTTAGGGGGAATCCTTATATCATTATGGTAGTACACTACTTCACCAAGTGCGTCGAAGCCATGACAACATTTAGTAATGACAGGGAAATGAAATCACTCCTCGTTTTCAACCAAATCGTTGCTACGTTCGATATATCGAAAGAGATTTTCATAGACCACAATGGTCACTTTCAAAATAAGATGATGACTGAATTAACATCAAATATAGGTTTTAATAAATAACATTTGTCACCTTATTATCCACAAGTGAATGGTCAAGTGGAGGTTTTCAATAAGTATCTTAATATGATTCTCCAATGGAAAATCAATTCAGCCAAGTCGAATTGGAATTTAATTTTATATTCAGCACTTTGGGCATATCAAACTTCTGTCAAGACTTCTACAGGATTCTCTCCTTTCCAACCTTTTTATGGGATGGAGGAAGTATTCCCTATAGAGTATCATATTCCTTCTCTCAAGTTGACAGTGAAACTACTTCCCAACACAACTATGCTTGAAGAACTCCTTATCCATCTCGAGCAACTCGATGAACGACATTGGGATGCATCCTTGGCTAACAAGGCTCATAAAAATCGCTTCAAGTGTCAATATGATCGGTTGGTCCGCCCTAGAGTTTTCTTCGAAGGTGATCTTGTCCTGGTCTATGATTAATATAAAGATCCCTTCGAGGTAGGCAAGTTTAAACCCATGTGGTTCAGACCATTTATTACAAAGAAAGTTTTGGAAAAAGGTGCTTATGAATTGGTTGACTTCGAAGGCAATGTGTTTCCTAAGCCCATAAATGGGATTTATCTTAAGAAGTATTATTATTAGGTTGGTAACCTGAGTGTGACTTCTTGTAAATAGTGTATATATTTATCTATACATTTTAGTATCTTTTTATTTTATGGATGTGTAGTTTATTGTGTTTCCACCTTGTGGTAGATGCCAAGTGAATCTAAGGTTTATGTTGGGTTCATGAACGGTGCTATCCAACACACTCAGAGGCTTTCTTCCACATCTTGGGTGATCTTCATGCCTACTGGTCAGTTGGTATCTTCTAAAGGTGCTTGTCTAGGATAAGCAACCAAAAATGTTGTCGATTATAGTGTTGTAATAAAATTACTATGTGATGCATTGTCGCATGGTATTTCTCACCTCCGGGTTCATTTAGATGCTCAACTGGTAGTGTCATGGTTAAATGGAGTGTATCACGTGTACGATTCCACTCTTCACCGACGATTCCTTAGGGTACATCTCTTGGAAAATTATTTTGATTATATTACATATATTCATGTTCCTAGGAGATATAATCAATTAACTGATACATTGGCAAATCATGTTTTAGATTGACATCTTTCACACACATAAATATAAAAGCACACACATACATGCACATGTAAATATGTTTGTACAAAAGATATTTACTCCGTAAGGAAAAAGATATATATATATATATATATATATATATAACATGTTCAAAAAATGATGTCACAGTAAAAAATGTGGGCCATAGGCCTCAAAAGTGTCAAGTATACATCGTCGGGCTTAAGCCATCAATACATAAGAGAGATACAAAAATGGGTGCTCTAGCATGCATGATGTCCAATACTAGTATAAGATCTAGGCCTAATGGCCCTACTATAATTCACTATGGTGTTGGCCAGATGGCGGAATGGCTGGACCCATGCCCTGGGAACTCCTACGATGTGAGACTGCATGGATGGTGGAAGATCCTCAATCTCTTCCATCAACACACTAGGGGTGAGGGATATCAAGTTCCTCTCTACCTGCCTCAACACTCTCTCGACCTCTACTGACGATGGCCCTGCTATTGTTGAGGCCCCTCCTGGTTGGGTCTGCTGTCATGGACAACGCCTAGTTCAGGGGAGGTTTGCTTACTAGACTGGTCCCACATCTGTACATAACATATTTTTTGAGTTAGTACCGTGACATTAACAAAAAATATGTTTTCTTTCTTGTAAATAAAAATTAAAATTAAAAAATATAAGAGTACATACCTATCTCGCCATGTGCTACGCCAGGGGGCATAGGAATATCAGGGTCTCTCAATAAATTGATCCCTACATAGGGATAATCCTCGATGGTTGGCCAATCGAAGAAATCATCATCATATGACTCTCATACTCCCCCTGCTCCCTAGCAAGGCATTAAAGAATCCCATCTACATAGTGCTGGAAAGGTGGCTACATGACCTTGTACGCTCTCCTTCGGGCTTATTCCTAGCATTATTTCAAAGAACAATGCACAAAGCACTGTCCCAAATCCAAAGTTCTTATTCTTTCTCAGTGTACACTCTTTCAACTATATTTTCATATAGTTAAGCATCGTAGTTCTCCAATCAAATATCACTGACTACAAGAACTGCACTGGACAATGCATCTGAGCACAAGAAGCCTGATGTAGAGCAGTGGATTGAGTAATCTGCCCAATCAAGTAAAGCACCGCTCTCAAGCCAAGATTTTGAATCTTCTATATGGGGACTTGAGATCCCATTTTTTCTGTGCCAGCTTCACAATACATATCGACACAATGGGCTATGTTATATGGCCATGGAGGGAAGGTTGTCAAGTTCACCGGCTCACTCCTCCTAGAGAGGTTGGTCAAGAAGTAGATATCTTTGGTGGTGACTGTCAAGGATTGGCCTTCTATCATAAAGGCCTCTACATCGGGGTTCCAATACTCAACAAGGTGATTCAATAGTCTCGGTTGGGCCCTCGTGAATGGGCAACGAAATAATTTCCACAACCCACATTGTTTTAATATAGACACAATTGTTGGGTCCTCTTCGACCATTTGGTCCACTCCCTCATGCTCTCTCTCTCCAATGCACATACATCCTGATCATGCAAATTTTTGGGAGTTGGTGTATCTTTTTTATCAAGTTGGTGAGCATGTATGCGCTATGTTTTGAATACAATCACGGATGTATGCATGATAAGTTTAGATCAACTAGCGTACATCCACGTATTGAGCATGGAAAACGCGCGTACATGCACAATTGTGAAGAATTTTAGGGTGCATGGCCCCCAAATTCCTCTAAAAACCATGAAAAATGAATGAATTTGCAAGAGAAAGGGAATGTTACTTACTTGGTTCAAGAATGAGTCGATTTCGTCCACCGATGCTCTCTGAATGGTCAATTGAAGAAAGAGGGTTTTTTCAAACAACAATGGTAAAAATGACCCCTTTTACCTCTATTTATAGATTGATTGACCATGTTTCGATCCAGTTTTTCCCTGTTTCTTCCCTATTGTTGTCTCGGTGGATGTTTTGATTTCTCTTGGAGATATTTTGGTCATTTAAAAGTCTTATGTGCTTTGGATTCGATATTTTTAATGCATGGGTACTACTTATATCATCCTGTGACAAAGTTATGTTTTCGCCATTTTCATATAGGGTATGCTTTTACCGCCTTACATTTTTCATTTTATTGATGCTTTCCACTTTTCCATAGGGTCGATCCCACTGAAGTGTGATACAGAACCTTCTATGTTTCTTTAGAAGTGTCGTAATTAGGTGGTAGAGCCTTCCTCTCCATGGATGCCCTAGGTATATCCTTGTCTTGCATTATAGCATCCATGTTGTGAGTATTTTGTAGGCTTGGGAGTCCTTTTAGTCCCACCATGACTTTGTGTTGAAGCCTCATCCTTCTTCTCTATATTTTCCTGGCCTATACCCATGGGATTCCCCAAGAGCATGGTTTGTCTTCTTTCAATCTCACTTAAACTATGAAAGTGACATCTAACGAGATATTATTTATCCTTTTCGGCCTCGTTTAGATTACATAAGAAAAGGAGCCCCCCTAGAGTCTTATTTAAGATTTTTTCATACTCTCTAAAATTGAAAATATTGTCGAGCGATCTTGTTTCCCTTCATGCTTGTCCAAGTGAAATTTGAAGGCACATCTGTCCGACGATAATTTACCCATTTTTCGGTTCGTATGGCTATTTTTACAAAAATGGTACGCCCTAAGAGATACGGTTTTCTAGGAGAGTATTCTCATGTGTAAGTTTACGAAAAAGGACTATATTTACAAAAAAGGGCCATTTTGCCTGGTTTTGGTTTATCACTTTTTTGGGCCTTAGATATTATTTATGAAAAATGAAAACCTTGGAGTCTTATTTAAGCCCTTTTCAGACTCCCTAAATTGTTGGTTGTGGAGCCTGATTATATTTTTGATTCAGAGGTCTTTGTTTTCAGCCGTGTTTATACCCCATGAAGAATTTACACCCCAAAATAATGTACACCCCTCCATGCGGGGGAGTTGCAGGGGGGGGATTGCCCCCCCTACGGGGTCCAGGGGCAAGCGGGCCCCCGAAGGAAAAATTTCCTTGTAAATGTATATTATAATTTCATAGTAAATCTGGACCGTTCATTATAAGGTTGCAGATGTGACGGTATAAGTTATGTTAGGGTTTTTTTTCCCTAGAAGGAAACCCTCTTTTATGAGGGAAATGTATTACGGCTATGTATTGTTGCGAAAATTGTATTTTGAGTGAAGAGATCATGAGAGAAAGAAGAGGAAGTTATAGCGGGTGTGTTGTAGGTTGTATCCCTTCATTTGTTGGATAATAAAAGGAAGGACCTAGCAATTTCTCTGGTGGACGTAGCCCACACTGGGTGAACCATGTATATCTGTGTCTCTATTGTATTGTGTATATTTTGTGTTGTATTTATGCATTTATTTTATTTTATTGCTCCGCGATCTTGTTTTTCTAACAACTGGTATCATAGAGAAAGGTAACTCGTAGGAAAAGAGGGTTCCTAGTTCGAGTGGGAGCAATGGCGGAAGATGGAAAGTTTAAGGTCGAGAAATTTAATGGCCAAAACTACTAGTTATGGAAGATGTAGATGGAATATTATTTATATTAGAAGGATCTATTCCTACCATTGGGTGGAATAGAAAATAAGTTGACGACCATGACGGACGAATAATGGAAGGTTTTTGACAAAAAGGCACTAGGAATGATACAACTGAGCATGGCAGTGTCGATGGCTTTCAATATTTCGAAAGAAAAGACAACGAAGGAGATGATGGTCGAATTGGTTAAACTGTATGAAAAACCCTCGGCATCCAATAAGGTATTTCTAATGAAGAGATTATTTAATATGAAGATGTCAGAAGGTGGGTTTGTTGTAGATCATTTAAATGAATTTAATACGGTTAC
>JZKD02S1739578.1:502004-533258 GCA_000966675.3 Picea glauca
ACTTTAGGTTTTGATAACCTCAAAGAAATGTACAGGGATGACCCAGATTTTAAGGAAGCATATGAGGCATATGAGAATCCAATTCTCATGGATAGAAGCCAATGGACCAAGTATATGATCTAGGATGGATTATTATTCAGGGGCAATCAACTATGTATTCCAAAATGCTCCATGAGGGAGAACTTGCTGAAGGAAAAGCACAGCGGAGGATTGGTCGGACACTTTGGTCATGAAAAGACGTTCTCAAATTTGAATAGCTCATATTATTGGCCAGGGGTGAGAACATATGTTAAGAAATTCGTGGATAAATGCAAAATTTGCCAGCACATGAAGGGAAAAAGGAAGAATGTAGGATTATATCAACCATTACCCATACCTGAAAGGTCGTGGGATGCAGTGAGCATGGATTTCATATTGGGACTACCAAGGACACAAAGAGGATGTGATTTGATCTTTGTGGTAGTCTATAGATTTTCAAAAATGGCAAATTTCATACCATGCCAGAAAACCGGTGACACAACTCATATTGCGAACCTGTTTTTCAAGGAAGTTGTCAAACTTCACGGCTTGCCAAAGAGTACCATTTTTGATTGAGATACCAAGTTCGAGGGACATTTCTGGAGGATCTTATGGAAAAATCTGGGAACAAACTTTTCCTTTAGCTCAGCGTATCATCCTCAGACGGATGGACAGACAAAGGTCGTGAACAGGAGCTTGGGATATTTGATAAGGAGCTTAGTGAATGAACACCACAGTCAATGGGATCACATTCTGCCACAGGTGGAATTCGCTTACAATGATTCACTCAATAGAAGCACAAGGCAGAGTCCATTCCAAATTGTACATGGAATGCAACCAAGGGGATTTTCTGAATTGAAAGATGCAGAACAAGTTGAATTCAGGAGTGCTAGTGCAGAGGACTTTTCATAAGGAATGAAGGAGCTTCACAACAAAATCAAGGAGCGAATGCAGAGTTCAAGTCAAGAATACAAGCATAAAGCAGATCAACATAGGCGAGAACTTCAATTTGAAGTTGGTGATCTGATTCTTGCACATTTGAGGAAGGAGAGGTTCCCAAGGGGAACGTATAACAAGCTAAAGATGAAAAAGATTGAACCATGTAAAGTCATAAGGAGATTTGGGGCAAACGCATATGAGATTGAATTACCCGATGGTGTCGGAATCTCACCGATATTCAACATTGCAGATTTACACCCTTACAGAGATGAAGAAGCAGGAGCAGAGGAGGAACATAAATAAATTCAATGGAAAAAACAAATGCCTGTAGCTGAAAATCCACAGATGGAAAGAATAATTGACAAGAGGATTAGAAAAAAGACCAAGAGAAAGGAGTATTTTGAATACTTGGTCAAGTGGAAGGGACATCCAGTTGAAGATGCCAGTTGGGAGGATGAAGCAGTAATTCATAGGCATGGATAGACCATGAAAGAGCTCATGAATAGGAGTTCATGAAAATTTTCAAGTGAGGGAGTATGATGCAGGAGCATCGTAGGCAACCAGCCAAGAAAGAGTAAAGGCGAAAGACAGCTGGAAAAACACCAGCACACATTTTGAATTTTGAAATCTGGAGCATTAATGTAATAGCTAGGGGAAGCATACTTCCATTTATATCTTGAAGATGTAAATAGATCTAGAGAAATTTTTCTCATCTGCTGGATGTAATAGGCAGTTATGTTTGTTTAATTCAAGTAGGTAGATATGAATGTTAGATTAGACAGTTTAGAGGCGTAGGAGGGAAAATGGATGACAGACACCCTCACCCTTGTATCATAGGAGGATTATCATTCTTCAGAATTGGTAAGTTGTTGAGCTGTAGCAGAGAGCTATAGAGAAGAACCCATATATAGGAACACTTGAGTTAATGAATGAAGCTTTGACTCAATTTTCATGGTGTTATGATGCTTACTGTTTACATTAGTTGAATGGTATGTTTACAGTTGTTTTATTTTTCTGTTACGCATTTATTTCAATGTTGTGTTGTGTGTATGATAACATGTTGAATGTATGAAGTCTGAGAGAGAAGAAGAATGAGTTTCAATTGTTTCTCTCCCTGAGAATTCCTACAAGGAGTGTAGTGAATGTTCTCAAGGTGTGCGTTGACGAGGGTTTGAGTCTTATCTCAGAAAGCTCAGGAGAGATACCGTTGTTCTCATACCAGCAGAAGTGCAAGTGAAGCACATAGCCATGCAAGGTGTGTGCAGGCTGGTTGAAGAATAGAACTTATCAACCAAGGGGAATGTTGAAGGACTACTGTTGCAAAGAGTGCATAGGGTCGAAGACTCAAATAACCAGAGGTTATTTGAAAGTTTGCCGCAAGGAGTGCGAGAAGAGATACTTTTGGAGGCTTGATTTTGCAAGTGAGAGCTCAAGAGGGATAGCACCTTTGAAGTGTTCAAAGGGAGATAGAGATCGAAATCGTCTTGCCGAAGTCAAGTTCAGGAGGAAGGACGCCAAGTCATTTTGGCCAGAGGTTCTTGAGAAGAGTGAACGAACGACAAAATTTCTTCGTGGAGAAGTGCCAAATTTCTGTGGACCATTGGATCTCGCAGATCTGTGAGGAGGTTAATGCTGAGCATCTTTTAGCGTTCAGAAGCTCAAGAGGAGTAGCAGTCATTGGATGGGAATCAACAGGAGTCGTTGATTTAGCATGTGAATTCACACATCAGAATTCGGGGAATGGAGTGACCAGTGGTTTGGGTCAAGTGTCGTGGATTCTTGGTTGGTGAAATCTTGATACAACTTGAACCGATGGATCGAGGGAGGCTCACAGTCGTTGATCTCGTCAAAGGTGAAATTTTGGAGTTTGGGGAATCATAGGGGAAGAGGAATGACTGTTGGTTGTTCGCTCGAGTCCCAAAAGTCGGAACTAGTGGGTAACACGTGGCGTGTGCTCGTCGCATTGGAGGAGTCAACCTTTGTTGACATTTCGCGGTTTGGCTATTGCATTAGTTGTGGCATTGCAATGAGAACCTCCAACTCGCAAAGAACAAAATATTTTGTGGGCTTAAACAAAGGGTTTAATTAACCTTTGGCGTGGTTTTGGAAAAGATCCTGCGCTGATTTTGGCCCGAGGGCTAGGGGGTCTGCACCACCTTGGGGTATTACAATCCCTTCCCCTCATTTTTTCACTATCCTCAGTGCAACTCATTTACATAACATCAACAAGATTTTCAAAATATTCAAAAAGATGTGGGTATTTTGACAGCATATCATCTTCATGCTCCCAAGTTGTGTCCTTAGGAGTGTACCTATTCCATTGGACCTTTACAAGCCCTATGGATCAATTCCAGAGATATTTGATTTTCTGGTCTAGAATGCATACCGGATGCACTTGAAAAGCACTTTCTTGCTCCACCCGAATCACATTCCAATCAATAACATGATTAGCATCAAGTATATATTTCTTAAGAAATGATAAATGGAATACATTATGTATATACATAGATGCAGTTAATGCAAGCATGTAAGCTATTGGTCCAATCCTCTCTAGGATTTCAAACGGCCCACGATATCTAGATTCCAACTTGGAACAATTTCCCAACTTCAGGGAACTTCTCTTGGCCTTCACGTTAAAGGAAACATGATCACCCACTTTGAATTCCTTGTGAGTTCTTACCTTGTCAGCATAGTTTTTCTACCTGTCTTGGGAAGCCTTTAAATTCCATTTAATCTTCAACATTTTCTCTTCCATTTCTTTGAGCAACTCTGTCCCAATCACCGCTCTATCAGTTGGGTTTTCCCAGCTTACTGGTGTGTTTCACTTTCTACCATAAAGTGCCTCAAATGGGCTCATCTTCAATGATGTTTTACCCATTGTTCTAGGAAAATTCTACCAAAGTGTAGATAATATTCTCATTTATATGGTTCGCCCATCACATAAATCCTTAGCATATCCTCAATCACTTGGTTCACCCTTTCTGTTTTCCCATCAGACTCAGGATGATAAGTTGTGTTGAAGTTTAGATTTGTTCTGAACCCTTTGAATAACTCCTTCCAAAACTTTGAGGTAAACTTTGGGTATCTGTCAGACACAATTTTCTTGGGTATGCCATGCAAGCGTGCTACTTCCCTCATATATATATCAACAACATTGGTTGCCTTGTGAGTAACCTTCATAGGAATGAAATGGGAAACTTTAGTAAGCTTGTCCACCACCACCATGATAGCATCATGTTTCTTGCTTGTTTAGAGAAATTTGGTGATGAAATCCATTGTCACCACCTCCCACTTCCACTTAGGAATGGGCAATGGCTGCAGCAACCCAACTGGGTTTCTATGCTCAGCCTTGACCCGTTGACACTCCAAGCATTTAGCAATGTATTCAACAATCTCCTTCTTCATGCATGGTAAATAATATTGGCTCTTGACTATTGAGACTATTTTATGATATCCTCGGTGTCCAACATAAGGTACATTATGCATCTCTTTCAATATCGTACTCCTTAATTCATGAGTATTGGGTACATAAATTATTTTCTTTTACAAAATAATTTCATCCTTTCCCAATTTATAATCTTCAACCTTCTGTTGCATTTCACCTTGTTGTAATTTTGTTACTATCTCTATGTACTGCAAATCTTCTTTTGCAGCCTCAAAAATTCTTCCTTTAAGATAAGTTTGAGACATGCTAATGGTTGTAGCATGCACTTCATGCACTCTCCTGCTGAGTGCATAACCCACTTTTTTCTCTTTTCCTTTGATGTGCTTAATATCAAAGTCGTACTCACAGAGGAATTCCAACCACCTCCTCTGCCTAGAATTCAAAGTTGGATGATCAAACAAGTATTTCAGACCATTATGGTTTGTCCTCAACTCAAACCTCTCTCCTGTGAGGTAGTGCCTCCACTTCTTCAAGGCATGCACTATGTATTCCAACTCCAAATCATGAGTGGCATAGAGCCTTTCTGCTCCTTCAATTTTCTGGATTCAAAACATATCACAAACCCATTCTAGTTGAGGAATCCACCAAGTCCTTCTTTTCATGCAGCTGTGCAAACCAAAAAATATTCATTTGGATAAAAAAGTCTCAGAATTGGAGCATTGGTTAACAATTGCTTCAATTTCTGGAAGCTCTTTTCACATTCTGATATACATTGAAACTTCGCCCCCTTCCTTTGCAAGGAAGTGATTAGGTGAGCAATTCTCGAAAACCTTGCAATGAATCTTCTATAGTATCCATCTAGACCCAAGAAGGATCTAACTTATGTCACATTCTTAGGTGTTTTCCACCCTTTAATGGTATTAATATTTTCAGGGTCCACTTCTATCCCTTCTTTGGATATGATATGCCCCAAATAGTGAATTTTGTTTTGATAAAATGAGCACTTTCTCAATTTGGTATACATCTGGTGCTCTCTTAACACTTGTAACACCATCCTCAAATGATTCTCATGCTCTTCTTCCAACTTGGAATATAAAAGGATGTCATCCAAAAAGACAATGACAAACTTGTCTAAGTATTTCCGGAAAACACCATTCATGAAGCACATGAAAACAACTGGTGCATTTGATAACTCAAATGGAACCACTGTGAAATTGTAATGATTGTACCTTGTCTCGAAGGTAGTCTTGTTGATTTCTTCATCTTTTATCCTTACTTGATGATATCCTGACCTGAGATCAATCTTTGAGAATATCCTTGCATCCTTTAATTGAGCAAAGAGATCATCGATCCTTGGCAAAGGATATGTGTTCTTTATAGTTACCTTGTTCAATTGTTTGAAGTCGATACACAACCTCAATGTCCCATATTTCTTCTTCACAAATAAAATTGGGGTACCCCAAGGTGACACACTTGGGCATATGTACCCCTTAGTCAGAATCTTTTCAGGCTACATTTGCAACTCCTTCAGCTCAGGTGTACTCATTATGTAGGGAGTCTTTGATACTGGAGCTGCTCCAGGGATCAAATTTATAGAAAAACCAATATATCTCTTTGGGGGTAGTCCTGGTATCTCCTTAAACACATCCTCAAAATATTTCAGGATTGCATGATCCTTTAGAATTGGCACCTTATCCTTAAGTTCTTCCTCCATATGAGCTGCAAATAATTGGCAGCCCTTACTATAACACTTCTTCAGCTGCATTGTTGAGATCTCTCGGACAATAACTTCCCTATGAATTCCTCGGACTGTTCTTGGGTTCCCTTCCTCATACAGGCAAGTAAATTCCTTGTTATGACATTCTAATACAACATGGTGTTGGTCCAACCAGTCCATATCAATTAGACAGTCATAGGAACCCAATGGCAGGATGTTCAAATATGCCTTGGTACTTATCCCATTCATGTCCACTGGACATGATTTGACTAGATCAACAACTTTTCTCTTGGCTCATGTAGCCTGTTGTACCAGCTAAGATTTCTCATGCTTGATTCTTGGCAAAATAAATCTTTCCATAACTTTAGGATCTATGTAACTATGACTAGCTCCTTAATCTATCAAAATAGTAAAGGCATGGTTATTGATCATACCTTCTACTTCACTCATGTGGGATTGAAACTTTGATTTCTTTTTGTCCAGGGCTGCATAGATCCTTGGTACACTTCTACCCATGTCCTCGACTGTTTCTTCTTGTTGTACATTGTGTAAAACCCTCACATTGTCACTTTTGTGAGAACAATCTCTATGCTTGTGGTCTCCTTTACGGCCCCAACATTGAATGAGTGTCTGCCTTTTCCTTTTCCCACCTACCTCAACCATTCTATGCTCTCTAAAATATGGTTTTCCTTGAGGTATGTTTCTGAAGAAGGGTGGTGTGTTTCCCTTCTTCCTCTATTCCTTCTTAAACTTATTATTTTCCTCCCAAGCCTTCTGGAAAGTAGGCTTTCCTTTTTGTTGATCATATAAGCATTTTTCTCTCCTTATGGTTTCCTCCAAAGTCTTGGGATAATCATATTGGATTTTATCACCGATGAAAGATGACATCTCACTCAGGTACCTCTAAATATTCACTGTCTCATCCTTGATGAAGGAGACATACTTCAATAGCTCTAAAAATCTCCTTTTAGATTCGTCAATAGTCATGTTTCCCAGTTTGATTTCAAAGAACTATTTCATCTTTTTGTCATAATACCTCTTTGTCAAGTATTTCTTCTCAAAATGCCTCTTGAATTCCATCCAAGTCACATTTTTCTCTCTTAGCTGCTACATTTTCACAAGCTGATCCCACCAAATGGATGCCTTTCCTTTCAACTGATAGATAATAATTCTTCCTTCTGCATGGGAAGAATAGTTATGCAATTGGAAGTACTTCCTCATGCCTAACAACCATGTCTCAACATCTTCGTCCTTCTTCTGTTGTCCATCAAAAGTAGGAGGTTTGATCTTATTCATTTCTCCTTTCAACTCATTCAGCCCAGACCTCCTATGCTTCCTAACAAGGGATGGACTTGAGCTATTGTGTGATCTCCTATGAGAATGTTTTTGGGAGTGATGGTGATGTCTGGTACCACTCCTTGATATTCCTTTCTTCTGAGGGGTCCCCTGGCTTCCTGATTTGCTGGAACCACTCTCCTTATCAAAATTATTTTCAATTATGTCTAGGCTTTTCATTAAATTCATATTGAATTCTTCCTGTTGTTTCTTGGCCTTCATAAGCCTCCCATTATCAGCCTTGTGGCTCTGGACATCCATCTGTAATTTTCTAAAGGTCTCAGCCATATTTATGTCTTCCTCCTTTCCTCCTCCATGTCCATTGGAGTTGGTTTCTTCCATTCCCAACTGGACATTCAACCCTATGATTTCATCTTCTTGGTTGTATACTACCTGGGTATCCTCCATCACTCTGTACTCTGTCCAAACTCTAATTTGACAGTTTTTAATTCTGCAAAAATGTGCAGCCAACATAACTTTGTCAGGCTAACTGTTCTTAATAATTTAATGAAAACATGAACCATTATGATTCATTAATATATCATACTTATTTTCTATTAATTTCCTGAGAAATTGATTTTTCAGATCCAATTTTTGGGTGAACAATTATCTTCTATTTTTCAAGACCTTTCCAATGGTTGTTTCCATGCTCAATTCTGAGTTTTGAGCAGGAAGTTATGGATATTTGAACAAATTTCTTCTTGGGGATGCAATCCCTGTACATGGATTCTTTCATCTCAAAGCCAAATTGGCTCTTGGATCCATGTTGGATCCTCTCTTCAGGTTTACAGGCCTTCTTTTCTTCTTTAGGCTCTGGCCCATACAATTAAAAATCCTACGGGCTCCTTCTCTAAGAACTTTTTTGTTCTTAAACAAAATTTCAGGCGCTAGCCCCTTTTCTTCGACCCCCTAATTCATGTGACCAAGGGATGTGACCCAGTGCTAACATTTGGGCTCTTATCTAGAGCCTTGGAACTTCGAGACTCCGGAGCTTCGGAGGTTTCCCTTTCCTCACATCACAAACATTCCAGATGACCGAACTGGCGAACTCACCAAGGACAGTGGATCTACGGTCCACATTCTCTATTCAGATCTACGGTGGATAGGAGCTCTGAGACTCCGGGATTCGGAAGTTTCCAAAAAACATCACAACAAATCTCCCAGAGTGCCAAATTGGAAAGCTCGCAAAGGAAGGTGGATCATGTTCCATGGCTTCCTAGTATCCAACGGCTGATATTTACTACAGAACTTCGGGCCTCGAGGATTTCCTACGAATTTCTTCACAGATCTCCCAGAGTGTCTAATTTTCATAGATCCCCTCCCTTGCCTCCACGTGTCATCTCCTGATCAACATTCGATATTAACTTCGGCCCTCCGAGAGTTCTAAACTTTCAACAATATGTAGCTCAAATCCTCTAGAGTACTTCTTCTCCAAACCTTGGGATCTAACGCCACGCATCCTCTGTGATCAACAGTTAGGATGGATGTTGTCCTTCAGGATTCTGGAAGTCCTCGACTTCAATTATTTATTCTTTGAATCCTCTAAACCACGGGATCTACTGCCATGTGTCCCCTCTAATGAATGGTGTGGATTTACTCCTCTCTTCGTAGCTTCGGGGGTTTCTCCTTCCTCTCACTTCCTTCCTTCTGAATGCTGAAGTGGTGAACTCCTGGGGTCCACTAAGTACTACACACCCAGGTGCTACGTGGAAGATTCCAAGAAGCATACACATGGCCCAATCTGAGGGGTAACACGTGTCAATTCCTAACTACAAAATTAGCCTTTCAAAAGAACATAACAAACTGACATGTGGCATGCATCTTGTGTGTCCACGTCACCCCAGGTGACATCATCAAGCCACGTCACTTCAAAACTTCGGGACTTCGAGACTCCGAGACTTCAGAGGTCTAAAAGTTCTTCCAACAACTTTTCCCCGAATGTCGAACTCCTGAACTACTTAACTTCCTAGGGTCCATGTAGTCCAGCTGCCACCAATCAAAGTGGTGACATGTGGCCCCATTGTCGAGTGACACGTGTTAGGTCCCAACCAGTACTAAGGCCTGTCAAAATTAAAAAAATGAGTGACATGTGGCAGACCTAGGTAGGCCCACGTCACCCTAGGTGACCCTATTATGCCATGTCATACTCGATGACATCATCATGTCATGTCACTTCAGTGCTTCGAGACTTAGGGGATTTCTTCCTCCCTCTCAACCACAAACCATTTATTTCAGAGTGTCAAATTGTCATACTTCCAGACACTTGATAATCCGTTGACACATGCCTTTGATAACGAACGATCCAGATTGGTTTCAGACTTCAGGACTTCAGGGCTCTGAGAGACTTCCCACACTACACCATAAATCCCCCAAACGTTGGATTCTCGAATAGGTTGATCTGCTGACACGTGTCCTCAAACACGAACAGTCCAGATTAACTCTGGAGTTTGGGAATTCGAGAGATTTCCCTCCTAGCATCTTGAGGACTCACTTCTCTCGGAGTGTTGAACCGCCGAACTACCTAGGAAATCCAATGACTCTCCTCCTCCCGAATGATCTACGGTTGAGAGTCGCTCCGAGACTTCGAAGCTTCGTTCTTCGACTCCTTTCTCAATAGAAATTAAAAACTCTCCAAAGTAACGAAGTCCGAAGGACTTTATGGTTCATTGTCTTGTACCTTCTCCAGATATGATAGTTGCGAGGGATATGTCTTCTTCCAAATAGATCCAACGAACCAAATTTAAACTTTCTGGCCCAACACCACGATTACTGTGGTCTCCTTTCTCTGCTAATTTTCTTGAACCGTTATACCTCCTAAGCTTTCCATTACCACCCAGGATTTCTCTCAGCACCGCTCTGGCACTCTGTACAAAACATCCTTGTGGAATTTTGACTCCAAATTCCACATCTGTGGCCCATCCAGGTTCAGTGTTGAAACCACAGGATCTTATACCAAATTGTCACATCCCCTGGTCTCCCTGGTCAGGGAAATGCCACTACTTCAAAACCAAACTGCTCTGAAACCAGATTGTAACATACCCAACCACCTAGGCCGGGTCATGACACTTGAAACTATCATGCTCTGATATACATATATATCTAATGCAAATTTACTAGATATAAACATTCTTCTCATACACATATTCATGCATAAGCAACAATAAACAAATACATGCAATATATACGACAATTATGATAACATTATAACACATGAACAAGATACACAGCATATAATTAACATAGATTTGGTACTTATATTTTTTTATGAGAAGACCACCGACTGTGTGCAAACCTTCCATGAACCTCCCGGCCTTAGACCACATTTCTCCAACCTATCAGCAGTGGGTCACCCCCAAGCTGGGTCTAAACTCCACCTAGGGAAAGGAAATCCTAGGCTAGGTTAAGGCTATGGGAAGCTGCACAATGCAACATGAAGGATTCCCTCCAAGGAGCCTACTTACGCCCACTGCTCATAGACTCTCATTCCCCACATGCATGTCCCACCCTGGGAATATACACCTTCATTGTTCCACAATCCATCTGCTGATCCACTTCCCTTCCAAGGCTTCAACAACATGCTGGATCAGAAATTCTTAGATCTCTGTAGCTGCTGCTAGAATCCCTCCAGGAGAAATCACTTCCCCAACAACCTCTCTCACCTGAAGAGATTTTCTCACAAGCTTGACAACCTTCTTCTTCAACCCACGGGCCTAGCAACCCGCCTCTTCAAACCATAGGCCTGACAACCTGCTTCTTCTATCTAGCTCTTAATTGAACCAGGGAATCACAGTAGTAAAATCAAGTAAGGCAAGGGACAACTCAGTAAATTATAGAGGTTCACGATGGCAGAGGGTTCAACAATGGAGGAATTGGTTGACTTAGTGTCTACTCAGTGCATGAGTGAATGGGTGTGAAGGATGGTCAGCATCGTGAGTGATCTCGTGAGTAAATATGGCAAGAATGGTCATATTGTGAGAGCGACCCCCACAATGATGGAATTCCCCCACATAAATTTACATGCATCCTAAATCAAAATTGAATCTCCAGGAGCTCGTTCCTCTCCACTTGGAGTTTTGTTCCTCTCCCAAAAGGAACTTGGGATAACTGGGTTTATTTCCCAAAATTTAGTAATTTAGGAAATACATTATAATATTACCTTGGTTTAAGCCCTCAAGCTTAGCCCCATTTTCCTAGCCTCTCATCCCCCTTTCCTTTCCCTTCCTAGTGGAGTGTAGTCCCCCATAACTCTTTCCTCATGTTTGGTCTACATGCAACGATATATTTTTTCTTATTAATGATCTTCATAATTACATACACAAAAATAGGCTTACTGGCCTTAGCATCTAGGCTCTCCAACCTAATAAACACATAAGCCTCACAACTTATAAATACTTGTCTCACTAGCCTATAAACTTCATTAAACATCATTACAATTCATCATGGGCTCTACCTTGGTGTATTACACACCACCTTCGAATGATGTTAAATTTATTTCGGCTGTCCCTGATCAGCCTAAGGTTGCAATTTTCCAAATAGCTTCATTTCAAATGACTTATTTCAATGATCCGTGGACTTTACCTTCCCCATCGGCTTCGATGGAAGGGGTAGGGAATCCTAGCATGGATATGCCCCTATCTGCAGTTGAGGTCACGTACAATATTGTTCAAAACACCATAGCTAACTCTGATTCATCTCCCCTTCAAGAGCTAGATCATGTTCTAGAGCCTATTTGGGATCAAGAATCTCTTACTTTGCATGATTATTTGGACTTGGTATTTCCCTCCGACGAGGCAATTTTAGAGGAAATTACAGGTATGGAAGGACCATAGGATGATATTCATCAGAAATCATACATTTTACCTGAGCTTAGGATAGTAGACGCATGAAATTTTACTTAGATCGTGAATGGAGATGTCACTCGCCCTATCAATCCTTTAGCAACGCACAGAATAATGCCAAAGGAAATATGGTGAATATAGCTGAGACGGTTCCAATTGATATCTCTAAAACCCATGGCATCGTTGAAAGAATATTCATAGGAGAGGATTGTTCCCCCAATAATATTCAAGTGTATACTAAGTTATTTAAATAATTTTGTGACATCTTTGCCTCATCTTATGAGGAAATGCCATGAATTGACCCTCGTATGGTTGAATATGAGATTAGAACTTATCCTGATGCTAAGCCTGCTCAACAAAAGATTCACCTGGTCAAACCTAGGAAGGAAGTGGCCATTAAAGTTGAGGTAAATAAATTTATTAAGGCTAGTTTCATCAACTCAATTCAATTGACGGAATGGGTGTCAAACCTTGTTCTTTTCAATAAAAATCAAGGTACAATTCGAGTGTGCATGGATTTTAGTGATATGAACAAGGCATGCTCGAAAGATAACTTTCATATCCCATTCATTGATCATATTATCGATGAATGTGCAGGCTGTGAAATTTGTTTCTTTTATGGATGACTTCTCAAGGTACAATCAAATTCAGATCAAGCTCGAGGATCAACATAATAATGCATACAAGAAAATGTATTTTGGCCTAAAAGATGATGTAGCTACTTTCTAGTGGGCCATGTCATTTTCCTTTCATGACCTCAAACATATAGTCAAGGCGTATCTTAATGATCTTGTGTCACGTTCTTGCAAGAGATCTGACCATCCTTCTCACCTTCGACTTATTTTTGAGAGGTGTCGCTACTACCAAATTCTCCTAAATCCAAAAAAGTGTATTGGGACGCTTATTGGGTTTTATCGTGTCCACCAAAGGGATCATGGCCAATTCTCTTAAGGTTGAGGCAATAGTTCAATTGTCTCCCCCTGTGCATAGTTTCCTAACTTCAAAATATCCAAGGTAAAGCTAACTTCTTACGACGATTTATTTCTAACTATGCCAAAATAACTAAAGGGTTTATGCGTATTTTGAAGAAAGGGGTCCCATTCTTTTGGGATGAAGTGTCTCAATGCTCTTTTGAAGAATTGAAAAGTTCCTTGACGTTTCCCCCTCTGCTCATCCCCCCTGATTATGGCAAAGATTTCTTGTTATATTTGGCTGCAGTAGAGTCCACCATCAGTATGGTCTTGGTTCAGGACGATGACACGCTCCAGAAACATGTTATCTACTACCTCAGTCGAGGATTAGTCGGACCATAAATCAACTATACCCACATTGAGAAATTGGATTTGGAGTCTGTCCCCATTGTCTAAGGGTTTCTCCATTATATTCTACTTCGTAAGACCACCGTCGTAGCCGTCGTTAATCCTTTTCAATATGTGTTGACATGATTTGGAATTTGTTTTAACAAAGTCTAAGAAATATTTGGTCTTTGCAGAATTGATATCAAAACTTCCAATTGAGAGTGGCAATGATTTTCCTGAAGAGTCATTAATCAATGACGATCTCTTCCTGATTGATTCTTCTGACCCTTGGTATGGAGATATTCTTGTGTATCTTAAGACTTTGAAGTGTCCTTCTTCTACTTCTCCTGATGAGCGTCGATGGATATGCCATTAAGAATGAAATTTTCTTATCATCGATGACACTTTGTATCATCAAGGAGTTGAGTGTGTTCTCTATCGTTGTCTGACTCATGAGGAATCATAGCTTGTGTTAAATGACTTCGACACTGGAGCATGTGGTGGTCACTTTTCTGGGTTGGAAACAACCCAGAAAAACCTTCGTGCTGGATACTTTTGGCCCTCATTAATCAAATATTGTATAGGGGAGGTTAAGATGTGTCACCCATGTCAGATCTTCTCTCGAAATATGCAGGCACATCCTGCTCCTATGTTTCATGTTATTATTGTTGGTCCCTTCACTAAGTGGGGAATTGATTTCACTACATGCCACCTAGTTTATTTTAGGGGGAATCCTTATATCATTATGGTAGTACACTACTTCACCAAGTGCGTCGAAGCCATGACAACATTTAGTAATGACAGGGAAATGAAATCACTCCTCGTTTTCAACCAAATCGTTGCTACGTTCGATATATCGAAAGAGATTTTCATAGACCACAATGGTCACTTTCAAAATAAGATGATGACTGAATTAACATCAAATATAGGTTTTAATAAATAACATTTGTCACCTTATTATCCACAAGTGAATGGTCAAGTGGAGGTTTTCAATAAGTATCTTAATATGATTCTCCAATGGAAAATCAATTCAGCCAAGTCGAATTGGAATTTAATTTTATATTCAGCACTTTGGGCATATCAAACTTCTGTCAAGACTTCTACAGGATTCTCTCCTTTCCAACCTTTTTATGGGATGGAGGAAGTATTCCCTATAGAGTATCATATTCCTTCTCTCAAGTTGACAGTGAAACTACTTCCCAACACAACTATGCTTGAAGAACTCCTTATCCATCTCGAGCAACTCGATGAACGACATTGGGATGCATCCTTGGCTAACAAGGCTCATAAAAATCGCTTCAAGTGTCAATATGATCGGTTGGTCCGCCCTAGAGTTTTCTTCGAAGGTGATCTTGTCCTGGTCTATGATTAATATAAAGATCCCTTCGAGGTAGGCAAGTTTAAACCCATGTGGTTCAGACCATTTATTACAAAGAAAGTTTTGGAAAAAGGTGCTTATGAATTGGTTGACTTCGAAGGCAATGTGTTTCCTAAGCCCATAAATGGGATTTATCTTAAGAAGTATTATTATTAGGTTGGTAACCTGAGTGTGACTTCTTGTAAATAGTGTATATATTTATCTATACATTTTAGTATCTTTTTATTTTATGGATGTGTAGTTTATTGTGTTTCCACCTTGTGGTAGATGCCAAGTGAATCTAAGGTTTATGTTGGGTTCATGAACGGTGCTATCCAACACACTCAGAGGCTTTCTTCCACATCTTGGGTGATCTTCATGCCTACTGGTCAGTTGGTATCTTCTAAAGGTGCTTGTCTAGGATAAGCAACCAAAAATGTTGTCGATTATAGTGTTGTAATAAAATTACTATGTGATGCATTGTCGCATGGTATTTCTCACCTCCGGGTTCATTTAGATGCTCAACTGGTAGTGTCATGGTTAAATGGAGTGTATCACGTGTACGATTCCACTCTTCACCGACGATTCCTTAGGGTACATCTCTTGGAAAATTATTTTGATTATATTACATATATTCATGTTCCTAGGAGATATAATCAATTAACTGATACATTGGCAAATCATGTTTTAGATTGACATCTTTCACACACATAAATATAAAAGCACACACATACATGCACATGTAAATATGTTTGTACAAAAGATATTTACTCCGTAAGGAAAAAGATATATATATATATATATATATATATATAACATGTTCAAAAAATGATGTCACAGTAAAAAATGTGGGCCATAGGCCTCAAAAGTGTCAAGTATACATCGTCGGGCTTAAGCCATCAATACATAAGAGAGATACAAAAATGGGTGCTCTAGCATGCATGATGTCCAATACTAGTATAAGATCTAGGCCTAATGGCCCTACTATAATTCACTATGGTGTTGGCCAGATGGCGGAATGGCTGGACCCATGCCCTGGGAACTCCTACGATGTGAGACTGCATGGATGGTGGAAGATCCTCAATCTCTTCCATCAACACACTAGGGGTGAGGGATATCAAGTTCCTCTCTACCTGCCTCAACACTCTCTCGACCTCTACTGACGATGGCCCTGCTATTGTTGAGGCCCCTCCTGGTTGGGTCTGCTGTCATGGACAACGCCTAGTTCAGGGGAGGTTTGCTTACTAGACTGGTCCCACATCTGTACATAACATATTTTTTGAGTTAGTACCGTGACATTAACAAAAAATATGTTTTCTTTCTTGTAAATAAAAATTAAAATTAAAAAATATAAGAGTACATACCTATCTCGCCATGTGCTACGCCAGGGGGCATAGGAATATCAGGGTCTCTCAATAAATTGATCCCTACATAGGGATAATCCTCGATGGTTGGCCAATCGAAGAAATCATCATCATATGACTCTCATACTCCCCCTGCTCCCTAGCAAGGCATTAAAGAATCCCATCTACATAGTGCTGGAAAGGTGGCTACATGACCTTGTACGCTCTCCTTCGGGCTTATTCCTAGCATTATTTCAAAGAACAATGCACAAAGCACTGTCCCAAATCCAAAGTTCTTATTCTTTCTCAGTGTACACTCTTTCAACTATATTTTCATATAGTTAAGCATCGTAGTTCTCCAATCAAATATCACTGACTACAAGAACTGCACTGGACAATGCATCTGAGCACAAGAAGCCTGATGTAGAGCAGTGGATTGAGTAATCTGCCCAATCAAGTAAAGCACCGCTCTCAAGCCAAGATTTTGAATCTTCTATATGGGGACTTGAGATCCCATTTTTTCTGTGCCAGCTTCACAATACATATCGACACAATGGGCTATGTTATATGGCCATGGAGGGAAGGTTGTCAAGTTCACCGGCTCACTCCTCCTAGAGAGGTTGGTCAAGAAGTAGATATCTTTGGTGGTGACTGTCAAGGATTGGCCTTCTATCATAAAGGCCTCTACATCGGGGTTCCAATACTCAACAAGGTGATTCAATAGTCTCGGTTGGGCCCTCGTGAATGGGCAACGAAATAATTTCCACAACCCACATTGTTTTAATATAGACACAATTGTTGGGTCCTCTTCGACCATTTGGTCCACTCCCTCATGCTCTCTCTCTCCAATGCACATACATCCTGATCATGCAAATTTTTGGGAGTTGGTGTATCTTTTTTATCAAGTTGGTGAGCATGTATGCGCTATGTTTTGAATACAATCACGGATGTATGCATGATAAGTTTAGATCAACTAGCGTACATCCACGTATTGAGCATGGAAAACGCGCGTACATGCACAATTGTGAAGAATTTTAGGGTGCATGGCCCCCAAATTCCTCTAAAAACCATGAAAAATGAATGAATTTGCAAGAGAAAGGGAATGTTACTTACTTGGTTCAAGAATGAGTCGATTTCGTCCACCGATGCTCTCTGAATGGTCAATTGAAGAAAGAGGGTTTTTTCAAACAACAATGGTAAAAATGACCCCTTTTACCTCTATTTATAGATTGATTGACCATGTTTCGATCCAGTTTTTCCCTGTTTCTTCCCTATTGTTGTCTCGGTGGATGTTTTGATTTCTCTTGGAGATATTTTGGTCATTTAAAAGTCTTATGTGCTTTGGATTCGATATTTTTAATGCATGGGTACTACTTATATCATCCTGTGACAAAGTTATGTTTTCGCCATTTTCATATAGGGTATGCTTTTACCGCCTTACATTTTTCATTTTATTGATGCTTTCCACTTTTCCATAGGGTCGATCCCACTGAAGTGTGATACAGAACCTTCTATGTTTCTTTAGAAGTGTCGTAATTAGGTGGTAGAGCCTTCCTCTCCATGGATGCCCTAGGTATATCCTTGTCTTGCATTATAGCATCCATGTTGTGAGTATTTTGTAGGCTTGGGAGTCCTTTTAGTCCCACCATGACTTTGTGTTGAAGCCTCATCCTTCTTCTCTATATTTTCCTGGCCTATACCCATGGGATTCCCCAAGAGCATGGTTTGTCTTCTTTCAATCTCACTTAAACTATGAAAGTGACATCTAACGAGATATTATTTATCCTTTTCGGCCTCGTTTAGATTACATAAGAAAAGGAGCCCCCCTAGAGTCTTATTTAAGATTTTTTCATACTCTCTAAAATTGAAAATATTGTCGAGCGATCTTGTTTCCCTTCATGCTTGTCCAAGTGAAATTTGAAGGCACATCTGTCCGACGATAATTTACCCATTTTTCGGTTCGTATGGCTATTTTTACAAAAATGGTACGCCCTAAGAGATACGGTTTTCTAGGAGAGTATTCTCATGTGTAAGTTTACGAAAAAGGACTATATTTACAAAAAAGGGCCATTTTGCCTGGTTTTGGTTTATCACTTTTTTGGGCCTTAGATATTATTTATGAAAAATGAAAACCTTGGAGTCTTATTTAAGCCCTTTTCAGACTCCCTAAATTGTTGGTTGTGGAGCCTGATTATATTTTTGATTCAGAGGTCTTTGTTTTCAGCCGTGTTTATACCCCATGAAGAATTTACACCCCAAAATAATGTACACCCCTCCATGCGGGGGAGTTGCAGGGGGGGGATTGCCCCCCCTACGGGGTCCAGGGGCAAGCGGGCCCCCGAAGGAAAAATTTCCTTGTAAATGTATATTATAATTTCATAGTAAATCTGGACCGTTCATTATAAGGTTGCAGATGTGACGGTATAAGTTATGTTAGGGTTTTTTTTCCCTAGAAGGAAACCCTCTTTTATGAGGGAAATGTATTACGGCTATGTATTGTTGCGAAAATTGTATTTTGAGTGAAGAGATCATGAGAGAAAGAAGAGGAAGTTATAGCGGGTGTGTTGTAGGTTGTATCCCTTCATTTGTTGGATAATAAAAGGAAGGACCTAGCAATTTCTCTGGTGGACGTAGCCCACACTGGGTGAACCATGTATATCTGTGTCTCTATTGTATTGTGTATATTTTGTGTTGTATTTATGCATTTATTTTATTTTATTGCTCCGCGATCTTGTTTTTCTAACAACTGGTATCATAGAGAAAGGTAACTCGTAGGAAAAGAGGGTTCCTAGTTCGAGTGGGAGCAATGGCGGAAGATGGAAAGTTTAAGGTCGAGAAATTTAATGGCCAAAACTACTAGTTATGGAAGATGTAGATGGAATATTATTTATATTAGAAGGATCTATTCCTACCATTGGGTGGAATAGAAAATAAGTTGACGACCATGACGGACGAATAATGGAAGGTTTTTGACAAAAAGGCACTAGGAATGATACAACTGAGCATGGCAGTGTCGATGGCTTTCAATATTTCGAAAGAAAAGACAACGAAGGAGATGATGGTCGAATTGGTTAAACTGTATGAAAAACCCTCGGCATCCAATAAGGTATTTCTAATGAAGAGATTATTTAATATGAAGATGTCAGAAGGTGGGTTTGTTGTAGATCATTTAAATGAATTTAATACGGTTACTAATCAACTAAGTTCTGTAAAAGTGGACTTTGATGATGAGGTCATGGCTCTTCTAATCTTGTCCTCATTGCCAGAAAGTTGGAATGGCTTGGTCATGGTTGTAAGTAACTCTGTATCTCATTAAAACACTCTAAAATTTGATGATGTTGTTGGTGTTATCCTTAGAGAGGAAATGTGACGGAAAAGCACAGGTGAGACATCAGGTAATGTGTTAAACATGGAGAATAGAGGAAGACAAAATGATAGAGGAAAGGGATCAGGGAACCGCGGGAATTCTAGGAAGGGCATATCCAAATCCATACTCGGAAATATAGAGTGATGGAATTGTGGGAAGAAAGGACATTTGAAGAAAGACTACAAAGCTCAAAAGAAACAAAGAGATGGACAACAGGAGAAAAATTAGGAAGCACATGTAACATGTGATGTGTTACAAGATGGTTTGATTCTTTCTGTAGATAATATTTCTGAGTCTTGGGTAGTATATTCAGGGGCTTCATTTCATGCCACACCTCATAGGAAACATTTTCTAGATTATGTTCAGGCTGATTTTGGACAGGTTCATTTGGGTGATGATGCACCATGCAAAATTGTTGGAATGAGAAAGGTAGAAATAAAGAAAAGGAATGGAAACCAATGGTTGTTGAAAGAGGTAAGACATGTTTCAGATCTAAGGAAAAATCTAATTTCAATAGGGCAGTTGGAAAGTGAAGGTTGTATATCCATATTTATAGATAAGGTGTGGAGGATCACAAAAGGATCGTTGGTGATAGCAAAAGGAGAGAAGGTAGGTACATTGTATTTATGTTCTGGTAATACTGACTCTTCTATCTCTTTAGCTTCTATAGGAGTGGATACATCATTGTGGAATCATAGGCTTGGACACATGAGTGAGAAGGCGATGAATATACTTCACAAAATAAATTTTTTGCCAGATCTTAAACAAATTGATTTGGATTTCTGTGAGCATTATGTTTATGGAAAACAAAAGAGAGTCAGATTTCTCAGAGTTGGAAAATAAAAGAAGAGTGAAAGGTTAGAGCTTGTGCATACAGATGTATGGGGACCAACTCATGTATCATATATTGGTGGCTCTCATTATTATGTTACTTTTATTGATGATGCAACTAGAAAAACTTGGGTTTATTGCATTTGACAAAAATTTGATGTTTTTGATACTTTTAAGAAATGGAAAGCTTTGGTTGAGAATGAGATAGGAAAAACGTTGAATTGTCTCAGATCAGACAATGGAGGTGAATATTGTAGCAAGGAGTTTGATGATTACTGTTCATACCATGGGATTCGTAAAGAGAAGATAGTTCCAAGAACACCACAAGAAAATGGTGTGTTAGAAAGGATGAACAAGACAATCATGGAATATGCAAGGAGTATGATCTTGCATGATGGTTTTCCCTTATAGTTATGGGTAGATGTTGTAGATATTGTTGTTTACTTAATAAACAGAGGACATTCAAGCTCATTGGATGGTAGAATTATAGAGGAGGAATGGACAGGTAAAATGTTAAACTATTCTTTTTTGAATACTTTCAGTTGTGAAGTATTTGTCCATATTGATAAAGAAAATAGAACAAAGATTGAGGGAAAATCCAAGAAGTGTACCTTTATTGGATACAGTGTTAATGATTTTGGTTATCGCTTATGGGATTATGAAAATCACAAAATCATTAGGAGTAGATATGTCATATTCAATGAGAAGGTCATTTACAAAGATAAGTTGTAGGGAAAAAAACAGGAAAAAGAAAAAATGAGAATACACAGTGCTTGATGAGATCACTGAAAAGGAAATTCCAAAGGTACTAGAAAATCAAGATGTACAACAATAGGAGCAATAGGTACCTCAAACTCCTTCAAGTGTTGTTAGAACATATACCGAGTTAAGTAGACCCCCTAAACGATACTCTCCTTCATTGTATTATTTATTTTTGACTAATTCTGGTGAATCAAAATGTTATGAAGAGGCAATGCAAGTAGACACTAAAAAGAAGTGGGATCAAGAAATGAAAGAGGAAATGGATTCCCTGGTAAATAACTGGACTTGGGATCTGGTTCAGTTTCCTGCAGGAAAAAGAGCATTACAGAATAAATGGGTTTACAAGTTGAAGGAAGAATATGGAGGCAAAAAGTGATACAAGGATAGACTTGTTGTAAAGGGGTTTCCACAAAATAAAGGTATAGATTTTGATGAAATATTTTCTCCTGTTGTGAAAATGACTTCAATTAGGACTATTTTAAGTCTTGTGGTAGTTGAATATTTACATCTTGAATAGTTAGATGTAAAAACATCTTTTCTCCATGGGGATTTAGAGGAAGAGATTTATGTGCAGCAACCAAGGGTATGAGGTCAAAGGGAAGGAAAATTTGGTATGCATGTTGAAGAAGAGATTGTATGGCCTAAAACAAGCTCCAAGGAAGTGGTATTTGAATTTTGACAAGTTTATGACAAAACAAGGTTATAGTAGATGTCATTCTGATCACTGTGTTTATTTTAAAAAGCTAGAAAATGGAAGCTATATTATCTTGCTATTGTATGTAGATGGCATGCTTGTTGCAGGGTCTAATATGAAAGATATAAATGTGCTCAAGAAGAAATTAGCTAATTCATTTGTGATGAAGGATTTGGGTGCTGCAAAGAAAATCCTTGGTATGAGAATAACAAGAGACAGGAAAAATCGCAAATTGACATTGTCTCAGGGTGAGTACATAGAGAAGGTGTTGGAGAGGTTTATAATGCAGAATGCAAAACCAGTTAATACGCCTTTGGCCAGCCATTTAAAATTAACTAAGGAAATGTGTCCCAAGACACAGGAGGAGATAAAATACATGTCTAGGGTCCCTTATTCATTAGCAGTTGGAAGCTTGATGGATGCGATGGTTTGCACAAGACCAGATATTGCACTTGCAGTGGGAGTTGTGAGTAGGTATATGAACAATCCAGATAAAGAACATTGGGAGGAATTAAAGTGGATTCTCATGTATTTGAAAGGTATTGCTACTCATGCATTATGTTTTGGAGGTTCATACACTGTTCTATAGATATATGTTGATTCATATATGGTAGGAGATAAAGATAGCAGGAGGCGCACCATAGGGTATGTTTTTACTGTAGGTGTAACAACAGTAAGTTGGATTTCAAAACTGCAAAAGGTTGTTGCACTTTCAACAACAGAGGCAGAGTATGTTGCTACTAGAGAGGCTACGAAAAAGAATGAGGGATTCCATAGTTAAGATCTTTTCAAACTCCTTAAAATTGAAAATATTATCGAGTGATCGTGTCTCTATCATACTCATTAAAAAGGTTTTGAAGAGACGTCCTTTCGGTATAAGTTTAACCCTTTTCTAGACCAACTGGACTATGTACAGAAAATGAATACTCTGTTCCTAGGGACTCGAAGAGTTCTCCTTTGTACGATTTTATTCTTTTTCGGGCCTTGGACACTAAATTTATGAAAAATACCACTTTGGAGTCTTCTTTTATTAGTTTTTAGACTCTCTAAATGTGAAAAACCGTCGATCTTATCTTCTCTGGGCTCATAAAACTTTACACTGAAGGAGGCTCATGGAATCAATCTATAATTGCATCTCACGTCTCACTCTTACATATTTGGCCTAATAACGACTCCATTTTGTTGTTCCTAAAATTTTAGAGCATTCCTTAGGTGCAGGCCTTGCAACATTTTTTCCTTTGCATTCTGACACCCTGACACATGGAGGAATTTTCTCGAGTGTCCATATCTTGCACATGTCTCCTTTCATTGAGCATCATTTTTTTCCTTGCGCTTGGAACTACCTTGCTTGCCTATGAAACTATTTCCTCCTTTGTAACGTAGCGTCCTTTTATTATTTTTCAATCTCGTTAAATATATGAAAAAGGCAAAAAAAATCAAATATTCCAAAAAGAGGGGATAGGAAAACATTCTCTTTTACTGGAAACAATCTATTCACATGTAATACCCATGTTTCCCCCATCTTGTAAATATAACTATAACCTGCTAAAAGACTAAGGGCAGATTGAATATGTTTGGATGTTGGAATTGATGAACCTTTTTGTTATAAAAGGTAATGTATATTTTTTTGTTACTAAATAAAATGGAAAGCGATGCATAACTGTTGAAGGGGTTTTCCAAGGTAGATCATGATGCATGAGAGAGATGGTGATGGGAACCAACAATGGTTGAGATGACCCCTACCAGACAAATACTCTATTGGATTTAAATTATTCAGACCCAAAACAGTCCTCTGAACCAAAAAAATAAATTACCAGTAAGGTTGGTAGTTGGGAACTCCTCCTCAAGAGTCAATGAGGTGATGGGCAGAGTACCCATATGAAAAATTCCTGACCTGACCCACGAAATTGGGAATTGGACCCACAAATTCTTGTTGAGGAAGGAAAGAAAAGAGATGAAATTCATGGGTAGAGGAGAGGAGGAAATAAGATGAGTATGGTGACCATTATCTAAAGAGGAGAGCATGTGCAGCTCTCTGGTTTTGAAGAGATCTGAGAAAATGAATTAGTTATGGGTACAAGAATTTGTTGGGCAACATTTTCGGTCCAAGATGATAAACGCGGTTGCAGAGAATATGAGTGACTGAGGAAGAACCCATTGTAGGCCCCCTTTCTTGGTGGAGAGAAAATTGATCTTCCAAGTTCCCGTGGGAGGAGGAGAGTGGCCTCCGTCCCTGGTTGTTGTTGAACAAAAGGAAGAATCTCTCTTAGAGCATCATGATCTAGCTAGGGGGTGGCTAGTGGTAAATCCTTCCAAGAGTTGTTGTGCATATGGTTGGGTGGAAAAGGGAACCCCTTTCAGCAGTTGCATCACTATATGGTTTCTAGATAAGTATATTTGGTTAAATCTCTGTAGTGTTTAGATCAAAGAAAATTTTATACTATGTTTTAGAACTGTGTGAGTTTAATTTCTAACAATAGTGACTTGAGAAATTTAAGAAAAACAAAGAGAATGTCTTAGCTAAAGCTCTTTTGATTTAATTTCTTATCTCTTGACTATCTGTGTGCTAAAATAATATTTTTGGGAGTGGATGTTGTGGTTCACTATGTTGTACAGTTTAATGCATGCTTGGGAATTGATGACTGAATAGTTAACAATATCTATAACACCTCTAAGAGAAGAGAGAGTGATTTTTCTGCATAATAGCATTATATTTTAGTATGTCCTCAAATCCTATGCTAGAAATCTTAGAGGATATCAGACATGTGTGGAATTTAGGAAATAATCCCAAATATGGGAAAATATTAAAAGTCCTTATAAATAATTATTGAGAAAAATAATTAGGACATAAACATGAAATTGGTCTAAATGACTTAAAATACAAAAGTTCTCAAAATTATATTTGGGGCATAAATAAACATTTATGTTTGAATTGTGTTAAACCTCCTAAATTTGGGAAGAATCCCCTTAAATTTTGGTGGGAAGTAAACCTTGGTAGAAACACCAAATTTATTGTGGAGGTAAATCTTTGTATTAGGACCATTACCTTAAATTTAGTAAGAGTAATAAAGCATTGTAATAAGGAAATAAAATTTTACTCTTTCACCCACGAGAAGGGAGAGATTATAATTATATTTTAATTTCCAAGATGCAAAAATTTCCTTGGAACATAAACTTTTATTAAACCTCTTTATAAGGCCTGGAAACTATATTTTTCCTTTCCTTATTTTCTGTAAGAGAAAATAATTTTACTTTAAAATATTTGGTAACAAAACTGAGTAAGACTATGGAAATATATGTATATATGTCTATATTATTATTATTATTATTATTATTATTATTATTTTATTATTTTGAAAATGGAGGTTAAAGCCCCTGGAGCATAAAATACCTGAGACCAAAGAGAATATATTTATTATTATTTTAATGCCAAAATACACCAGGGAATAACCTGTGACTAAATGCCTTAACCTTCTCATGGTCTTCGAAACTCCAGGAGTTCGGAGCTTCAGGGATTCGGGGTGTTTGGATGATGGGATTCCACGAGCCAAAGTCACCGAATGCCCAAACCCTTTCATTCCTTGAGAAAGGTTGCATATGTCATAAATACCTTTAATTACATTTTTTGTATTTATTGTGATCGATTAACGAAATTGATTAATATATTACACCTTTAATATAATACAATACATATTATATTATAATCCAAATTATTTCATGGTATTTAAAACCACAATGTAATTATAAGTGGGTCCCCTCCAGAACTCCGGAACTTCGGGGCTTCGAGACTCTGCATGTTTGAAAATGAAGAGTTTCATGGAATAGCCGAAGGAGATTGACCCAGAGAACACTCTCTCTCTCCTTTCAATTATTAAATATAATATTGTTGAATTTAAAACCCGGGCGTAATCTTCGAGCAATATAAATAATATATTATATTATTTTAAGGTTCATTAAAATGGTTACACATGAATGAAGCCAACTCTTTTTAAATTATTAAAAAGAGTCAAGATCCATTCAGAAAGAACCGAAATGTTTCGAGTTGTTTGATCTCGGAGAAGTAGTGCACTGGTTAGTTGCGAGGAGATACCGGAATTTCGCAAAACCAAAGGGCTTGGAAGAAGCAATGAGAAATTCGTGAAAAGATCATAGTTGTTGATCAAGGAGTGATCTGAACCATTGATCGTCCAGAGAGAACTTCACAATTTCGAGGATCGAAGGATTCGAGGTTCTTCATAACAGAAGTCCTGAAATTGCGACATAATCACAACCGTTGGTTGGAGAGCCGTTGGTGACCATTGATCTGATTTGAAATTTCAACATTTCGGGTATCGAGAGTCTGAACGAACGGTGGAATTCTCGGAGGGAGGAATACTGAAATTCCATGAACCGTTAGATCTAGTTGATCAGTGGAGAAAATAAGGCTGATAACCTCTCATCACTCACAAGCTCAGGAGGAATAGTATCTGTTAGATTGGAATCAACGAGAGTCGTTGATCTAGAGCTTCGAGGTTTCATCTATTAGGAAAATAGAAGCGTAGACTTTCCATAGTCGTGCCAGGTAAATCACCGATTCAATAAAGGTCGTTGGTTAGCGGATGACCTGAACCATAGATCCGGTGTAATTGGATCTTCGGGAGTCAGAGGTTTAGAAGTCAACGGGCAGAGTTTTGAGGACTCACATGTCATGAAATCCCGACATCCAACCTGAGCCGTTGGATCGAGACAGGCGGTGGATTGTTGATCTGACGCATACACATTTCGGGGATTCGAAATCGAGAGTTAAGGGGTGAAGACTCCGCCAGAACCCCGAAAGGTGGAAAGCTGGGATTTGATCAGGACCATTGATTTCCAGAGAGATCTAGACAGTGGGATCCAGGTTGTTGGACCCTCGTGGATCAGACGTTTTGGGAAACGGTGGAGCGTTGTCCGCGGATTCGCCGAAACACGGGATCCTGATGCGTGTCTGGGAGTTGACCCCAGGTTCTGAGCGAAGGGTCATGTGAATAAAAGATCTGAGAAAACCTTAGCTTCGGTCTTTTGGGTTTTCGGATTTTGGGGATCGAAGAACCAGAGTTCCTTGCAACATGAATCTTGAAATCACAAAACATGAAGCGCCTTTTTGTTCGGATCGTGGTCACCGCTGGTGGTCGTGTGAGGAGAAGGCGTGAGATAGTATGATGAATATGCATGAGTTGAATGCAGTGTGAAGATTCATAATAGAAAGCCTGATGTTAATACTGGTAAGGTATGAATGATATGAAACGTGCAAGTAATGCACACGTATGATGTAAGAATATAAGTATACTAGAGGCCCAATATGATTTCCCTGATGAGTGAAACGTGAAGAAAGTATTGCTCTTGTCCAGATTAAATGAATACTATGGAGGCATACCTAACTCCATTCTGGGGAGTCATGAAAGTTATGTTCCAAATAATAGCCCGAGGGGAATGTATTGCTTCCTCAAGAAGTACCAATATAATTAGATGAAAGGGTAAATGAGAAAAGATGCTCTCTTGTCATAACAAGAGACAAATGATTACACCTTTGAGCATCACATGAGAAGGATTTTGAATGAATCTGAATTGACTGATCTTAACAGTAAAGATGCATGTTTATATTCCTTAAGGGGAATATTTAGTAAAAAGATAAAACTAACTCAAGGCTGAGGCCATCACAAATAGTGATGGATATGCAACAAGGAAGCTGCATGCCGAAGGAGTTCCCGGTGGAGGAATTGTGTAAGGACTTTGTCAAAAGAACAGAGTCACAACCCTAATAATTGTTGAAGGTTGGACAATGGGCTGCAAGGCCTATCCATATATAAGAATCCTGGATTACATTTTGAAAGAATCATGTAATTAATAGAAGACTAACAACTGAATATTGACCATTCTGATAACCGAATGGAAGTGTGTAGGATGCACACGTTCATGATTCATTATGAGCAAAGAGTTTCTATTAAATCATGTTGCAGTATCCCGAAAAGGGTTAGGGTGAGGCCTAACCAAGGCTTTCAGAAAAAGAGCAGTTGCGGAAACCGGTATAGTTGGTAAGAGGCAAGTAAACCCCTGGAGTATGAATAAATGAATAAATGAGTACGTTTAACTAATCAGTCTTGGTTGAGGCCATGATTAAGAAAAGGTAGTAAGACCTTAGAGATAACTCGACTGGGCTGAAAAGCCCCAGGTGATGTAGAAAGAATTTGAAGAAGGGGAGAGCCCTCAATTCTTTCCTTGCTATGAATTATATTTTCTATGGGATGAGAAAGCTAGTACATTGATGAATGAAAATGTTTTGACACCATAGTGATGATGGTTGTAATACTGTGAAAATGATTGAGAACTATTGTGTTGCACATATGGAAACATTTGAGGATGTTTATGAATTCGAATGTTATGATACATGCATTTGGTTTAATATTATGACTAATGTAATTGTGTCTATGATGATGCATGATGTGTATAGAAATGAGTTGGAGCTATTGAGGAAGACAATTACCAATGATGGGCAACCTCAAACAGAGAATGACCAGGAGAAGGCTGTGAGTGAAAGATTGTTGATAGGGTTGTAAAAAGTCCCCATAAAGCATTGGTGATGAGGTAAAAATAAGAAAGAGGGTGCTAGCAGCCAAGAACCGGTATAAAGATATTTGTGCCTGTGTGGCACAAGATATGAAGGGATTTGAATGAATTGCAGGAAGCAAAGAGTCTTGGATATGGCAGTATTGTAAGTCCATAAGGAAGACTGATTGTATGTTGAGCCAACCTGCAAGGAATGTTGAGGAATGATTGCAGGAAGAAGGAGTCTTGCATATGGAAATGTTGTAAGCCCATAAGGAAGACCGATTTCTTGCTGAGCTAAATGTTATGGGAAAGAAAGTCCCATGCTTGTGAATTTGGTTCCTGTGCGGAACAAATATGAAAATAATATGTGGAACTGGAAATCTGTGGGTAACATATTTGCAATAAAATTCTAAAAGTTATAGTTTATAATGATGTCTCATGAATTTTGTATACCTGTGATACAGGTGAGAAGAAAAGACATGTCCAGAAAGGACAGATTAGGGCTATCAAAGTTGAAGATGATGAACATGGCTACTACTGAGCCATGAAAACCCCGTGATAAGCCATGATCACCTGAAAATTATTGTGTTGAGGTAACACAAGCCAGAGGTACGTCTCGATAGAGCAAGTCTGAGGGACGCCTCGACTGTAAGACTCGATAGAGTCTCTAAAATTTTCCTGTGTGAGAAAACCTTGGCAGGGCAAGATGGATTGCCCGAGGAACTGTATAGCAGTGAAGGGGATGCCTGAGCCTGGGCCTGGAGGGTGAGTGACCGCAAGGAAGAGGAGACTTTAATAATTCTTGTAAACTATTGGGATCATGCACACAGTGGGTAGTTTCCCATGCGGAAAAACCTTTGAAAGGAAGATGAAATCATGATAGCTCTTGTGAACTATTGAATCAAAATCATGCACCCAATGGGTACGTCAAGGAAAGAAACGAGCATGGATAACAAAACTACCATGTGGATATAGATCCACAAAGTGCACAGATAAGTATTGTGCTAAGATTATGAAATTCTCCTTTTGAATTTTGAACAACAGTAAGATGTTTTCGCACAAAATTGTGATTAATGTGCTTGTGTCCAAGAATTATTGAAGGCAGATGACGAAGACTAAGATCCTGAAAAAGGACCTGACCGAGGATGAAGGTCAAGAATTCTGAAGTGGCTGAATGAGAAAGGGATGACAAGTGTTTTTGAGAAAGAATACCGAGGATGGTGTTCCTTTAAGGGGGAGGGAATTGTAACACCCTGTTTCCCCCAATTTGTAATTAATCATAAAATAGGAATTACCATGCTAATGCATGAGGACAATGTAAATGTATTATTGTTTGAATTTCCAATAACTGACTGTGGGGGTGAAGCCTTGAAAGTACTAGCCATGATATCACTAGAGGAAGAATGAGAAAACTATAAGTGAGGGTTCATATATCAAATAACCCCAAATCTCCCTCGATAAGGATGACAAACCTCCTTCAATTCCCAAGGAAAGAAAACCAGTCAATGAAGAAAGGATCGATGGTTGAATCACCAACCACCCCCATGAATGGAAACATGGGTTGTCAGTCCGAAGTACCACAGGGACCTACAGACCTGAGCTTCCTTCTGACAGATGGAACAGGGTAGGTCGGCAAACCGTCCAAGGTAAGAGGGACACATAGGAGAGAGAGAGAGACTAGACGGGGGCAAGAGCTCGCAAGGGAGAGGTGCGAAGCTCTCCAGTGAATCATGAACATAAGGCCACGAGCTTGATGCCGAAGAGCATCTGAGAAACCTTGCTGAGACCACAACCAAATGAAAAAGCTCCGACTTGCAGAAAATAGGACCCGAACAGAAGCTGAAACAGAGAGAGAACCCTCAAGAACTGTGAGAATTCCCTAGAGATATCATGGCTTGGCACGGGGGTGGCCAGAGTGCTAAGAATGACTACCTCTGAGCCTATGGTCGGGTGGAAGGAGGAACACCCACAGTCAGTTGGTTGGCAGCAACCTGTAATAGATAAGAATTTTCCTACTCTGTGTAATTTAGTTGTAACTGGGCATGAAATTGGTTATACTATGTATGTTTAAGGAATTGTGCTTGATTTTTGAATGATATACTGTGTCTCTCTCCTTACTGCTTGGTTGTATAATTAGGCCAGTAAGAAATTATATGGATAGGACATGATTGGTACTCGTAAATGCTTGTGTCCTGTGGCGGCTTGAGTTAGGCCACGAACTGTGAGTTCGTTGACCTTAGGCATAGTCTCGTGAACACATGCCAACCTTACTAGTTGTTTAGAGTCCCTTGGAGGACGAATTATGTTAAGCTCAGGAGAGGTAGTGTAGTTATGCACAGGCTCCCTGCGAGGCAAGTAGAGACCGAGACCCACTCAAGTCCTAGACTTGAGGAATGAGCGCAAGGGGTGCGTGGAAGACTCTTTTAAGAGTCAAGCCTAGGAGAAAGATCACAAAGCTCTCAAGTCCTTCATAGCCGACGAAGCTTAGGAAGGATAGCGAGCTGCAAATACCGAAAGAGAGTACCCTTACATTTTCCATATGAACGGGCGAGATCCTTTTGGAGGATCTGAGATTTGTCACGGCTGTTAGATTGGAGGGAGGAACATAGTCGTTAATGCCTCGACCCCTTTCAACAATCGCAAGTAGAGAAGGAATCGAGACCGTAGATCCCAAGACCCATGGGAGTTACCTGGACCGTCCATCAAGGAGGGCACATGGCGACAACTCAACGTTTCGCCTAAATGTGTGTCTCATTAAGCGGCGGGTAGATTTGGATGACCAGAATCTGCGCGCCTAGATCTA
>JZKD02S1739578.1:543430-560867 GCA_000966675.3 Picea glauca
CCAAAGACAAGGTATGCACATATTTATAATGAATTATTTATTATACGTATGAGATGGAGTTTATGTTCACATCCAAATGCATAATAATCTAAAAGGTCAAAATGTTGCTTGAAAATTAAAGAATGACATACTAAAATTAACTCTAAATTATTATAATATTTAAATTAATAAACTAAAATAAATTTAACAAAATCATTAATTGTGAGCAAAAGAAAAATTTGTTCACAAATGAAAATGTATTAATTTTGGAGGCTCTTGTAGATTGGGATGGGATTCTTTGAGCTAACAATAGAGGAGATTTGGCTTTTTTATGACACCTTGTTGGAATTTGATGACTTATATTTAATAAAATTTCCCTGGGAATTGGTGGAAATAGTTTTTTTTATTCCAAAGATTGTTTAAAAAATGCTATATGATTCAGAATGGATCATTATATCATTTTTCATATATCATGGTACTTTTTGGATGGAAAAATTGAAAGAATTGGTTTGGGGCCCATTTTAGGGGCATGTCCTAGTTTGGTGATATGGGATCGGAAACCTTCTAGAGCCAGTTTAAGCTATCAAATAGCACTTTTGGGGGTGAAAACCTTGTTAGCATAGATTTAACCCCTCAACATTGTTCTATTCACCGAAATATTCCTAGCAATGCAAAAATCGTCTCATTCAGAGTTTGTATGTGGAAGTCGTGCCTCTCTTAAGCTAACCTACCCTGTTAACCACCTTGGCACCTAGTAATGGAAGTCAACCTCCATTACTCGCATATTTGGGGCTAGTCATTATGGACTTTCAAGAAGATTCTAGAGGGTCCAAAACCCTAACCCTAACCCTAAACATATATCAAGCTATGTTAAATATTGGGCAACTAGGAAGGAAAGAGGTTCCATTCTTTTAGTATTGTTATTGTTCCATAGTTTAGAAGAGCATCCAGGAGTGGGTTATTGAAGCATAATAGAGGAGGTAGCCGATTCTATAGCAGACATTTATGCCATAATGTCCACAACAACTTCATAGAGAGTGCCCCTTTCTTTGTACTTGCATTTAAAAGAGAGAAGAGCATCACATCTTGTGTTTATTTGTGTGGATGGTGTGAGCATTTGCTAGTTCTTTTGTTTTGATTTCAGTTTTCCATAAATTTGAGAACTAAGCTAGTAATAATAAATTTGAGATCTAAGATAATAAACAACATAATAAAATATTTGAGTACATTACATTGCAAGATTTGTTGTGATGAACTAGAATATCCATGGTAGTTTATAGATCACTAAACAAACCCCAAAACCCCTATTTTATGTATTGTCAACATTTCAAATTCAAAATTCCATCACAACAAATTCCAAGTTGCCTAATTAATTCTTGTTAAAAATACCAATAATACCTTCTATATAAAATAATACCCCATAAAAATATAACAAAATGTTAATTATTTATTATACTAAATCTTTAAAGGTAAAGACTTCATTTTAATTTTTTACACCATCAAATTTACATCTAAATAATTTTGATTCCTCTTTACATTTAATAAATCAAAAAACAAAATAAATATAATTAAATTTATTATTATTTTTCATTATACTAAACTATATCAATTTACATCTAAATAATTTTGATTCCTCTTTACATTTAATAAATCAAAGAATAAAATAAATATTATTATTTTTATTATTATTTTTCATTATACTAAACTATAAAATTATGGAGAGACAACTATTTCTTAATATTTGGACACAAAAGTCATTTCATCAAATCTTCAAGTTTCAATTCCATATAATTTGAACTGCAAAGAAACAAACAATGCTGAGAAATACAAATAATCAGTTATAACTATTTTATTTTATTTTTTGTCTTTTTTATAGATAAAAGCAATATTCTTATACATTCTAAGAGCAAATATCAAAAATTTAGTTTAACTAAATTAGAGATTTGAGTTATTATAAACTTTAGTTATTAAAGATCCACTACAAAACTATAAAGTTAATCATTGACTTTATAAGAAGACTCTCCATAACCCAAATCTACAATCAAATTAAGAATTACCGAGATCAAACCCCTCCCTCTCATTGAGAAGGTAGGTAGTCTTATTTTGAGAAATCTTCTTAAGATTACCTTCTTACGCATTCTAAAGAGTGACCAAAACCCTCTCGGTGAGATTAAAATATTCTAAATTAGAGAAAGCAATCGTATTACGCACACTAAATCTGCCGGGGAACTTGCTTAAGGAGAAATGATTACAATGGTAAAAATTAATTTACTTGTGGGCTGAGTAGGTCGCATTGATAAATTTAGATACCATTGCGGAAGCAGAGACCCAGATTTCCCTTTATGTGAATTAGTCGCTTATTTGGAGTGAAACGAAGTGTTGCAGATCACCAATGTGAAGAAGATGAGACCCCACTGGCAACATCCTGGTTCCAGCCTGATCGACAATGCTGAGGTCCTTGCATACGTCGAGAGTGACCTGGACACTTTTGATGGTTCCTGCTTTGACATGGACCTTTCTGAATCTGAGCAGTTGCTTCTGTGGGGTTTCGAGAGTATTGGATGGCGGTGTAGAGAATAAGAACAATACGTGGACTCCATCCCTGGGACCAACGTTCTTCACATCGACATGAACTTCCATTGACAAGTTCATGTTGATGTGAAGAACGTTGGTCTCCACCTACTGTTAACACCGTTGCATCTGCCTCCAATGACAAGTTTCCACCTACTATTAACACCGTTGCATCTGCATTGCCTGCAGTCTGAACCGCCTCAGCTAAATGGAGTGGGTTAACTAAGGAGTAATTTTCCCTCTGAGTTACTTTTCCAACAGGTTTTTTGGCAGTCCACTTTTAAATTTTCGGTCAATTTAGAATTCTGATCGATTTTTTGAGCATCTTGGTTGGTTTAAAATGGGGCAAAACCCTTGAGATAAGATACTGAAATGCATGGAACTTTGATCCATGCGAAACTCAGACTACCCATTGTTAATGTCATCATTTTGAGATGTGCAAGCCAAGCCATGTGAAATCAATTGCTTTACGTGTTATGTGAGTTTAATGGATGAGTTGATCAACGATGTGCCTTTGCTGAGAAGAAGTGGCTTAATTACAAACTACTTTGACAGTGATGCAATGTTTATCTTAGCAATGTTTATTTTTTTCTTTACACTTGGTAAAACAGATAGATAATTTTGATCTTCTAGATTATGGTTGATTACATCTTTATAATACCTTAATTCTCTTGTTTCCTCTAACTCTTTATCACACCACATTTTCTCCTTAAATTCTGATTTGACGTTTTTTTTAATAGCATCTTTATTCTGCAAAATGGTTTTTTCCATGATTCCCCAATAGACCAGGTGTCTTTATGCCATCCTCACTTGAGTCGATGGTGGTTATGACTTGATTTTGAAGCAATTTTAGGTAGCCTCTTGTCTTCCATGTTGTTTAACTTGTTCTTATACATTAGGTATCTAGTCATACCCATGCTCTCAATGGGGGAGAGGCTTGTTTCTAAGAGGAGAATGGGATAGGGTGTATTTCTTTTAATTTTGAGATTATAGGTTATAAAATTCTTTTGTATTTGCTCTATTTTTCTCCAGGATTCATGAGAGATATTACAACCCTAGACATCACATCCATAAAGAATAACAAGTGTAACAAGAGTCTCAAAGATGAGTTTCTTCTTATCCCAACTCCAAACATCAGTTGATTTACAATTCCAAGATTTCCATCCCCCAATAATCCTTTTCTCAATGCTATAATTCCAATTGATCTTGTGGTGAATATCAATTCCAAGATAATTGTAAGAAGTCACTTCCTCCAAGTTGTTGTTGTCATATACAAAGGTATCATAAGGGATCTTATTGGATTTAATAATCATGACCTTAGTTTTATCAGTATTAACAGTCATACCCATATTGGAGCAAAAATCCTTGAGGATTCTTAGTTGGTTTTCAAAATCATGGGGACTCCTTGCCATAAGAATGATATCATCGGCATAAAGAAGAAGATTGATAACTATACCAATGAGAGTAGGGCCAACACAACTTGCTTTTTCCAAGCATTCTTCTAACTTGTCAATGTATATGCCAAAAAGGGTAGGGGACAAGGGACAACCTTGTTTGAATCTGATATTGCATTTAATCTCTTTTGACTAGTCCTCAGTGTTTTTAAACTTAGCAATAATGTTTTCATACATCCTTATTGCAGCAGCCCTCAACTCGAGAGGCACTTTTATCTGAACCTATTCCAAAGGTTTTTCCTAGGAACCATGTCAAAATATTTTCTAAAGTCAACAAAACAACATAAAAGATTGGTTTTAGTATTGTGGAACTCCTCTGCAATGATCCTAAAGGCAACAAGATGGTCCACAGTGGAATGATATCTCCTAAACCTGACCTGGCCTTTAGGCCTTTAGCTCTTTTACCGTGACTTTCTAGCCAAAGGCTAATATTCTTTTCCAAAATAATTTCATAAAGCTTAGCTAAAATTGGGCTAATCATAATGGTCCTATAATTAGAGGGAATGTTTCTATCCCCATTTTTAAAAATAGGAACAATGAGGCTTTGCGTCCAGTGTTTAGGGAAGCCCTGTTGAACTGCTAAATTGAAGATAAATATTATATAACTTATAATATATTTATCTTCTAATTAATTCTTAATGAAAATAATTTTACACCCACATCTATTCTTTAAATATTAAGGTGAGAGAACCATACAATTAGGAATTACAACCTTTTAATGGACAACAGTTGAAAGGCCTTGAATACAAATTTCATGAATATATGAGACACTTAAAAAAAATTCTAGACTCTATTGTTTATTTTTTTGATACATTAATAATAATATTTTAATATAGTATGATATGAAGTCTATGCGCATCCATAATATTTACTAGTTAGGTTGTTTGGTATCTTTTGTCTAATAATCCGTCACACATTTGATCTTTTTAGATCAAAATTCCTGCAATAACATTATTGATCATGTCTATCATATGATGGTTGGTGCATTTTGCATTATACATCTTCCATTGTTATTTATTTATACTATCAATTAATTCTAATTTTTAAAGGGCAACTGTTTGATTTTTAGGTTGATAAAAGCCAGATCCACAACATCAAGGTTTATGTTGGCTTTTGTAGGTATCAATGAACTATTTTTTGGGTGTTAATGTTTGAGGGGATCCCAATTTTTAGGCCTGATTCTTAAGCCCCAAAACATGGAGGTAGATGTTGGTGCTATGAATTTCATGATCGAAATTTAATAAGAGGAATCCTCAAATTTTGTAAGAAAGTCAAAGGAAAACCAACCTTATTGCTCTAGGATCATTGAATACCTCTTTTGCAAATCATATATATCCATTTTATGTATTTTAGATGTTTCCTAAATAATTTTACATGTTTTCTAAACAATAGGTCATACCATTTCATTAATTACTAGAATGAATGAACTCAATGCTCTAAATCTGAGTGCTAAAACCCAATCCAAGGAACCATGTTACTCTAGAAGCATGTCAAAGGAAACCAATGTTACCACTATGGAACAACTCGGCCTATTCTACAAGTAGTATGTATCAATTTTACAACTTTTTGATGTTTTCTACATCAATTTTACACATTTTCAAGCATTGATTCAATCCATTTTGTTAATTAATGGAAATGAATGAACTTACCAAAATATCACAATAAATTTCCTTTGAAACCGATTAATTTATTATTGATTAAAGCCAACATTTACCCTTGTCCTAGGAGTTTCTTTTTAATGGAATTCAACTCTTATTGACGATGATCACATTCTTCATTCTAGACCCTGGTATAGGGTCATGTCAGCTTTTGCATGAGGTCATTGTTCCCTACTTATAACACTTCACTGGACGCCTTTTCCTATGCATCAATGTGGGTTCAACTTCCAACCTTCCCTTTTAATTATAGGGTTTGGATTCTCTTCGTGCAATGAGAAGGTTGCATTTCAGTGAAAATCATGTTTTGAAGTTGGGTATGCAATAACCTCCTACCTTGAGCACAATCTTTGAACTTCCATGGATTTTTAGGCATCATGCCAAAGAGTGGAACTATAGTAGGCCTCCATGGTGGAATGACTCCACTAAGAAACACCCCTTGGTGGAAATTATGATTCTCATTGATATGGTCCATGAATCTAGAAAAAACATAACTAATGATAATGAAAAGGAAGAGATGCTACACAGGGTTTTCACTCAGTGAACCTATGACATAGCACCTGCATTCGTGGGATATTAAAGAATATCCCTAATTTCAGTAAATATTGATAAATACCTCAAAAAATGCTTTTGTTGAATCTTCCCTCCCAACACATCTTTCCAATAAAATACACCCCTATTTTTACAATATACCCCTTTTTATACCCCCCAATACCCACACCCCCCTCCCCCCAATACCTAAAATATATTGACTCTATTTTTCATAATTTAAAACCCCCCTTTATGAATGAACATGATAATATATTGGTCAACAAGGTGAATCCCCCATGGAATGCTATCACTTCAAATTTTGAGAAAGAATTCCCCTTCCCTTTGAAGGAGTTTTGGAAGGTAGAGTAGAGTAGGCACATAATAGATCTAGATGAAATCAAGATTCTCAGTTATTCAATGAGGGAGAAACCAAAGATGATATGAAGGAATGGATATTTTGGAATTGGTGAGGAGGAAGAAATAGTGGAAGGAGTAACTACACCTACCCACTTGACAAACTCTATGAAATATATTGATTATTTGATAAGGAAGCAATCACAAATGATACGACAATATGAATATTTTGGCATTGGTGAGGAGAAAGCATCAAGGGAGTCAGGGGTAACCACACATTGTTTGGAAAAAATGGTGTTCCAAAGAACATCATGGGAACTTTGCCTTTGATTCCACCAATTAAGGCCGCTCTCCAAAGATGTAAGAAATATTAATCCCTCTCTCCATGAATGTGGTGAGTAATACGGATGTCTTTGCGTATTATGGTGGCCCTCTTAGCATGGATGGCGCACAAATTCATGTCCTTGAATATTTCTTTCTAGACCACCACCTTCGTTAAAACCTAAATCAATACAATCCTTCCCACCTTGATCTCACCATGTAGAAACGAAAACTCTGATAATTCCTCAACTTCTCCAGGTATAATTCCTCAAATGTAGGTTTAAAAAATCCTCTTTCAACTCATTAACAACAAATATATATAGAAAATGAGGTTCTCATGAATCAACCTCCCAATTTGAAGAATCCAGAGATATTGTAATTAATGATTGTCATTAGCATGCAATGTTCTATAGTATCTTGGCCCACGACTAAACTGTGATATCACAGAATCCTTAGCCCACTTGTTATTGGGAATCTAGGGTTTCAATGTACAACCACGCGAAAGAAGATGTTGGCTTCTTGACTAGGCTCACAAACATATAGACCCTTTCACTTTCTCCTTCCACTAAAACTCATCGTAGGAAGATTAAATTATTGGAGTAGTCTTCTTTCACATGTAATTCTCAAGGCCCAATTGTCTCTATCGCTCACATTCCCCACGTCTGTTAACCAATGCCAATTGGATATGGAAAAACACATCTATTGTGTACTCACGCTTCTATTTTTCTGTCAATTGTTGGGCGTTGATCCAATCTCCAAAACCCTATCCCATCCAAGGGTGAGAGTAGCCATGGATAACACATGAACTTTCATCAGAGATGTAAAAATTTTGTATATGCACATATACAAAATCTGACCATTTTCGTATATGTGCATATACGGAAGCCAACCATTTTCGTATATGTGCATATACGGAAGCCAACCATTTTCGTATATGTGCTTATACATAAGTGGTTGGCTTTCATATATGCGCATATACAAAAGTGGTCAACTTCTGTATATGCGCATTTATGAAAACCAACTTTCGTAAATGCACACATATACGGAATCCAACTTCCATAAATGTGCATTTATGGAAGCGTGCATATACGAAAGCCTCCTTCCGTAAATGCCTACAATGGGTGGATAAACAACCTGCAGATTTTGTTCTTTTCATTTCCTTCAATAGCGTAATCTATTCATCTCTCAAACAAATTGCGGAGCTCGCTCTCGATCACGAAGGAAATGGGCATAACTGGTTAGCTTCGGTATATGCGCATACACGGAAGTGGTTGACATCCATATATACGCATATACAGAAATGATCAACTTCCATATATGCGCATATATAGAAGCTTACCACTTTCGTATATATGCATATATGGAAGTGGTCGAATTCCATATATGCACATATATGGAAGTGGTCGACTTTCGTATATGTGCATATACGAAAGAGGTTGGCTTCCATATATGCACATATACAAAAATGATTGGCTTCCGCATATGTGCATATACGAAAGTTGACCAATTCCATACATGCACATATATGAAAATGGTCGGCTTTCGTATATGCACATATACGAAAGCCGACCACATTCATATATGTGCATATACGCAAGTGTTCAACTTCTATATATGAGCATATACGGAAGTGGTCGGCTTCTGTATATACGCATAGACGGAAGCCGACCATATACGGAAGCCAATGTACAAATACGAAAGTGGTCGGATTCTATATATGCATATATATAGAAGTAGCCTGCTTCTATATATGTGCATATCTGGAAGCGGGACACTTCCGTATATGTGCATATATGGAAGTCGACCACTTTTGTATATGTGCATATATAAAAGTGGTTGACTTTCGTATATGCACATATACTGAATCATATACCGAAGCTTACCACTTCTGTATAGGTTCGTTGTGCATATACGGAAGTGGTCCACTTCCGTATATGCACATATACTGAAGTCGACCACTTATGTATATACACATATATGGAAGTGACGTACTTCTGTATATGCGCATATAGGGAAGTCGACCACTTTCGTATATGGATTTCATATATGCGCATATACGGAAGCCAACCACTTCCATATATGCACATATATGGAAGTGGTTAGCTTCCACATATGAGCATATACATAAGTGGTCGACTTTTTTATATGCACATATACAAAAATCTACCACTTTCATATATGTGCATATACAAAATCAGACCAATTCCGTATATGTTTATATATGGAAGTGGCCAATTTTTGTATATGCGCATATACAAAATTTGACCACTTCACTATATGCACATATATAGAAGCAAAACACTTGCGTATATGCGCATATTAGAAAGCCGACCATTTTCATATATGTGCATATACGGAAGTGGTCAGCTTTCATATATGCACCTATATGAAAGTGGTCCAACATTCGTATATGCGCATATACAGAATCCAACAATTTTTGTATATGCGCATATATGGAATCTGACCACTTTCCTATATGCCCATATACGAAAATGGTCGGCTTCCGTATATGCACATATACAGAAGTTGACCACTTCCGTATATGCACATATACAGAATTTGACCACTTCCATATATGCACACATACAAAAGTCCATATATGCGCATATACGGAAGTGTCTCGCTTCCGTATATGCGCATATACAGAAATAGGCCACTTTTGTATATGCGCATATACAGAAGACGATCACTTCCGTATTTGTATGTTGGCTTCGGTATATGGTTGGCTTCTGTCTATATGCATATACAAAAGCCGACCACTTCCATATATGCGCATATATAGAAGCCGACCACTTGCGTATATGCACATATACGAATGTGATCGGCTTCCATATATGCACATATATAGAAAACAACCATTTTCGTATATGTGCATATACGAAAGTGGTCAACTTTCATATATACGCATATGTGGAAGCCAATCATTTTTGTATATGCGCATATATGAAAGTGGTTGGCTTCCGTATATGCACATATACAAAAGTCGACCAGTTTCGTATATGCACATATATGGAAGACGACCACTTCCATATATGCGCATATACAGAAGTGGCAAGCTTTTGTATATGTGCATATATGAAAGCCAACCATTTTTGTATATGCGTATATATGGATCACTTAAAGATACACAATCACAAGGTACACATCATTTATCCTAGGAAACCTTCATGGGGGAGAAAACCCAACAAAAACTTCCTTAATATAGATTTTCAATACAACGCCAAGATAATAAACCAAACACTAGAGAATATCCAACACTGAGCAATGCATCTCTCTCTTCCTTCTTCCGACAACTGACAACTGCAACTTCCTTCAAACTTGCGCACTAGATGAATGACTTGAGTGAGTGAGCTAATGAGGCACCTTCCACTTTTATTTATACTAGTTGCAGGCGCAAGGGTGGTGTCTCTTCATCAAGTAGGGCCGACTTATTCTTTAGTGGCTAAAACCACTTTAATTAGGCCTAGGGGCCAACTTCTTAATTAGCAACATATAATTAGGCCTTGACCAATCCACAAAACGGAATTTGGTCTTATACAAAGCCCGACATGATCAATCCACAAAAGGGGATTGATTTATAAGATAATAGCTCAATAATAAGTAGAATATTCTTTGCAGCTACAGTATTTCAACATCCATATATGCACATATACGGAAATGACCGACTTCCGTATATGCGCATATACGGAAGTTGGCCACATTCATATTTACGCATATAATCAAGTGTTCGACTTCTATATATGCGCATATACAGAAGTGGTTAGCTTCCATATATCCACTTCCGTATATGCGCATAGACGGAAGTCATCCATATCCTGAAGTGAGTGTGCAAATACAGAAGTGGTCAACTTTTGTATATGTGCATATGCATAAGTGGCCCGCTTCCATATATGCACATATACAAAAGCTGGACACTTTTGTATATGTGCATATATAGAAGTCGACCACTTCCATATATGCGCATATACATAAGTGGTCAGCTTTTATATATGTGCATATATCGAAGCTGACCATATACTGAAGTCGACTACTTCCGTATATGTGCATATACTAAGGTGAACCACTTCTGTATATACGCATATATGGAAGTGACGGGGTTCTGTATATGCGCATATACGAAAGTCGACCATTTTCGTATATGTGCATATAAAAAAGCCAACCACTTTAGTATATGCACATATACGGAAGTGGCCATCTTCTAAATATGAGCATATATGGAAGTGGTCGAATTTTGAATATGCACATATACAAAAATCGACCACTTCCATATATGTGCATATACGCAAGTGGTTGGATTCTATATATGTATATATATGGAAGTGGCCAACTTTTGTATATGCACATATATGGAAGTCGACCACTTCCCTATATGCACATATATAGAATCCAACCACTTGCATATATGCGCATATATGAATGTGGTCGGCTTCTGTATATGCGCATATATGAAAGCCAACCATTTTTGTATATGCACATATACGAAAGTGGTAAACTTCCATATATGTACATATATGGAAATGGTCCAACTTCCGTATATGCACATATAGGAAATCCGACCATTTTCGTACATGTGCATATACAAAAGCCGACCATTTTCGTATATGTGCTTATACGGAAGTGGTCATCTTCCGTATATGTGCATATACATAAGTGGTCAACTTCTGTATATTTGCATTTACAAAAACCAACTTTCGTAAATGCGCACATATACAGAATCCAACTTCCATAAATGCACATTTACGGAAGAGCGCATATACGAAAGTCACATTCCATAAATGCCTGCAATGGGTGGATAAAAAACCTGCAGATTTTGTTCTCTTCGTGTCCTTCAGTAGTGTAAACTTTGTATCTGTCAACAAAATTGCGGAGCTCTCTCTCGGACTGGAAGGAAACAAGAAGAACTAGCCAACTTCGATATATTCCCATATACGGAAGTGGTCGGCATTCGTATATACGCATATACAGATATGGTTGACTTTCGTATATGTGCATAGACAGAAGCTTGTCACTTTCGTATATGCACATATATGGAAGTGGTCGGCTTTCATATATTCTCATATACAGAAGTGGACGGATTCTATATATGTACATATACAGAAGCCAACCGCTTTCATATATGCTCATATACGAAAATGATAGGCTTTCGCATATGCGCATATATGAAAGTTGACCACTTTTGTATATGCACATATACGAAAATGGTCGACTTTCGTATATGTGCATATATGAAAGCCGACCACTTCTGTATATGCACATATACAGAAGTGGCCAACTTCTATATATGAGCATATATGGAAGTGGTCAACTTTTGTATATGCACATATACTAAAATCGACCACTTCCATATATGTGCATATACAAAAGCCGACCAATTTTGTATATGTGTATATACGGAAGTGACCAACTTTCGTATCTGTGCACTTTCGTATATGCACATATACGAAAGTCGACCACTTCCCTATCTGCAAATATACAAAAGTAGACAACTTGCGTATATGCGCATATATGAATGTGTTCGACTTCCGTATATGCACATATATGAAAGCAGACCATTTTCGTATATGCGCATATACGAAAGCCGACCATTTTTCTATATGCGCATATATGGAAGTGGTCAACTTCCGTATATGCAGATATACAGAAGTGGTCCAACTTTCGTATATGCGCATATATGGAATCCGACCATTTTCCTATATGCGCATATACAGAAGCTAACCACTTCCGTACATGCGCATATACGAAAATTGTCATCTTCCATATATGCACATATATGGAAGTTGACCACTTCCATATATGTGCATACACGGAAGCTGACCGCTTCCGTATATGCGCATATATGGAAGTCGACCACTTCGATATAAGCACATATACGAAAATGGTTGGCTTCCTATATGCACATATACAAAAGTTGACCTCTTCCGTATATGCATATATAAGGAAGCTTACCACTTTCGTATATGTGCATATACGGAGGCTGGCCACTTCTGTATATGTGCATATATGAATGTGGTCGAATTGTATATATGCGCATATACGGAAATAGTCAACTTTTGTATATGCACATATACGAAAACTGACCACTTCCATATATGTGCATATACAAAATCTGACCAATTCTGTATATGTGTATATATCAAAGTGGTCAACTTTCGCATATGCGCATATATAGAAGTCGATCACTTCCCTATATGTGCATATAAAAAATTGGTATATGCGCATATAGGGTAGTGGCCAACTTTTGTATATGCGCATATACAGAAGTCGACCATTTCCCTATATGTGCATATACGAAATTCGACCACTTCCCTATATGCGCATATACAAAATCTGACCACTTGTGTATATGTCCATATATGAATGTGGTTGGCTTTCGTATATGTGCATATGTGAAAGTCGGCCATTTTCGTATATGCGCATAAATGGAAGTGGTCTTGACTTCCTTATATGCGCATATATGAAAGTGGTCAGCTTATGTATATGTGCATATACGGAAGTGGTCAGCTTATGTATATGCGCATATATGAAAGTGGTCATCTTTTGTATACGCACATATACAGAAGTGGTCAACTTCTGTATATTTGGATTTACGGAAGTCGACTATTTTCGTTTGTGCACATATACGGAAGTGGTCAGCTTCCGTATGTGCGCATATACGGAAATGGTCAGGTTTTGTATATGTGCATATATGGAAGTGTTTAGCTTCCGTATATGTACATATATAGAAGTGGTCCAATTGAATTTTAACATCATAAAAATATTTATGATATTTACCTTTAACTACAATAAATAAAATAATATTTAATATTCAAATAAAAATCATAAATAAAATAAAATTTAACATTCAAAGAAAAATGTTGTTATTTCTTAATTTAAGTACTATAACTATAATTTCACTATAAACACCATAATTTTATATAATTTCACCATAACCACCATGATTAACAAGTAAAATAAATTTAACATATTAATAATTCACAATTAAAATACTCATATATTTTTTAAAAAGATATTGTATTTTTTCTACACTTGGAAAAATGTTATTGTCTTTTTCCAACAACTCAAAAAACCATTATACAGTTCTATGGTCACGATTAACTATCAACTTGTTTGTTTTTCACATATTTCTTCACTCCACGTATTTTCTTGGCTCTTTGTTTGCATTCTCTTTTTGTTTTCTCAATATGGGTTTGAATTCCATTCTGAACAAGTCTATGGTTAGACTCATATTTTTGGGCAAGTGCCAAACTATCATAAATGAGGACGAATCATGTATAGCTTGTGCCATGTGTATGAAAATCATAGACTAAAATTGTTTGTAGGTCCTTCACACCATATATCCTCTTCAACTTATGTTGGATTTCATTCATTGAAAGGTTGGGCATTCCATGATGAAGAATGTCTATCACAAATTTCTTTCTACCAAAGCGATAATTGGTTATGAGTTTCCTAGCACGAAAGGTTGGTTGTATTCTTGAGTCACCCATTGATTCCCCTTTCTATAAAATCATAAGAAAATAATGTTGATTAGAAGCTTTAACAACAATTATTTCATAAAAATAAAGAAATTAGATACTAAATTGTTGATAATAAAGAAATTAGAAGAAATAATCCTAAAACAAATAATTAAAATAATAAAATATTTTTTTAAGATAATATTGGTATATTTTCTTACCTTAGGGAAGTGGTCGACTTCCGTATATGTGCATATACAAAAGTTGGCCACTTCATTATATGCACATATACGGAAGTGGACATATTTTAAATATGAGCTTGTATGGAAGTGTTCAAATTTTGAATATGCACATATACAAAAATCAACCACTTCCATATATGTGCATATACGCAAGTGGTTGGATTCTATATATGTGTATATGCGAAAGTGGCCAACTTTTGTATATGCGCATATACGGAAGTCAACCACTTCCCTATATGCGCATATATAGAATCCAATCACTTGCATATATGCAAGTGGTCGGCTTCTGTATATGCGCATATAGGGAAGTGGTTGACTTCCGTATATGCGCATATACAAAAGTTGGCCACTTTTGTATATACACATATATAGAATCCAACCACTTGCGTATCATATATGAATGTGGTCGGCTTCTGTATATGCGCATATATGGAAGCCGACCATTTTCTTATATGCACATATACAAAAGTGGTAAACTTCCATATATGCGCATATACGGAAGTGGTCCAACTTCCGTATATACACATATAGGAAATCCGACCATTTTCGTACAAGTGCATATACAAAAGCCGACCATTTTTCGTATATGTGCTTATACGAAAGTGGTCAGCTTCCGTATATGTGCATATACGGAAGTGGTCAGCTTCTGTATATTCGCATTTACAAAAACCAACTTTCGTAAATACGCATATATACATAATCCAACTTCCATAAATGTGCATTTACGGAAGAGCGCATATACGAAAGTCGCATTCCATAAATGCTTGCAATGGGTGGATAAACAACCTGCAGATTTTGTTCTCTTCGTTTCCTTCGGTAGTGTAAACTTTGTATCTGTCAACAAAATTGCGGAGCTCTCTCTCGGACTGGAAGGAAACAGGAAGAACTAGTCAACTTCGATATATTCCCATATACGAAAGTGGTTAGCATCCGTATATACACATATACAGATATGGTCGACTTCCATATATGCGCATATACAGAAGCTTGCCATTTTCGTATATGCACATATATGGAAGTGGTTGGCTTCCATATATGCGCATATACGGAAGTGGTCAGATTCTGTATATGTGCATATACGGAAGCCAACCGCTTTCATATATGCTCATATACGAAAATGATAAGCTTTCGCATATGCGCATATATGAAAGTTGACCACTTTTGTATATGCACATATACGAAAATGGTCGACTTTCGTATATGTGCATATATGAAAGCCGACCACTTCTATATATGCACATATACGGAAGTGGCCAATTTCTATATATGAGCATATATGGAAGTGGTCAACTTTTGTATATGCACTTATACTAAAATCGACCACTTCCATATATGTGCATATACAAAAGCCGACCAATTCTGTATATGTGTATATACGGAAGCGGCCAACTTTCATATATGTGCATATACAAAAGTCGACCACTTCTCTATCTACAAATATACAAAAGTAGACAACTTGCATATATGCGTATATATGAATGTGCTCAACTTTCGTATATGCGCATATATGAAAGCAGAGCATTTTCGTATATGTGCATATACGAAAGCCGACCATTTTTCTATATGTGCATATATGGAAGTGGTCAGTTTTCGTATATGCGCATATACAGAAGTGGTCCAACTTTCGTATATGCGCATATATGGAATTCGACCATTTTCCTATATGCGTGTATACAGAAGCTGACCACTTCCGTATATGTGCATATATGAAAATTATCATCTTCCATATATGTGCATATATGGAAGTTGACCACTTCCATATATGTGCATATACGGAAGTTGACCACTTCCGTATATACGCATATACGGAAGTCGACCACTTCAATATAAACACATATACGAAATTGGTTGCTTCCTATATGCACATATACAGAAGTTGACCTCTTCCCTATATGCACATATAAGGAAGCTTACCATTTTCGTATATGTGCATATACGAAGGCTGGCCACTTCTGTACATGGGCATATATGAATGTGGTCGAATTCTGTATATGCGCATATACAAAAATGGTCAACTTTTGTATATGCACATATACGAAAACTGACCACTTCCATATATGTGCATATACAAAATCTGACCAATTCTGTATATGTGTATATACCAAAGTGGCCAACTTTCGCATATGCGCATGTATAGAAGTCGATCACTTCCCTATATGTGCATATAAAAAGTTAGTATATACGCATATAGGGTAGTGGCCAACTTTTGTATATGCGCATATACGGAAGCTGACCACTTCCCTATATGTGCATATACGAAATTCAACCACTTCCCTGTATGCGCATATACAAAATCTGACCACTTGTGTATATGTGCATATATGAATATGGTTGGCTTTCGTATATGTGCATATGTGAAATTCGTCCATTTTCGTATATGTGCATAAACGGAAGTGGTCAACTTCCTTATATGCGCATATATGAAAGTAGGTAGCTTACGTATATGTGCATATATGGAAGTGGTCAGCTTTTGTATATGCACATATACAGAAGTGGTCAACTTCCGTATATGTGGATTTACGGAAGTCGACTATTTTCGTTTGTGCACATATACGGAAGTGGTTGGCTTCCGTATGTGCGCATATACGAAAATGGTCAGGTTCTGTATATGCGCATATATGGAAGTGGTTAGCTTCCGTATATGCACATATACAAAAGTGGTCCAATTGAATTTTAAAATAATAAATTGAATTTTAACATCATAAAAATATTTATGATATTTACCTTTAACTACAATAAATAAAATAATATTTAATAGTCAAAGAAAAATCATAAATAAAATAAAATTTAACATTCAAAGAAAAATGTTGTTATTTCTTAATTTAAGTACTATAACTATAATTTCACTATAAACACCATAATTTTATATAATTTCACCA